>LNAS01000178.1:79570-549212 GCA_001630605.1 Pseudogymnoascus pannorum
GTTGGGGGGTGGTGGTTGCAGTTTTGGGGGTGTTGGTTGGGTGAGTTAGGGAAGGCTGGAGCGGCGTCTCTGGAGCTGAGGGGCGGTATTGGGCATTAGAGGGTTATGATTCATGAAAATTGCATTGGATGGAAGCGGTTGTTATATCGAGGCTGGGAGGATGTGAGAATTGGTCTAAGGCGGCCGAAGCGGATGGAACTAGTGCGGTAGAGCACATCTCATGTTCTGACATATGTATCTATAGCAAGCAATACTTCCCGATTATAATGAATACGACCTTTTAGCTATCATTTTATTTTATTTTTCTCGATTGCCAAGTGAGATAAAAGCCACACGGTATTAGCTGCAAACTTGGGTCGGTCTGCGTGCGCCTCGGCCCCGACGGTCATGTCGGAATGGAAAAACGTTCCGCCATTGATGACGGAACTTTTGCTGGGAAGCTTCCCGGAATTCAAGAAATGTGAGACCTCCGACAATTCACGATACCAATCCACCAGCCATTTAATACACCTACCTACGAATAATTGTGCATGGCTCTGTCGCTATAGAAATCACACTGCGAAATCCGCACATTCCCAACGCCGCGTCTCTTCAAGAGCTTCGCTGGGCACCTAAGCATCCGACACCACTAAGCAACACTACACACGAAGCCGGCCAACCCGAGGTCAACAAACCACACTCGTTCCAATGGCCTCCCTCATCTCCAGCATCCGCAGCCTCACCAGAGCCTCCACTCCCGCCAACACAGCACCACTCCGCACCTTCTTCTCCGCTCAACCTCTCGGCCTTCGAACCGCCGGGCGCCGTCCTATAAGCACATTCTACTTCTCCGCCAACAGCGCGCCCGGCGCCCTCCGCCCCACGAACCCCTCTTCGAAACTATATTTCCAACCTCTTCGCTCCCGATTCTTCCACTCCTCGCGGCCCCGCCTCAATGCCGGTGCCGCGGAAGCCGACGCTGCGAATGCCGCGAAGGGCGCCCCGAATGTCCCGCTAACGTTAGGCCAGCGCATGAAGAAGCTGTCTCGCGAGTATGGGTGGTCGGCGGTGGGTGTGTATCTATTGCTCTCGGCGCTGGACTTCCCATTGTGCTACCTGCTCGTGCACTATCTTGGTACGGAACGCGTGGGGAGGTGGGAGCACGCGGTCGTGTCGCGGGTGGCGCCGCTGATACCGGCGGTGGTGAAGGGGAATTGGTATGCATTCAAGGAATGGATGCATAGCACTGAGGAGGAGATTACGGGCAAGGATGATGTGAGTGATGTTGTTGATATGGCGGGGTGGGGGGTGGAGGAGGCGCAGAGGGAGAATAAGAAGGAGGCTAGTTTGGCGACGCAGTTGGCGCTGGCGTATGCGATTCATAAGAGTTTTATCTTTTTGAGGGTTCCGGCTACGGTGGCGTTGACTCCGAAGGTGGTTAAGGTGTTGAGGGGGTGGGGGTGGAATATTGGGAAGAGGTCGACGAAGGCAGAGAAGGCCGCGAGAAAGGCGACAAAGGAGGCGAAGGCTGTAAAGGCTGCGAAGGTGGTGAAGGAGTAGGGGGGTGGGAGTGTATGTTATGGTTATTTGGCGCTTGGTGGGATCTTTAAATGGGAGAAGAGGAGATGTATAGACTTGATGAGTTGTACGATATGTAGTTGTACGTAGTTGTAGGTACTATATCCGCACTGGACGGGAACAATGAAAAATCTCAAAAGCAGCAGAAACCATGAACGTTCCTCAGACCAAGCCATATTTGTTGCTACGTTTACGCTATCAGTAAGCTTATATTTATGTTTCCTTGTCCTTATTTTCACATATTTGGCATCTCGCCGCGTTGGTTTAACCATAGAGGACGTTGCCAACCCCCTAGGAGAAAAGGGGTGGTAGTCGCCATACCAACTCTATCTTTACGGAAGCTGCAACCCACCCCCCGCGCCTTCCCTAAATCCATCTACTACTCAACCTCAAAATCGCTCCTTCCTCACTACCCAGAGCTCTTCCACCCATCGCGCCTTCCTCACCTCCAGCACTAAGAGCCCCATCGAACTCCCTTGCATGTAACCCCCCTTCAAACCCACGATGTCTCCCTTACATCCATCCACATATATCTCATACTCACCACCACACTCTCACACATCCGCACTGCCACACACATCTCACACCATCAAACACCGTCACACAACAACCATCAACCCAAATGGCTCGCTCCAAGTCCAGGCGCCGCGCCAAACCCGTCCCACCCCCCCGCCACATCGTCCCCGCCCAACCCACGCACCACGCGCCCCCTGACAGGCTATCGGGCGGCCACCTCAGACTAGTCTTCATCCTCATCGCCATCCTGCTATTCGGGAGGATCCTCAGCCACGAAATAGAAGATAGTCCGATCAGTGGCCGTGACATCCCGCCGCACTATGACGGGCCGTTAGAGGGTGTAGCGGAGGGACAGAACTTGCGGGGGTGTGGGATTGACGTTGTGGATGGTGTGTGTGTTCTTCATCCATGCCCTGTCGCTGATGAGGGGGTTGGTACGGAGGATACAGGGCCGCCGAGTGATGAGCTGGCGGGGACGCCGACGGTGGATAATGACACTGCATGGCAAGCGCAAAGCGCTCGAGGTGGTACCGCTGCGTGTACCGGCCCCTGCATTCCCGAAGATATTGGCAAAGTGGTAAGCCCCTGTTTGCTCCCTCTCGCACTGTTGCAACGCTGACTGACTTCTTCTAGGAGGCCAAGAGACAATTCCCAGGAATCGATATCCGCCCTCCTGGAGCTATCGAACCGACGGGAGCTGTTTCATCCAAGTCCAATGCACCCGCCGCGACGACTATTCCGCCAACGAAGGAGATTCAGCCGAATGGGACGCAGACTTCGGAGATTCCGCTGCAGACTAATGTGGAGAGTGGGGAGCCAAGGGGGGTGATGCAGGGGGTGGGTTGGAACTCGTGTTCTTCTTCTGCGGCGTTGTTGGGACTTGTGGCGATTGGGGTGGTGGTTTTGTTGTGATGTATGTGTGTGGTGTGGCTTTTCCTTTCGGGGAGTGATGCCTTCGTTTTGTTGTGAGGTGGCGTGAATGTTTCTTTCGTTTTTCAGAGAGTGCTTGCTGCCTTCGTTAATTTTTTTGCGAGAGGTGCGGTCGCCTTCTTTCGTTTGTTCACAGAGTTTCCGTGTTCATTCTGTTGGGGCAGAGTGGTTATTCTATTTCTTTCTTCTGTCAGGGAGTTATATGCTCCTACAGCGTTGTGAACTTTTTCGGCGAGCTGGTATCCGGCTCACAGCGGTGTTGAGGGGTGTTGGGCGCCAGAGAGATTATGTAGTTTCTTGTTCTGAGTGAGGCTTTTGAAATCCGTTCTTTGGAATCGTGCCCTTCGAATGACTGAGTCTGAGGCTCTGAAATCCCGGAAACCCTGTTGGAGATATCCCCGTGATTCTCTCCTCTGCCCCCTAGTTTTGCACATCAAGTAGTCGAAACCCAAAGTAATTAGCATCATATTGAATAGTATACATCTCGTTAGACTTCATACAAGGTATCCATTTACCACGCCCCTTATCCCCTTCTCCCACTTCCCTATCCACAAACACCCTACCTCACCCCAGCTCCCACACCTGGAAAACTCCTCGCCGTCAACAACACCCCCTTCACAGCCCTGATCTCCCTCTTCACCCGTCCAATCTCATCATCCTCATCCCTCTTTGCCCCAAACGCCGACCCAGCCCCATACGAGAACGTAGGCGGGTTATACATCAACGAATCGAGATACTTCTTCAGGTCATCAATCCCGTCCTGTAAGTTCGACGACTCCCGCAGCTCAGACGCAATCGTCATATCAACTTCCGACAACACCGCCCCAATATTCAACGCCTTCTTCGCCTGCGCCTCTGCCACCGAGATCTTAGGCTCTCGAGATGGCGAGGAAGGGCGCGAAAGGTCGGGGGATGTCTGCACGCCAATGTCGCGGTGGAACATCTCTGTCGGATCGCCATCGGATTCCTCTCCATCTTTATCCTCGTACCGCTCCCCCTGTGCTAGCACAGGCTGTGGGACCTCGGAGACGAGAGGCTTGAGCTTGGAGATCAGGGTGTCGAGGTGGGCTTGTGCGGCCGCGGCGAGCTCGTGCCGGGAGTCGGAGAGGGCGGCGGACATGGGGGCGACGAGGTAGGTGGAGGTTCCGTAGAGGAGGGCGGAGAGGCCGCCGAAAAGGTAGAGGGTTTTGAGGAGGCGGGAGGCGGTGATGAGGGGGGGTGGGGANTGTGGTGCTTGGGCTTGTGGAGGGGGTGGTGTGGAGGCTGTGGCGGGTTGGGAGGGAGGTGTTGGAGATTTAGGTGAGGCCTGCATTATGGAGTCAGTTGTGGTTTCTGGATTGGGGGTTTGGTAGTCTTACCTTGGATTCTGGATTCGATGCCTCCAGGTTGCGCGTGATGCCTAGCAGCTGATGTATTTCCTCGCTGGTCAATCCCTTGCCTTCCAAAAAGGCGACCTTCTTGTCTGTAGTCGCGTCCTTAACCTCATCTTCCTCAAGGAACTTCCGCGCATCCTCCAAAATTGATGTCCTAGGCTTCGCCTCGGGTGTTGACTCCGAGGTTTGTTTCTCTTCAGTCGCGGGTTTAGGACCCGAAGCTTCTGGCTTCACCTGCCATGAAGGCAGGCCTCCTTTAGGTTTCGTCTCACTATCACTCATTGTGCTGTTTGCTTCGAATGTTGCAAGATCGCAAAAGTGACAATGTGCTGGGAGCCGGCCGATACCCCAAAAGCTCACATGCCTCGGTTGATGATCGCTCCAGGTACTTTAGTCGCTGACGTAATCCGGGGTGATTGATGGGGAGAGAAAGATAGGTGCAACACGTGATGTGGCGTGTCGTCTGGAACATCTGGGCTTTGGGTAGGGAGGTCACGGGAAAGACTGGGAGTTCACTTTTTTGACATCACGAGCATCACAATTCGCAACTTCGCAGGCTAGATTTGTGTCGACAAATATATATTATCTCTGCGCTTTGGAAGATTGAAGATTCCTTGTACGGTGTATCATAGCTTACAGGCGGCTGTCGACATCCGGTTGGCGTACTCTCGCATATCATCATCTGCAAGGAAGCGCTTTGAGGCCGAATAGAGTCTCAATCCCGGAAGGAACGTATCAGAACGATATCCAGAGCCCGCACAGAAACAAACCCCTCATCAAACAGGGTCAATTAAACAGATTCCCTGCCTTGTCGAAATACATGGGGAAACAAGGAACACCATATTGAGACACGAACACGTGAGTCGCCCATTCCATTCGCTGTCAAGCAAGGATGTCCTTCTCCAATATTCCAACAATTGCCCCCAGTCCTGCATCCGTTGGTTGTATTATTGTTGTTGTTGTTATTTGTGGCGCCCCCCCCCCAAAAGTTTGGGGCGTGGACCGAAATGGGTGACCAAGTGTGACCACCAGGCTGTTTGTGTTTTGTGGGTGGCCTTGCATAATACACTTAGAGTAAGCCGTTTGCAAGGTAGTTCCGTGTCTCTTTGACGACCTCTCGTGTGTGCAAGACGAGACGACAGGCGACGCACGCACGAACATGGATTCTACGACGGTATAAAGACTTAAGATCTTATGTCGAAGCGGGTGAATTCATCAGCAACCTCACAATTCCTGCCCATCTACTAAGCACCATATCCTGCACAACAACCCCACTTCAAATCACTTCTCTTTACAAATTTCATTCATCAAATACTTTGCGTCAATTCACCTCTACTTCTTCCCACAATGACCGGACGAAGTCGCCGCACAGCGGCCCTCAGGGCCAGAGAAGCAATAGCAGCTGACAGCTCAGATATTATGTCACGCGCGCGCCGCGATCCAGACACCAGTTCTCGAGCCACACTTTCG
Organism: Pseudogymnoascus pannorum; assembly: GCA_001630605.1. Taxonomy (NCBI): domain Eukaryota; kingdom Fungi; phylum Ascomycota; class Leotiomycetes; order Thelebolales; family Thelebolaceae; genus Pseudogymnoascus; species Pseudogymnoascus pannorum. The sequence continues at coordinate 85,417 of LNAS01000178.1, forward strand.
CGCGATCCACCCTCATCACCCTCTAACCCCTCACTCCGTCTCACCGTCAAGATGCCTTCTAGCAAGCTGCGCGCGGCGACGGGTGGCTCGTCATCACGGGCTGGTCGATCGGGCGGCGCTAATGGGAGGGAGAGATTTGGAGGGGAGATAAGGGAGAGTAAGAGGGCGAGGAGCGTGAAGAAGAGTTATGTGGTTGAGAGTGAGAGTGAGGAGGAGGATGAGGAGATGGAGGATTTGGGGGATGAGGAGGACGAAGCCGGGGAGGAGAGTGTGGAGGAGGATGAGATGGATTTGGATGAGGATGCTGAAGGGGAGGAGGATGCGGATGGAGAGGAGGACACGGAGATGGCTGGGCTGCCGCCTCCTATTCTTAAGATTTCAAAGCCGACGAAGGAGAAACATTCTATTACGGTGAAACCAGCAAGAAGGGATGTTAAGGTCGTGGCTACGGCTGAGCCGAGCGATGATGAGGAACTAAGCGATCTCGAGAGCGATGTCGAGGAAGACGAGGAGACAATCCAAGTCGCTAACGATGAAGACGCTGAAGGCGAGGAGGAGGAGGTCGAAGAGGAGGAGGAGGAAGAAGAAGAGGAAGAAGAACTCGACAGCGACGAAGAAGCCGGTGGCGGAAGCCGAGGGTCAACTCCCGATCTGAGCAAACTGACTAAGAGACAACGGGCTCGACTCGATGAAAGCGGAAGCGGACATCTCCTTGCTCTACCTGATGGTTTGTCTTGCCCACCCATTTCACTCCTGTGGGCCGCAATATAGCAAACTAACCCATAACAGAGGTACAAGTCAAGAAACACCTCACAGCCGAGGAACACGCCATGCGCCGCGCGGAAATGGCCCGTCGAAGGAAGAATCTCAGTGAGAAGCGCAACGAGGAAGAAAAGGTATTTCCTCCCCGCTTCCCCCTTTCCCCTCACTCCCCACTCCTCAGCACACTCACTAACCCACACAGATGGAAACCATCAACAAACTCCTCAAAAAACAAGCCCCCAAAACCAACGCCCGCCGCCGCGACCTCAACGGTGGTGGCGTCGGCGAGCTGACAGCTGATGGCGAGCCAGTGAAGCCGAACCCGGCTTATGTGCGTTGGGTTAGTAATAAAGAAGGGAATCGGATTTATGTTCCCAGTGAGATGGTTGAGGGTCCCGTGGGAAGGGTATTTGGCGGTGGGTTGGGGGGAAAGATGGTTGAGGAGGTGCAGTAGTTTAGCTGTTGGGGGGGGGTGGGATTGTTTGGTTCTATTTGGGAGGGCGGAGTAAGTGGTCTGTCTGTTGACAGCTCGATGCTGGGGGGTGTTTTACAAAAAATAGAAGAGTGCTCGTAGCAAGAATTCATGTTTTCATGTTATATTTTTTGGATAAAAAGGGAGTAGCACACACAGTACAGAGCTTACATAAACCCCTCACGCTCGATTTCCCCGCCTTGCCTACCCTCCTCATTACTTGACATCGATCGTACTAATTACACTTCTCATCATCAAAAGCCTGAACTGTTTCCATTCCCTTCCTTTTCCCCCATCGGATATCTCCCTCCCCAAAACGCCCTCTTAAAAAAAACTCCCCCTTCCCAATCCTTCCCAACCCCAAAGAAAACAAACGGTGCTCACACCCCGTTCTTCTCTTCATCCTTCATTGTCACATCCCCCCATTCCTCCCCTCCAATTCCGCAACCATAACCCTCAACCCCTCATTCCTCCTCACCAACTCCTCAAGCCAATCAGCAGCCATAATAAGTACAGCACTCTTACTGAACCCTCCGCCCCTCAACTCCGGCACCAACTCATTCAAGTCCTCAAACCCTTCCTTAATAAGCGTCCGCCTCTTCTGCTCACTCTTAATATGATTCTCCCTCTTCTGATCCTCGGTTAAATTCTCCCTCGCCATCTTGGGAGTCGCTAACGAAGTCCCCGATGTAGGTTTTAGGCGCTTGTTAAGAGGAGGTGAAGGGCGGGTTGGCTGTGCGTCGCTAGCGGCACCAAAGGATTTAGGACGGCGCTTTCGTGGGGGTTTAGCGTTGGGAGTTTGGATTGCCTCAACGGTTTCGGACTCATAAACCCCTTCCTTCCCCTTATTCTTCTTTCTCTTCTTCGGCCTCTCGCCATCATCGTCGTCGCGCGCTGCTTCGGAGATCATCTCCAGTCTCCTATCATGGGAGTGCGGGGTTTTTGAGCCCACAGGGCTAGAAGGGCGCGTGCTGGCGTTGCTGCCGGGTTGTAGGCACTCGAGGGTACTGATGATACTCTCGTCGATTTCATCTCGGGTAATCGTATTCGGCGGCGCGATGAATCGTCCTCCGCTGTTGAAGCCGGCGTCTGAACCCCATTTGATCTCGACTTTCTTTTGGGCGGGGGCACGGAAGGTGGCGGAGGCGGCAGCGGGTGGGCCGTACATGGCTTCGCTCATCGAGGCGTGGCGGATGTAGTCTTCGGGGCGCGTGGACATTTTGCGCTGTTGTGGTGATTGAGGGGAGTGGTGCTCGGTTTTTAGCAGGCCATGGTTGTATTGCGGGTTGATGTGTTGGGGCCGCGAGGCGGGGGGCATGAAGGTATTGCTGTGATGACCATTTTGGTGGGTGGGTTGATGGGTTTGCTGGTGGTTGTTGTTGTTATTGCTGTTTCGGAAGAAAGAGGCGGCAGCCATGACATCTTCTGGTGGGTTTATCCCCTCTGGTAGGAATCCGAGGCTGTTTCTGAATTCGGGGAATGTTAGGTGCTGGACATCGTTTGTGACGGGTTCGATTTGCGGGCCAAATGATGAGGTTGTCCCGAGGAAGTCGGGCGGTAGGTCCGACCATTCATAATTCCACGTATCGTTTGGATCGTTGACTAGGTACTGGTCGGAGCTGACTCCATCGAAGAAGCTGTCGAGGAAGCGCGTGTCGGTGTCATCTAATAACGACGGACCCGGCGCAAGAGGCGGGGGTGAGGGGAAGCGATATAAGGAGTTTGAGGAATCGACATTGTCTGTGTGAGCGTGTGAGTATAGCCCTTGTAGTGTTTTTCCAAAACAACGACAGTCTAATGTGAATGAGGGAACTTACAGCCAAATAACATATGGTGCGGCTTCGACATGGGGCGTTCGACGGCAGCATGGGCGCCAACCTTCACTATCCTGGAGGGGTGCTGTCGCAGACACAGAGGTTGCGTCGATCGTGAGAAGACGCAAAGCGGCGGAGACGTCACCAAGCCACGACCTCGAGGCCAGAAGCAGAACCAGAGCAAAGGGGAGTTGCCGCGGAAGAGAAGACACTCTGTTTAGGGCTACACTGAGGCGGGTACGTTCGGGATCGACAGAGTCGAGATGTCGTTCTGTAAGAATAGAGAAGGATAATTGATGAGAACAAGGCCGAATGAGCGAGGGTATGTATTCCTTGTTGTTTTATTGTATTGTTGATTTGTGCGATTCCCGGGGGGAGGGGGTGTTGTGTGTGTTTTGATAGATTGTCGAGGTATATAGATCCAGTGTACGTATAGTTTGGAGATGCAGGACAGACACTAAGATAATGACCTCGAACTTGTGGGATCAATCGGGAGGGGTGTTTCGAAAGGAGGCGGAGAAGAGCGGAGGAGGGAGGACAGGATAAAGGATAGTGGATAGTTTTGGCGGATTGTGGGGATAGAGTAGTATGGAGTAGGTACGGGAAAGGGAGAAGGATGATGAGAGGATGAGCAGGAGTGAGGTTAAGAGTAACAGGGAAGAGCAGGGAGGAGCATGGAGGAGTTCGGATGGAACCCTGACCAAAGAAAACGACGGGAGCAGTGGATGGAGGTCAGTGGATGGACTTTCCATACACGCCACTATACCAAAAGCGGGGTTAGCGGCATAACTAGAAACCGCCCACAATCACATGCAAATTCATGCGTTTGAAGGTTTTTGGAGCTTACGCGAAAAAACAGCGAAATGACGGTTTATGCCTTGGTTTGGTGCCTTGTTTTTTAGGAGTGTATTTTTTTTATTTTAGGGTGTCGGGTGTTGATACCCGCAGTTTTAAGGAAGGGGGCCATTTTTAGAATATATTGTTTCTGCCTTAATGTTTAGGAACATATTTTAATGTAAAATATTCTGGCCTTAACTCTCAGGAATGTACTTTCGCCGCTTTTATATTTGTGGGGTATAGCTCGCAACCTACATAAAAGCGGCGTGTACTTTAGTCGCGTCAACCGAACATCAACGCGTCTCTCGAGTATCTAAAGATTGCTAAAAAATTAACATTCTCCCATGAATATGTTTGCCACGTGTGCTCAAATAAGTCCACGATGAAGCCCGGCAATGACGACTACTTGGAAGGAAATAGGGGTTGTGCCCGACTCGGATGAAGAGGACGACACTCTGGACTCGCAAATCACAGCGAATCCAGACCAACATGACGAGTTTGATGCAATACCTGACGTGCCTCCGACCCTACCTCCTGTTGAAACAGAGGCAGGAGCTGCACCTGTACACGAGTCATCAGGCGAGCGGATAGCCTGTTCCCAGGAGAATGTGGTGCCCCAAGAGCTAGTAACTGGAGAACTATCAACGGGAGACATCGGGTCTACAACACAACCGCAACATGGCAATTCTCCAAACCTACTGGACGACTCGGACCCTACGCAGAACCCTCAGCCGCAACTCAGCCCGATACAAGCAGCAGCGAGGCAAAGCACGCCTTCCTTAACAGAAGACACAGTCCACGAAGAGGTATCTCGAAGCTATGTTGGCCTGATATCATCGCCCACTTCAAGCCTCTCGTCGTTAGGTTCAACGCCAACACAAAGCCCTTTTAGAGCTAGCACCCTACCTCCACTCAGTGAAGAGCAATCCGATGGCTCCCATGCAGCACCGAGTCTGTCCTTCGAGGAGGTCACGCAACAAGGGGTGGCGATCTTCGACGATGCCAATAATTTCGAATCAGTCTATCGACGCTCTTTCCGACCACGAACGGAGATACAACTGCACCCCTATCTTTTGGACAGTGAGCGCCATCGCAGAGACTTTATGGCCCGAGGACTACGACCCATGCGGTTTACACAGGCACAGCAAATGGCCCACAATGCAGCTCAAAATGGAGATTCTCAGGATACCGAGTTTGAAGCAGAGGAAGACAGCCAGAAAACCGGGGCTGAAGATAGCTACGACGTTTTCAGCGCAAGCCAAAATTTGATGTCATCGCCTACACGTTCAAGAACTGTTGTGGAAATTGATGAGCTCCAGTCACTTCCGTCAAGCTTCAGGTCGGCGGGGCTAGACTCAGACGACGTCGAACTCCCCGACATATACACGCTTATAGATCAAGCCCGTAAAGGTGGCACAAAAAAAATCAGCAATAGCGGCCGCAAACAAACAAATGGTGCTGATCGTCAGCGGTCAAACGCTCCTCAACCGGAATCCAACGCCTCTTTGCCAACAATAATAGATGTTTTTGATGTGCCTCAGTCGCCACCCATGACGAGCCCACCTGGCCCGTCATTGACAGCAGGGACAGTTCCAGGCCGCCGATCGGATATTACTACTAGTTCTAAAACAAACCGTGGCAATGTGCAACGAGGCCTCGGAGTTACTGATCTCCCGACACCAGCAACCAGCTCTGTCAGGCGAACAAATAACCACTCCGATGACGTTTGTGTAATTGAAGGTGACCCCTTCGTATCAAGCAGTGAAGAAGAGGTACCTCAATCGTCTCCGCCAAAAGAGCCCACGAAGGTGCGAAAGCTGCTCAGAGGAGTACTTCCCGCGTCCCATATTCGTGTTAATCCACAGGCTCGAGGGAGTCAACAAAACGCACCTAGAACAGCAGCGAGGGACAGCTTCAGTCATTCTCCAGTCCTACCTGAAATCCGACGAGGAATAGCTCTGCCGAGGGTAGCTGATGGAATAACCGCCTCAGCTCCTGCCAATCCAAGAACGGGATTAGGCTTTCTTTCCGACGAGTCCGACGAGGAAGACTTTGGAACACATGGAATTGTCAAAGAGTCTGGTCAAGATTCCCAGTCGCTTTTTACTCAGTCGGACTTCGGATTAGCTATTGAGGACAATGCAATTGACCCGATGATTGTCCCAAAGAAGCGCCAACGGACACTTTTTTCTGATGTTGGCAATCGAAAGAAAAGAAGGGTTAACACTTCTCTATTTAAGTCCACGCATGGAGTGCCGTCCCATCAGCCCAGGATCTCGGAGCTACTTCCAGATCCATCCCGCACCCCTATTTCCACACCGCGGAACAAGGTTAACAGGGGTAATGGACCATCATTAGCACAAAAAGTTTTGGCGAATATCAATTCCCGATCAAGGCCGTCGCCGCGCAAAATTCAAGAGGTCATGCCTAATTTCAGTGAACCTGTTGCATTCCAACCAAGGTTTATTCGGATTGCTGCTCGTAGTGCCGGATCAAGGCATGCGCTTGGAAGACAGGGGCCGGTCAGAAAGTTTGTACGGCTCGACAATCGCGAAGATACTATTGATGCCCAGGTTGTCCTGCGAGAATGGAGAGGGAAACCGGCAAGATACCAAACATCATCGCCTACCCCAAGGTCACCCTTGCGGATTATCTCTGAGGAATCCAGAAATCAAAGAAGCCTCGCGTCGAGTAACTTCAAGGCCCCAGTGGTGGGCCATACAACAAGACGCCGTAGTAATTATCCAAATATTCGCGTCACAAATCACCAAACGAAGATATCTTTTGCATCTACAGATCCACAGGTAGAACCGCGTATGCAACTGGGGCATAACAAGCGCAGAAAACAATACTCCACAAGGCCTATTTCCAATAGAGCCCGTGCCCCTCATTCAGTACCGCAACCAAGATCCGCGCAGCTTGAAATATCTGAAGCTGATTATGGGAATCGTGATCACCGGTCAGCTTTTGGATCCACGAAACGAAATTTAGACAGGTCTTACGAAAGGTATCAGAATGGATCTGCCACAGAAAACCACATACCTCTCGCTAGGTTTCTGGCCAACGAGGGTCTTGTTGACAGCAGGAATGGTACTTCGGAGCCGGAAACAGGTCATCGGGATAGGGAGAGGATAAGAAGTATTACCAACAAAGACATCCCGCAAGCTCGCCGCCAAAGGAAACGCACTCCTAAACAACTCGATGCCACTGCAGCGAGATTTCGGCAGCCGGATAAACCTCTTCTTATTGCTCCAGTCGAAACACCAAATCCGTCTAAGACCGTACATGATTATGGTGGCAAGTTATACGGGCTTGGCGGCGCTGATACTGAGTATCCTATTGATTTCGATATCTTCCCTCTACGATCGGGAGTATATTTTCACGAATCTACATTTATCGGACAAGGAAAACTCGCCAAAGCCATTGGGACTGAATCGTCTAGGTATTATGACCAACCCAGAGGCTACGCTTCTGCTCAATTTGGACCGAAACACGTCAAGTGGGGTGTATGGGATGCCGATGTGTCGGTGGAAATCGGTCTTTACTTCGATTGGATTGTCGGCCGACTGAACGCCTTTGGTACAGCCTCTCTAAACGAAGTGGAGGGTGATGTCGAAGAAGATACAGTCCGATGCATGATATTCATGATAGACTATTTCCAAAACACCCTGGCTTTTGAAAACCACGAAGAGCTAGAGTTGTGTCTACGGAGGATGACTGATGTGTTGGAACGACTCACTCAGTGCCTTGAGGTACTCACCAGCACTCTCAATTTCCGGGATGACTTGAATAATCGTCGAATCATGGATTTGTCTGTTTTTGAGGTTGTCCTTATCTTTCAGACACTTCGGATGTCAGCAGCACATGGTGGCAACATGGGCCAACGTACTGCGAGCCAACTAGAAGCATTGCTGCAAAGAACAGCCACAACGTCTGTGAAGTTGCTCTTCATTGTTGGCCTATCATCAGTGCAGATCCTCTATGACGACCTCCAATATCTTGCATCGCGCGAAGCAGGTATCAAAAGTTCTGAAAACCCTACTCAGGCGTGGGTAATACTAATGCATATCATGCACGCGGCTCGGATCCCACGCGTTACCTTTTGGGATGCTGTCAACTTGCAGTTGCTGGAAAATATAAGCATGGAAAGTGATGCCCGAGTACTTGAGAAGACATGGTATTCGGCATTTTCACTGCTCCCTCTTATGGAATTTAATGAGCTTGGAGTCCTCATCACGCGCTCTCGGTATCGCGCAACGGCAGAGAATTGGGTGCTGCCTCAGAAGATAGCAAAGAGGTTGTTTGAGCTCTATGCGTCTGATACAGAGCAACCCCCTAACTTCAACAACTACTGCCGAGCAACCTTCAGTCGATGCCATCACTTGATTCAGGTATGGGGCTGGCGTCGCTATGGCTCAATTGTGGGGACATTTTTTGACTTCTTCGCTTCCCATGGGTTCTCTCATATAGGGAGCGAAATGATGGGCACGTCGCCAGAATTCATCAATGACCTAGATGGCGCCCTCTCCTCTGCTATCGATTCCGAAGATCAATGCTTCCACATCTTCCTAAAGATCGTTCACTCAGCTATTAAGCAGTTGCGCGAAGCCGGCGAGGCAAAAGAGATTCGGAATCTCGTTACGCGGCTCCTTCCAAACCATGACTTGCAATATCAGGAAGGTCCTTCGAAGGCTACGAATACTACTTCGCTTCGGAACCATCGCGATCTTTTGTCGACTTTGTATTGGGCGGCTCCGGTGGAGGTGCAGCATAAGATTAATTTGATGTTAGGGTTGGTGAATCAGGAGATTTCTAAGGAGGCGTATTCGAGGAATGCTAGGAGGGGGTAGGGGATGGATTATATAGGGTGTGAAGTAGCTAGTTGGCATGGTGGACGAGTCGTCCTATGGCAATAGTTAGATTAGACAATTTAGTATTATAAATGACATTTTTTGTGCCAACAATACTATACTCTTATTTTATTTAATGAAATAAGAAGTTTTATCATCAGTTGAGATCTATTCAGTCGAAATTATTTCCCAAACTTCTATTAGGCCAAGTACTTATTGAATATAAGTTAATGGTATTCATAAATAGAATATAATATAAAGAGACATATTAAAATCGTGTGGATTTCTGAATATCCATGACCATCATGATCAATTGCCCCTGCTCTTTATAGTATTTGATACAAATGCCGGCGTACCACTAGCCTGGTCATCTGAAAGACCCACCCCAGCCGCTAGCGCAACCTTTCCGCAGAGCCGCAACCCTTTCCATCCCAAATAATTCCAGCGCCCATCAAACCGGTCGCCACAACCCAATCGCACGAAACACCGGCGCTTACCCGGCGTTCATCATATCGAATGCATGCCGCCGCATGGGGAGCCCTTCGAACGACTCGAAGTCCCCAATTATGGCGCACCTCCTGCCGCGTCATAGCTGGCGTTCGACGCCCTCAACCCTCGTCGCCCTCGTCGAGAAATTTCCATAGATCGGCCACTGCGCGACGGATACCGGACGATGGACCTGCCGATCCGAAGACGGGCGCGGAAAATGGCGAACCGAAGAATGTCGCGGAGGAAGAGTCGAGTGCTGGGCCTGGGGATGAGGCGCCCGTTGAGCCTGTGGCGAAGTCGGAGACGGTGACGGGTGGACAGAGGACGAAACGAGGCGATTATGGGTCTGCGGCGCGACGGGTGAACAGGAATGTACGAGTAAAGGAGGTTCCTCCTGTGGTGCTGCCTGATTGGTTTTTGGAACACAACGTAAGGCCTAGTGGGGGGAACGACAACGTGGAGCGGATATTATTACTGGAGGATAGAACTGCTCCCGAAATAGAGCAGGAGTCTGTTCAAGCGGTACCTGAAAAGGATGGCGACGAGTCTGCTCCCACACCGGAAGCAGTTTCGGAAGATACCACCACCCTGGACGTGGAGCAAGACCAAAAAGTTCGTTATAGCATGAAGAACATTGTCTTCCAGGAGCTACAGTCAAATATCGAAGCTGCGCTGTCGATACGGCCGCCGAAAGGAGTTGATGCCAAGGAGATAATCAGGCCGGATATTCTCCTTCAGTGTCCGCAACGTGATGCAACCGGGTTTATGAACCAGGTTGTCGACACGGTTGCGTCTAAGTTGAATGCCGACGTGGTGAGACTGGATCCGGATGATATTGCACAGATTGTCGGGGAATACATGGGAGAGAACCTAGCGTGGACGTCATGCACAACCTCCCTACTTGGGTATGAGCTGGACAAAGTTGGTCGATATGAGGAGGAGATGAATAAGACGGACGAAGAAGCCGACTTTCTGGAGATGGATGAGGGGGATGATCCCACAAAACCAGATTTGTCTAACATTTCGGCATTGACTTCGGCTTTGAGAGGGGGTGCTTCAAAACTTCGTGGTCTCGCCATCATACCCGGTGCTGGTGCCCAAAGGCCAGGATCGAAGCCGATGTCATTTGACGAGCTCTTCGGCCAAGGACCCAATCAAAGCCCAACCCGGTCTACGTCGTCCTCGGAGAGTTGGTCAAATTTCAAACTCACTGCTGCGTTGGAAGCGCTCGTTGATGCTTCATATAACAATGCGGCTAAGTCGGCTGGCGAAACTTCAACAGGGGACTCTACCAGTACCGAGACTCCGCCAAAACCTACTATCATCCAAATCAATCAGTATAAGGAGATGGGCAAAGTCGATGCCGGCATTAACATCCTCAAGATGCTGCGCAACATCGTCAAGAAGAGGTGGCTAGAAGGAAGGCATATTGCCATTGTTGGAACGACTACAGCAGGAGACCCGGTCCCTGCGACTACGCTTGAGTCTATAGTTCAACTTCAATCCGACGTTGTTTTTGGCGACCAACGGACTATAATGGTAACCCCAACAAAGACCCAGGATATGGAAGCCCTGAAAATCGACGAAAAGCACCGCAATCGACGTGTGAATATTCGTCATTTGAAGGATATGGTTTCCAAGTTATCCAACGGTAAAGCTGCGCAATTAATAGACAGTATCGTTGAAAACTTCCTTTCAGCACGCAGCGTTGCTCCTCCTGAAGAGCCCCAAGTATGGAGTGAGCTGCACACCAAAATGGTGGAAGACCTTGAAGAGTCTGTCTGGCCATATCCTCGCGTCCACCGCCTAGCAACCGTCATGATCGGATCAGGAGACATAGACCTCGCCCACGCCGGCAACTCCTCGCTACTCGCCGCCTACGACATAATCGCCTCCAGCGACGAAGAGAAGGCACTCTGGATGAAGAAGGACCGGAAAAAGACATCCACGACATCCGCGAATGAAACTACCGCCGACCCAAAAAGCAAACAGATAAATATAAATGTTGCCTCCACGCTACGCGAGAAGAAACTATTCAGCGGCGTCGTGCACCCTTCAAACATCAAAATCAGCTTCACCGACGTCCGTGCCCCAGCAGATACAATCGACGCCCTCAAAACCCTCACGAGTCTCTCCCTAATCCGACCCGAAGCATTCTCCTACGGTGTCCTCGCCAAAGACAAGATTCCCGGCGTCCTCCTCTACGGACCCCCCGGCACCGGGAAAACGATGCTTGCCAAAGCCCTCGCCAAGGAGAGCGATACCACAGTCCTCGAAGTGTCCGGCTCAGAGATCTACGACAAGTACGTCGGAGAGGGCGAAAAGAACGTCAAAGCCGTATTCTCCCTCGCCAGGAAACTCGCCCCTTGCATCGTCTTCATCGACGAAGCAGACGCCATCTTCGGCGACCGCGGCACAGGCAGCCAGCGCACCAGCCACCGCGAAATTATCAATGAATTCCTCCGCGAATGGGACGGCATGAACGACCTCTCCGCTTTCATTATGGTCGCCACGAATCGTCCGTTCGATCTCGATGAAGCGATTCTGAGGCGTCTGCCGAGACGTCTGTTGATTGACCTCCCTGTCGAGGCGGATAGAGAGGCGATCTTAAAGATTCATCTCAAGGGCGAGGAGTTGGAAGATTCTGTCGATCTTGCGGCCCTAGCGGCAAACACACCCTTCTACTCCGGCTCTGACCTCAAGAACCTCAGCGTCGCGGCCGCCTTAGCCTGCGTGCGCGAGGAGAACCTGACTGCCATCGCCGCCGCCGCAGCAGCAGGGGAGGATAGTTCGGCGCTCTCGCGGACGCTGACCTACCCAGAGAAGAGAGTTATCGGGAAGAGACATTTTGATATTGCGATCCAGGAGATTTCGGCGAGTGTAAGTGAGGATATGTCGACGTTGGTTGCGATTAGGAAGTTTGATGAGCGGTATGGGGATCGCAAGGGACGGAAGAAGAAGGCTGTTATGGGATTTGGAGGGGGGAAGGAGGTCGGGGAGGAGAGTGCGAGGGTTAGGTAGGGGGAAGGGATGGGAGTTTGAATGGATTGGGTTGGGGGATGGGATGTATTATATGTGTATTATATCGTTGGGAGGGGAGTGTGGATATGTATAAGATGGGAAGTGGAGCATTTTGAGGAGTTTAGACTGTAGAATTTAGGACATTTGTAGATTTGGTGGTGTTGGAGAAGACGATATTAAAATATGAGTTACCCGTGCCACCTCAAAGTGTGAATGTGAAGCGGGACTGTAAATAACAATAGCGTTCACAGCTATAGTTCACGCCAGGACGTTCACATCACCCAGGGCAAAAATCAGCAAGTCAGTTATTTATCGGGGATAGAGTCGGAGATAAATTAACCCCTCCCCCCACTTTCACCCCCAAGCCATAGACAGCCCCTCTCCAACCTCTTGGGCAACACGAGTATTAGACAATACGATACCAATTACTATATTACCATGCAAATCCCCCTCCCCACCACCTCCCTTCCAAAACCAAAAAAAACCCAAATCCCCCCCCCCCCGAGGAAAAAAAATCATGCATTCAACCCAAATAACCCCCCGGGCCTATAACGCCGTGTCCCAACACCCCAAAAAGCACACCCCTACACAGCTACACAATCTCCGTCCCCGCCCTCCCAAAAACCTTCTGCAAACTCCTCCTCCAAACGCCCTTCTCCTGTCCCTCCGCCCTCCTCCTCGCCACCGCAGCCTCCGGCTCTGTGCCTCGAGGCGGCCACTCACCGTCCCTCTTCCAGCCTTCCACGCAGCTACTCACTATAGTCTGGAGATTGATAGGACACATGGGCGTCTGGCTCTGCATCACGACTTTGTCGTAGATGGTGCTGTGGGCGCGGCTGGTGATGTTGCGGCGCATAGGTGTGGAAGGTGGGAGCAGGGGAGGTGCAATGGGAAGGAGGGTGTCGAGAATTGCCTCTTCTTCGTCGGTGCCGGTGGCAGCCGTGATGTTGAGGTGGGGTTTCTCAGAGGGGGAAGTGGGAGAGGTAGGCGCGGAGCCAGAGCACCGCGGTCGTCGCACGATGCGTGCGTTCGTCCAGGCATTTCGGCGGGCGGTGAAGCACCGCAGTCCCTCGTTGTAGGTTAATTCTTCCTGGAGCTTTCGCTGGCGGCGGAGCTTCTTGCGGTCTGCGCTGCGGCGGAGAGCCTCGCCTACGCCGTCGGGGGAGTCGAAACGGAAGGGATTGATTTTCTTCTTCTTGACTGTGGGTTTCTTGGAGGAGCCGCTAGTGGAATTCGTGCTTGTCTGCGCGAGGCCATTGGGGTCGCTGTCTGAGCTGTCTGAGAGCTCGCTCAGCCAGTCGCCGCGCTCGATCCAGGTTGTTGGGTGCTCGGGGTCGCCTTCGGGGAGGGCTTCTGAGGGTTCTAGTTCAACGTCGTCGACTTGATTGGGGAAGGACCAGTCGTTGCGGATCTTTGAGGCGAGGATGTTGCGCACAGCTTCCTTTTGCTTTAATCGGTCTTTGCTGGTTAGGTCGGCCTCGTACTCGGTCAGGGCCGAGGTGTTGGCCATGGAGCGGCGGCGGTGCGCCGCGCCGGAGCTGTGCGTGAAGAGCATGTTGCTGCTGTTGGCGCTGGTTTGCGGGAAGGAGGCGATGAACTCGTTGTTGCTGCGCGTTGGGAAGGTGAATCCTGGGGAATTGGATGGTTCAATCGGCAGGGCATTGGCGTCGAACACGGACGTGGAGCCCGGTGCGGGGGCGGAGGTTCTTATGATTAATGCGGGGTTGGCAACTGGGTGAAGGAAAGGGAATGGGTTAGCTGTTGTACTTATATGCTCGTGGCCGCATACGCGCATTTACATGCTTCACCGCATTGTTTGGATGAGTGAAGGGGGAAGGGGTTTTGTGGCGACTCACGGTCTGTTGGATCGCCCCCTTGCAGTATGGTCTCGTGGCTCTCTATAGGCCTGGACTCTCTCGTCGGCGACGCCACAGTGGAAGCATCAACAACGTCGATGCTCTCAGACACACTAGCGGTGGTGACAGGTAGGATTTGCTGTGGAGCGCTTAATCCAGCGCTTGGTTGCCCGACAACCTCGGAATTTGGTGGTGGTGACGGATTGACCACATCTCCTCGGATATCTCCTCGGAGAGTTTTGAGACCATCATCGCCATGCGCGGTAGCTGTGGTGGCGGCTATGTCATTGATGGGTTGGTGGTCACCGGACTGGCTGGAATTGCCTGGTTGTTGCCCCATGATGTGAGGGGCTGGTTGGAGACTTGCGGTGGCGGGGTAGTTGGCAGTGGCTTGCTTGGTTCCCGATGCGAGGCCGGCGCTATTCCAAATTGCCTTGGCTATGAATGTGGGATGCGGGTGACATGCATCTGCACATATATAGTGAGTATTGCGAATATTGTGATTGTAATTGTGATTGTGATTGTGTGAGGTTATTCTTGAGACATTGAAGCCCTCTGTGGGAAATATTTGTGACAGATAGATGGTGGGGGGGTGGGTAGGATGGAGCTGGTATAGTACAGTAGGGAGCTGAATGGAGCTGGTCGCGTGTTTGGTGGCCTGTGGAGTGTCTAGATTAGTCCCTTGGTCGGTCCGTTTTTTGTTTGCTCCAGAGTTATTTTTTTCTAGCTAGATACTGTACATTTGCAGTAGTAAATTCAGTAGTAGATGCAGTAGTAAATACTATGGGAGTGTACTTTGAGAACTATTTTAGCTCCATAAAATGATTCTGTATGGGCTATGTACCTGTGGACATAAAAAGAATAGATAGTCACGTGTTTTTTTATTCCTGTCACGAGGCGCCACTCAATTCTCATGTTGTCCCTGAAATGTAAGGCTGCAATTCAACGTTACTCAAGTAATGTTCGAATGAATTTGTCGCCGGTATCACGTGTATTGCTTTCCTTAAATCGTTCAACGCCGAGGATAGTCCAATCACCAAGCAATATCGTTGAATCGTATATACGATGTCTAGAAGTCGTGCATTTATTGGAGTCGCCTTAGCGGTTGGTTTGGGAGTTGGTAACGGTATGTTTATCCAATTTGTATGATTTGCTACACGTGCTAAAAGGTACCAGCCGTTTGGGCTTTCGCTCCAGCATTCGAGGAGCAAGCTCGCGAGCGGGAAGAGAAGGCTAGGTTGGTTTCTTTACATATTATGTGATATTAACCAATACTAATGTATTTTAGGCGGCTAGTTGAGGGTGAAAAACCGCTGGACGAGGCACTTACCGCATCGATAAAAGCGGCAGGTGATGCAAGCCGCGCAGAGGCAACTGCTGAAGCTCTGCAAAGCAAACCAAGCTTGTTGGAGACAGCAGCAAAGTTCTGGGATAAATCCTCACATGTTTCTTCGAACACTAAAGAATTTCCCGAGACAATTGCGAAGGACCAAAAGTCTGATGGGTCGTCAAAGTAGTAGTTGAGCTGGGCTTAGAACGGAGGTCTTGAAGTGTCACATTCGGCACAGCGATTGTATTATGTTAGACTGATTGATTTTGCGATGGGGGATTATATGCACGAGTACATATTGGTGTTTTACTGGGAGGAGTTCTGAGGGGGGAAGTGTATAATAGGTGGAGGTTCAACGACTTGACATTTCTTCAAGAGTCCGAAAAATAGACTATGAATTAACAGCCATCAAGTGGCTAGAGACACCCGCGGACCCTGCTGTAGCTATGAGTATTCATGGCAACTGTGAATAGAATAAAATAAAGACCCTCTCATTCTCAAATACTGAAGGCTCTGAACGGCTGCAAACCTTATTGCAACTTCAAGTGTTCAAATAAGGCCTCTCAACAACTGAAGGCTATAATTGCCATATTCTAGCATTTAACAGTCTATTTACTTGCAAATAAAGACAAATTGGGATATTTTGCTAGCTTTAATCGCAAGTATCGATTCTAACAGACAAGACCCTCGGACCCTTAGATGTCGACTATTTGTCAGCCTCGTTATTGTTTACAGGTGCATCTAATCGCGGGGAAATGGTAGCCTTGCGACCCAACCTTCCAATCAAATACTGTCCATCACTCCTTCAAACCAACCAGGATTCAAACGAACTGTAAGGTGACGTCGGTGATGTTGGTTTGATGAACAACACATTGAACAACATCATCAACATATCTGGCCTTCTCTTCCGCATTTGAAGGTCAGCCAGAGGTATCTTGGGCATGATATAAAGCTCCATTCTGCATTTGGCGCCCTATATAACGTGACGTGAAGAAAGAGCATCAATATGTCTACAAAAACAGGAAACGCGAAGAAAGATGGCGAAAGTGACCAGGGAAATGACCTTAAAACCCTCCTATCTGGAGAGCAGCGAGAGGCGTTTACCCTTCTCGTGGCAGACATTATGGAGCTCATGAGAAAAAGGACCTTGGATACTTTTGATGCATCTTTTACGTCTGAAAGGCCTCAGGGTCATAACCTCGAAGGACGAAATCCGAATGCGGATCAGAATGAAGCATCTGCCGAAGAGCAAGAGAAAGCGAGGGTCTTACGGGAGAGAAGAGAGAAAGAGGTATCAGGGCCAAAGATGCAGGAGTTGAAGAAGTTAGCATTGCAACACTTTCAAAAATGGGAGATGTCAGTACTTGCAAGGACTGGGGACGTTCTCAATACGAAAGAGTCCACGGATACCAAGCGCGAACAGGCAGAGAATCCTGTGCCCGCAGTGTCAGGCTCTGCAGCGAGGCCAGAATACAAGGTTGTTGGGATGTCTGATATATTTAAAAGATTCAAAAGTGCCTACCCACGTTTCCTTCCATTTACCTATGCTACCCCCGCATCGATGTTCATTTTATCTAGGACATGCTAACAGGCGTTATGTATGAAGAATCTAAAGATAATGTCCAAATTGAAGAACCTGATGAAGAAGACGATGACAGGGCTGACGCTGCCCTTATTCACCTGTACCCACCAGTATCAACTTCATTGCTGTCACTTACGAAGAAGAAACGTGTTCTTATATTGAATTCAACCCTTTTGCTACTGCTATCATTGGAGCATTACGAAGCCTATTCTCGGATTCTGCTCCTCTACATGGCTTCATCTCTCCATCTGCCTCTAGAAACCCTCACCGAGGACGAAGTTAAAATCGCCAAAACACTTCTTGAAGCGGCAAAACAAATGACCGCCGAAGAAGAAGCCAAGAAAAGAGGCGAAGAGAACCAAACGGCACGAAGATGGAAAGTAGGACTCGCCGGAATTGCAGGAGCTGCTTTGATAGGGATTACAGGTGGCCTCGCTGCACCTCTGGTAGCCGCTGGACTCGGTACCATTATGGGTGGCCTTGGCCTCGGCGCCACAGCTGCAGCAGGTCTCCTCGGTGCACTGGCTCAGAGTGGCGTTATAGTTGGAGCCTTATTCGGGGCTTATGGTGGGAGGATGACCGGACAGATGATGGACATGTACGCCAAAGAGGTTGAGGACTTTGCGTTTCTTCCGCTGCGAGGCTCAACCAAGAGAGCACGGAAAACCGCAGAGATACCCGCAGAAGACAGACGACTACGCGTGACGATCGGTATTAGTGGATGGCTTACCCAGAGAGAAGATATCATCAGCCCATGGAGAGCACTTGGTCATCAGAGCGAGATATTCGCCCTCCGATGGGAACTGAAGGCACTGATGAACCTTGGTACATCCATGGAGTCTGTCCTCAGGTCTGCAGCATGGACAGTGGCCAAGAAAGAGATCATTGCGCGAACAATTTTTGGAAGCTTAATGTACGCTCTGTGGCCTCTGAGCTTTTTGAAAGCTAGCAAGGTCTTGGACAACCCATTCAGTGTTGCGAAGAACCGAGCGGATAAGGCGGGCCTGGTGCTTGCGGATGCAATTATCAATAAAGCACAGGGAGAGCGTCCGGTGACTCTGATCGGCTACAGCTTAGGCGCCAGAGTGATTTACTCTTGCCTGATGTCCCTGGCAGAACGAAAGGCATTTGGTCTTGTCGAGTCAGCGGTACTGATAGGCGCACCATGCCCTTCAGATGGTCCTTTCTGGCGCACCATGAAGAGCGTTGTCAGCGGAAGACTTGTGAATGTCTACTCTGAGAATGACTATATCCTAGGATTCCTATACCGCACCAGCAGCATCCAACTTGGTGTTGCTGGACTACAGCAGATTGGAGATGTTAGCGGAATTGAGAATGTAGATGTTAGTGGCATCGTCTCTGGCCATCTGAGATATCAATATCTTGTCGGCGTTATCCTTCAGAAGATTGGCTGGGAGGACATTGATCGCGGTGAGGTGGCGAGAGAAGCAGAAACGATTGCCTTGCTTGATATAGAAGATGAGGAGAAGCTACGAGAGATAACTGATCCTGATGAGGATCTGATAGATTTCGGCGACGACGTCAAGCCAGTTGCTGAGACGAAGCCCGAAAAGAGCAATGAGAAGGAAAAATCTCGCACTAACATAGACGAAGATGCCAAAACAGTTTCCGAGAAGAACAAGAATGAGAACTTAGAGAAGGATAAATCTGAGCCCAGCAAAGATGATGCGCCAGAGAAATCCCGGTCCTGGGGAAACTGGGGCCGCAGGCCTGAGCCAACAGGGGCTGAAAAGGACGATGAGAATTTGCATGAACCGATTGAGCAGATGCACTTTTAAGACTGCCTCTTTATGTTTCGTGATATTTTAGTACATGAGTATTTAGCTAGGATACCAATGAATTTATGTCTCCCTTTTGCTTGTGGTGTTACAGTACAATTAGTCCTTCTTATTCTTAACAACAAAGTACTCCCCAGCTGTTCTGTTAGCTGTGGCTAGTGGTTCCCACTTATAGTCCATCTCTTTAGGGTCGCTCTCTCTCCTCCTTGGCCTTTTCATCTTCCCTTTGAACTCTTCCTGTGCCAATGCATCTTCGAGCGCTTCTAGCCCAATGGTACATTCTGCCAATGCTTCTGCAGTCTCTTCGCGGATAGCCTGGAGAGGTTCTACACCCGTAGTATCAACCTTTTGTATCTCCTTCACAAAGTGAAGTTGTGATTCTAGCATTGCGATCATGCTTTCTTCTTCCGCAGCGTCTTTTGGCTGTGGCAACGCTGACAATCGGAGGAGGTGGGAGAGTTGCGCCGGTGTGGTTGAAGGCGTGGCAGCCGCATCTGCGGCTGATGGGAGGAGAGATTGAACAGACCAGCTGGGTTTCGAGAGGAATTCCGCTGTGTCTGCTTCGGTTTCTAGGACTCGTTTGGCGGAGTATTTCCTGATCGTGGACGTTCTAGCTTTTGATGCCAATGCTGCCACACGCAGACTCGCCCTGGAGCGAAGGCATACTGCCCCTGGCATCATATACAATATATATGACGGCTATAACAAGATTAGCTACGCATTTGCAATTGGAATTTGTTTATTCGTACCTTTCGATGCTCGTCATGGCACCTTGATGGGATGCTGATGTGAAAATGACGCTAAGGTGGGAAGTATCCATGCCACCGCGTCAGAGCCAAGCTTGGCTTGGTGTGCGTGCGACATATTAACAACCACCCCTCCTCTTGATACACATTTAGTCCTACAACGCAGAGCACACAGAAATAATTTATACATTTAGGGATTATCACATCCTCAAAGTAAAATGGCACAAGATCCACGTGCCCTTCTACAGAAGGTATACCTCCTCCTCCATGGCCCATATACCCCGCAGCGCCAAGCTCAAACTGACACCGACTACAGGCGGACAAGGCAGCATCAGGAGCTGGCGGAGGCTTCAGTCTTTTCGGCGGCCGGGGTGAAAAATGGGAAAATGCAGCAGATCTCTACACACAAGCGGCCAACGCATTTCGGATGCAGAAGCTGAGTACGTCGCATACCTCTCTGGCCACACACTCACCAACGACCCCACTAACCCCACGCCACAGCTAAGGAAGCTGGCCAAGCGTTCGAGCGCGCGGCTTCTATCCAGTTATCGAAACTTTCCGAGCCGGATGATGCGGCGAATACATATGTTGAAGCTTTCAAGGTGTACCGCAAGTCGGATCCGGTGGATGCGGCTAGGTGTCTAGATATCGCGATCAACCACTACACGGGGAAGGGCAACTTCCGCCGGGCGGCAACACATAAGCAGAATCTTGCGGAGCTGTACGAGCAGGAAATTGGCGATCAGAAGAAGGCGATCGAGAGCTACGAGTTGGCTGCGAGCTGGTTCGAGAGCGATAATGCTGAGGCGTACGTTGCGGCCAAAATTATCCACAAAAAATTAGGGCGTCACTAACATGCGTGTGTTCAGATTAGCAAATAAGCTGTACCTCAAGGTCGGAGAGCTGGCCGCCCTGGATGGCGACTACTACAAGGCGGTCGAGAATTTCGAGAAGGTGGCTACCTCCGCCGTAGCCAACAACCTGATGAAGTGGTCCGTTAAGGACTACTTCCTCAAGTCAGGTCTCTGTCTGTTGGCCATTGGTGATATGGTCGCTGTTAACCGCGCCTTTGAGAAGTACCGGACTCTGGATTCTACGTTTGCGAGCACCAAGGAGCACCAGCTATTGATTGATCTGGCTGAGGCGGTTGATGCAGGCGATCAGGTGGCGTTTGGAGATAAGCTGTTCCAGTACGATCAGATGAGCAAGTTGGATAACTGGAAGACAGCGATTCTGCTGAAGATTAAGAACGCCATTGAGGAGAAGGAGGAGGACTTCTCATAGAGAGATCGGGTGTTGTAGTTACGTGGGTAGATACAGGCGTTGGTTTTATTATTTGTTGGGCTGGTTATTTGGAGCAAGCAGAACAATCAAAGATGTTCCTGTGGTACACTTCATTTTAATGAAGGAGAGTAGGCTTATTATTTAAACTAACTCACAGTCATTCTTCTTGTTATGCCCTTTGTCATTGAAGCAGCAGTATCCTAGCTGATGCCTCCTAACCCACCCCTGAAAACGCCAAACAATGCTAAGCCGAGAAGCTATAAATCTTACCAACGGATATTACAGTCAAACTCAGGCGCCTCCCTTCTTCGCAAAGCGGCCCAGTGCAGGTCCTAGCTCCTGCTCCGCCTCCTTGATCCTCTTTTCACTCTGGCTATTCCTCAGCTCCATAATCTTGAGTTTCTTCTCATCAATGATGTTCCTGCCGCCCTTCTTCCTGAGGTATTTCCTCAGACTGCTATTCTTGCCTCTGCCTCTATTCTTGACATCAGCCAACAGCTCTGCCGGTGGCTTATCCAGATCCTTATCAGCCTTGCGCTGCTCCTCGGTCTGGAGGTTGAGATTTCCGATAAACTCTGGGTTGAGCGAGATCATCTCTGGCTGCAGCTTGTTGAGCAGTGTCCTGACCTCA
The DNA here is from genome assembly GCA_001630605.1 of Pseudogymnoascus pannorum. Classification (NCBI taxonomy): domain Eukaryota; kingdom Fungi; phylum Ascomycota; class Leotiomycetes; order Thelebolales; family Thelebolaceae; genus Pseudogymnoascus; species Pseudogymnoascus pannorum. The sequence continues at coordinate 106,890 of LNAS01000178.1, forward strand.
GTCTCCTGTCTCTGTTTGGTGTTCTCGTATGGGTTGACTTCCAGAGCATCGTAGTTGGCCTCTCCGGCTCCTGGTACAATGATCGAAGAGAACCCAGCGTCGTGAGATACACCGAGGACATCTTCGAATGGACACCAGCGCACACGCTCAATGTTCTTACCCTCGCCACCCCACGCCATATATGGGCTTTGGATCTTTTCTTGATCCAAAGCGTGCTTGGTGAATAGGCCACGCCAGATTGAGGTCTGCGTCCCCCAGCCGACTGCCGTGAGGCCAGTATCTGAGATAGCTACGGAAGAGGCGGGTCGGCGGGTAAAGTAACTGTTAACCTCCTTGAACATGCGGATATCCCATACGGACATCTTCATGTCCTGGCCAGTGGAGACCATGTAACGACCCTCGCGATCGATATCTATCGAGCGGACGGGTCCGCGATGAGCAAGAAGTTTAACAAGCGGTGTGGTGGAGTTGGGCGACCAGAGTGTGACGGTTCCGTTTTGGTGACCCATGTGGAGGATTGCGTTGTGGGGGTTCTGTTTGAGGGAGGTGGGTGATCCAAGGCGGGTTGGGATTTCGATGACAACCTGTCCGGTGGATGTGTCTTGGTATTTGAGATAGCCAGCGTTACCCTGAGATCCTATTAGTAAATCGACTGTAGATATTAAGCAGTTAGACTTACCACTGTAGCTAATAGATAGTGGTACGGGAGGAACTCCATGTTGGTGACCTCTATATGCTTCTTCAAGCAATGGATCTCAACACCGTGGCTATCGTATATGTAGACATACTTTTTCTGCGCAACTGCGAACATCTGGTTATTGTGCAGCCACTTTGCATCCCGAACTGTCTCTCCGAGTTGCAGCTCGCATCCGAGTTTCCCATCGCGCCAGTCCATGGTTGCGACATGACCTTTCCTTCCAGCAAGCAGTAAGTCCTTTCCGGTCCTCGTGTAGTCGAACACATATGGCCCTAGGCTATCCAGTTTCAACTCAAATCCCTTCTTTGCCGTCTCGAGCGCTACGCTGCTCTTGATGTCGTCCTGCTTGACTTTGTATGTCCTTTCGAGTTCAGTTTCTGGTTCGAGGAAACCCCCCTCGTTCTCGAGCAGGATCTCGGCATCCTTTGCTTTCAATGTCGCATCTTTGTATTTACTCTCAAGAAGCTTAAGATTTCCTCGTAATTTCTTGTCTTTGATTCCCTTCACGGGAATTCTCCGACCGCGACCATAGTCTCGTTGCGCCTCTTGCCGCCTGCGCAGCTGAGATACTTGATCTTTTCCGAAACCTGGAGTGCGTTGTGTCCTTATAGGGCCAGCATTATTCGAGCTGACCTTTGTGACTGTATTGTCAATTGTATCTACGGCGTCCGACATATCGGAATCGTAGGCGGCGTGATTTTGAGAAATGTTCGTGGCTCCCGTCGCAAGAAGAGGCTGGATTGTGAACTTTTTTGGTTGCCAAGATTTCTAGGATCTAATCGCTCTTATCGGGCAGCGACCCGCGCACAGATAATAATTTTTTGGACAGAGACTGGACTTCCCCACGTTGACGCCCCTCCAACAATCTGTAGCACGACAAGATTTTCTGCACGTCAAGGTGGCCTCATTAAACTTACCGTACAGATTCAAAGCCGGAGACAGCGGCAAAATGCCTGCAACTGTCGGTCATTCGCATAGGAGCACCACTAAGGTGGCTCACAAATCTTTCAAGGCGCGCAAGTCCACCAAAGGCGCCTTGAAGGAGATAATGAAGGGTACGATTTTTGGTACAGAATTAAATAATAATTACTAAGATTTCATAGGCAAGGTCCAAGATGGATCCTCTACTCGTAAAACTCCTCACCAGCAACTTATGTCGAAACTGGACCGAAGAAACCAGGCCCGCCAAAAGCAACTCACCAAGCACAAGGAACATCTGAGGGACAGCAGCGTATTCAATGGTCGCGAGGGCGCACCGAGAATAATTGCGGTTGTGCCGCTCTGCGAGGATGCGGACGCAGCCAAAGCTGTGGAGAAGTTGAACGGTAGCCTGGATGTCGAAGCTGAGGTTCCAGAGGAGGGTATTTGTCGCACCAACATCGATCGATTTAAGCAGAAGATTCAGTATATCGTTCTCAAGAGGGACTTGGCGGCTTGCATGGATGCCTGTAGAATCGCCGATTTTGTGATGGTTATCTTGTCGCCAGAGCAAGAGGTGGATGATTTGGGAGAGCTTATTCTGCGAAGTATCGAAAGCCAGGGACTCTCGACACTGTTCTCCGTTGTGCAAGGGCTTGACAAAATCGAGCCACCGAAACGCCGCGGCCAGGTTCAAGGATCCCTGAAGTCATACATCACACATTTCCACCCCGAGCAAGAGAAGGTTCACAGCTTAGACTCGAGGCAAGAGTGCGCCAACTTGATGCGATCGTTATGTACCACATCACCAAAGGGTGTCAGGTGGCGCGAAGACAGGAGTTGGATGCTAGTTGAGGATGCACAGTGGCCGGAGGTCGATGGCGAGAATGTCGTGCTCACCGGTATTGTCCGTGGCAAAGGACTCAAAGCCGACAGACTCGTTCAGGTTGGCGACTGGGGCTCTTTCCAGATCGACAAGATTGTCGCGGCTCCTCTTGCTACGAAGAAAAGCCACAAGACTGATGATATGGCTGTAGATGCAGACGTATCAGAGGCGGAGAAGGTCTTGGATACGCCGACAGAGGAACAGGACGACCTTGACGAACTTGCCCCCGAGGAAGTTATGATGGATGACATTGATACTGGAGTATCTGTCGCGGGAACTGAAAAGCGGGGTGTACTACTTGATGATCACCACTACTTCTCAGATGACGAGACACATTTGCCTGCTGCACCAAAGCGTCTTCCAAAGGGAACATCCAATTACCAAGCTGCTTGGTACTTGGGCTACGACGGATCTGAGGACTCGGATTTCGAGGACGTTGAAGAGGAGGATACGGCTATGGAGACACAGGCTCTACCGCAGGATGGTGTCGAGGGAATGGCCCCACGTGAGCCGACAGAGTACGCCGCATCAGAATACCCCCAGTCGGAGATGTTCTTGGACAGGTCAGCAGAGCAGGAAGCGGAACAGATTGCTGCCTTCAGAAAGAGCAAGAGCAAGGAAGCAGATGAGGACGCAGAATTCCCAGATGAGATTGAGCTCCAACCTCAAGTTTTGGCTCGGGAGCGTTTGGCCAGATATCGTGGCCTCAAGAGCTTACGGACAAGTCACTGGGAGGAAGATGAGGACAGGGTCCACGAGCCAGAAGATTGGAGGAGACTCCTACAAATCCAAGATTACAACTCATCAAAGGCTCGTGTTACTCGCGAGGGTCTCGTTGGTGGTGTCCCGGCTGGTACACGCGTCCACGTGTACTTGCGAAACGTTCCTCTTAACCTTCGCGAGTCGTTCAAGGCCTCTAAGCCAGCAACCATGTTCTCGTTAATGCGCCACGAGCACAAGCGGGCAGTGTTGAACTTCAAGATCACGCTCAGCTCGGACTACCCAGAGCCCATCCGCTCAAAAACCGAGATGATCATGCAAGTGGGACCAAGGAGATTCGTCATCAACCCGGTCTTCTCCCAAGCCGGCAACCCCCAGAACAACGTCCACAAGTTCGATCGCTTCCTGCACCCAGGTCGCTCGGCCGTGGCATCCTTCATTGGACCTCTCACGTGGGGCTCTGTTCCCGCATTATTCTTTACTCGCCCATCGCCAGAAGCTCTGGCTGCTGATCCAAAGGCAGCAGAGATGCCACTCATTCTCATTGCGACAGGCACATCTCTTCCTCCATCCTCCTCCCGCGTCGTCGCCAAGCGCATCATCCTTACTGGCCACCCCTTCAAGATTCACAAGAAACTCGTTACTATCCGTTACATGTTCTTCAACCGCGAGGACGTGGAGTGGTTCAAGGCCCTGCAATTGTGGACCAAGCGTGGCCGCAGTGGATATATCAAGGAGCCGCTTGGTACGCACGGTTACTTCAAGGCTACTTTCGATGGAAAGATCAATCCTCAGGATTCTGTCGGAGTCAGTCTGTACAAGAGAGTCTGGCCAAGGAACGCGAGGGTATGGAAGGGAGTTGATGAGGAGGTACCTAGCCTGGTGGAGGATTTAGAGGGCATGGAATTGCAGGATGCGGACATGGATGGTGGCGTTGCGATTTAGAGATAAACGGCATTCAGAATGCTTATGCTTTATGAGGCGTATTGGGAAGAAAAGAATATGATCTAAACTGTTACAATGATAAAAACGATCAAACCTTCTTTAAAGTCTAGTATACAGAAATGGTGAAGAAACGTCTCTGGTTTCGTAGAGAACTTAACATTAAGTTCTGATGTGGGGTTAGGGGAAACCTTATCCGATAAGATTAGATCCCAATCCAGGAACAAGGAACGGGTAGCCACACGTTGTGTATGTAATTTTGATCACCCAAGAGTATGAAATATTCCAGAACAGGTCAATTCATACGTTCTCACCTATAAATCCAAAAATCAGCGCTCTGCTTTATTTAGAAATTATTCCTTCTATGTCTTAAAACATTCAATATATTGCAATATCGTTAAAAAGCCCTGCAAGATATATTTAGCATCACGTGTGGAGTGTGGGAGAATTGATTCGCGTGGGTCGTTTTGTATCAACCCTGCAGGGTCTTGGATATCCTTCTCGTCCCACCCCCTCGACCATTCTTCAACCGCAGCATCTCGACACTGAATCAACCCGGGGTCGATTTACACAGGCGCAATTATGCCTTCCTCCACAGCGACGGCCGTGCAATCGAAGACGAAAGCTAATGGCAATGCCACTGTGCACTTGAAGACTTCCCAGGGGAACGGGGAGGCGAAGGCCGCGTCGACACCCAAAGATGACGAGAATTATGAGCATTTCTTCTGGACATACACAGAGGAACCTCACCGAACGCGACGAATGGCCATTATTAAGGCCCATCCAGAGGTACGAGTTGTCAATCGGCCATCCATCTCCTCTAGCTACTAACATTCCCCCCTAGGTCACCAAACTCTGTGGTCCAGAACCCCTTACCAAATACATCGTCGCCTGCGTCGTAGCCCTCCAAATAACCTGCGCCTACCTCCTCCGCGACACGCCCTTCTTCTCCTGGAAATTCTTCCTAACCGCCTACATAATCGGCGCAACCGCCAACCAAAACTGCTTCCTCGCCATCCACGAAATAAGCCACAACCTCGCCTTCCGCTCCCCCCTCGCCAACCGCCTCTTCGCCATCTTCGCCAACATCCCCATCGGCATCCCCTACTCCGCCTCCTTCCGCCCTTACCACCTCACTCACCACAAGTCCCTCGGCGTTGACGGCCTCGACACCGACATGCCCACCGCCTTCGAAGCCGTCTTCCTCGACTCCATCCTCGGCAAAGCATTCTTCTGCACCTTCCAGATCCTCTTCTACGCCCTCCGCCCAATGATGATCTACCAGATCCCGCTGACACAGATCCACTTCCTCAACATCGTAGTGCAAGCCGCCTTCGACATCTGCCTCGTCAAATACGCCAGCGGAAACGCACTCCTCTACTTCATCCTCTCCAGTTTCCTGGCGGGCAGTCTGCATCCCCTGGCTGGACACTTCATCGCAGAGCACTACGTCTTTGAGCACCTGTCCGCCGAGGCGCGTGATCCGCGCACGAAACTCGACACCCCGGTGCCGGAGACGTACTCGTACTACGGCCCGCTGAACTTCTTCACCTGGAACGTGGGGCTGCACAATGAGCACCATGATTTCCCTGCTGTGCCGTGGAGTCGGCTGCCGGCGGTGTATGAGCTTGCTAAGGAGTTTTATGTGGACTTGCCGAGACATGAGAGCTGGGTGTATGTTATTTGGCAGTTTATTTGGGATAAGGAGGTGGGCATGAGCTGTAGGGTTAAGAGGAAGGAGGGGGGGAGGAAGGTGGGTGGTGGTGCTACGGCGGCGGCTTGGACGGAGCAGGAGATTCAGGCTTGATGATGAGATATGATATACGAAGTGTGCATGTCCATGGCCATTTTTGGGATTACTGTACTTGTACGCTACTTCAGTGTAAAATTGGAGAGTAGTTTGAAGACAGACCGTACGTAATTCACAATAGAAAAGTTTCAAGTTTTTATCAGGATCAATGACTCGTATTCGAATTATGGAACCATGATCATGACATCCCCCTCCTCTCCTCGTAAAGAACCTAGTAAAAAAATGCTGCTGTCGAAAGAACTATAAAAAGGAAGTTGGAGCCGGTATGTAAGACGAACGAAGCTCATGCAGGGCATTCAATGTACTGTGGGCGCATTACCAGTAACCTAGCCACAGCGCTCGCTCGAGGTCTTGTACGTAAGGCCTTAAAAGTACATCATAGGAAAAAGGAGACGATCTTATATGTTCTCGTCACGTAGTAGTGAGTTTTGCCAAAAGCACGCCGGTGGTGATAACGGACATGACATGACGTTCTCCGAGCAGCTTCTGCTTTCATATCCCAAGGTCATGAGCCAGAAAAGCACATGTCGTCTGTGCGCGTGTATAGGTCGAAAATGCTACAATTCCTCCATCTTCACATCACCCCGGAACTCCTCGAAACATGGCCCGAATCGCCAGGTACGCGCTGTGGGGTATATTCAGTCTAGAAGAAGAAGTAGGCAGTGAGGAAGGTGATGAGACACAGCGCGGCGACGATATGGACGGGAACTCCTTCCTGAACTGTAGCCCTGGCCGTAGCCTGTGCTGCTGGGGCGACTTCATCGGCGCCCAGGGCATTGCCGGCCTTACGTAATCTCAAGCCACCCTCCTGGCCATATGAGGCAATCGTGGCTTGTGCCTGCGCTAGTTGAGCCTTGAGCTCCTCGACTGAACTGGGGGGAGCGGAAGAGACGGCAGCTGGAGCCGCCTTGATGTTCTCCTTGACATTGGCAGTCGATACAGCAGGCTCGGCAGGTTGTGGAGATTTGGAGTCGGATACCGATCTGTTGCCGGTGGTTTCTGAAAGAGGCGCCGTTCGTGACTCTTCTTGGTATGGCGAGTGGTAAAGGGGAGCTGCCGTATTGGGAGTCGCATCGTTCTGAATGGCCCGCAGTTAGAATTGTACATTCGAATAGGGTGAGCCGGTGGGGGAACTTACAGCGCTACTGGTGTTCACACCATTTCTAAGAGGCGTAGAAACAGCAGGTAGGTTCTGACCAGCGCTCTCCTCTGCTAGGAAGACGACTCTGATCTTCTTCTCCTGAACCGACGACTTCTCTGCTTGGTCGACATGCTGCCACTGCCAAGGGGTTAGGGGGGGTTTCTCCAAGTTGGTGGAACAAGTCTGTCTTACGATCTGGGTAATGTTGGTGAATTCCTTATCGGCAGTGACTGCCACAGATTGCACAAGGAACTTATCGCGGCATCTCGTATCTGCTGGTGGCTCGACTTTCATGGCCTGGAGGAGGACTTCGTGCGACGTTAGTGGACAGCGCATATCTGGTGTACGGAGCTGAACCAACCTGAAACCTCAACCTCCTTTCCCGGTTCTATCCTGCCAGAGTTTGGTCTGACGCAGTACCTGTAGATGTTTGTTAATATGACATGGCCGAAGTTGCTGGGGGGTCGTCGCATGGATCGCATACTGTTTGGGTGCCGTCGTCTTGACCTGTGGGTAGAATGGATTAGTAATAGACTTTGAAGCATGCGATGAAGATAATACCTTGAATGCAACTGGAGTAAGGTTCGGGTTCTTGATCTTGAGGACTTGCGACACCTCCCTGGTGAAGGGGCCTAGAACTATCTTTCAGTATCCATTCCTCAATCTGTTGTGGGTTGATGATCGAGCCACGTACGGTGGAAGCCAAGCTCTTGCGGATCGATTTCGACAGACATATTTGCGAGTTTCGTAGTCTGTTGTAGAGTGTAGGCTGCGTGGGATAATGCGACGAGTAGAGGTTGAAAGCTCCAAACTTCTGGCCGGATGCCGTGGAGGTTGATTGAATGTTTGGGGAGTAGCTGAGGCGAGAAGTGGATCGGGGGAGACTGGGGGGGCTAACAAGGACGAGGGAGCAAGCGGGGAGGAGAAGGATGATGCTGGAGAAGCTGACTATATAAAGTATTGTAGGTACCGCAATCAATAAAATGTACGAGGAGAGGGGAAAACTTGAAGAAGAAAAGGTGAGGAATGAAGAATGATTTGATCGAGGGAGGAGAGTTTCACAGGCAAGAGGCAGGAGTGTCTGATTCTACGAGTACAAATCCATGTCATTCTACAGTAAGTACCTACACACACAATTACAGTACACGGGGTACAAAGTACAAGTGCAAGTTCAAGTAGTGTGCACCCTTCAACTTTGGCCCTCCCGTAACTTACACCTGCCTCGCATTTCTAAGCGAAAAACATAGGTATGACGTTTCCCCGAAGCCGAAAATTGAGTGTGGGTGTTTGCTCTGTATGCACATTTCCACCTTGGTGGGTTGTAACTTGCTTGAGTGGTATGTGGGAAACCACATCGTTCGTGCATTATAGCCACAGACGACAGGGACTGAGAATCAACGCCATCTCAGCATCTTCCGAAACTTCACTAATTTCACTAAATAGAAGATAATTTTAGTTACCTTCATCTAGGCTACAGTATACAACTTCTATATTTTATTTCTTGGTCCTTCTCTTATCTTCTTCCTACACAACTACACCACACTCTCCCATCTACCCCGCCAAGAATCCACAATCAACCATGGCATCGTCTGACCTCGATGTCCTCGTGGACATGGGCTTTGATAAAGAGAGGGCCGACATGGCAGTCAAGAAGACTGGTGGCCGTAAGTTTCTTTATAATACATCATCTTACCCTTGTCATCAAAAAACGCCATTCACTGACTCCAACCAATAGTCCAAGGTGCCCTCCAGTGGCTTGAAGACAACCAGGACAAGTCGCTAGAAGAGATCAAAGCCGCTGCTGCACCAAAGACAGCCGACACCATCGAAGATGCCAACGAAGAGCCACCCGCACTGCAAGAGGGCGAAGTAGCGCGCTCACTCATATGCAACGAATGCGGCAAGCGCTTCCGGAGCACAGCACAAGCCGAGTTCCATGCCTCAAAAACGTGCGTTGATTACCCTCTATCATCCGATACTCCACTACAACTTCACCCCATGTCGAACTATACCATGACCTGCCCATACTAACCTCCCCTCCAGTGAACACCAAGACTTCGCTGAGTCAACCGAAGAAATCAAACCCCTAACCGAAGAAGAAAAGAAAGCCCGCCTCGACGAGCTCCGCGCCGCCCTCGCCGCAAAACGCGCCAAGCAATCCATAATCGACAAAGAAGAAGCCAAGCGCAACGAGAAGATCCGCATGAAGTCCACGCGCGAGGTCCAAGACGCAAAAGAGGAACTCGAAAAGAAAGAGCGCATCAAGGAGGCCTCTGCTAAGCGCAAGGAGAAGCTCGATGATATTGCCGCTAAGAAACGCATTCAGGAGAAGATTGCGGCGGATAAGGAGGAGCGAAGGATTAAGGCTGAGAAGGCGAAGGCGGAGAGGGAGGGACGCGCGCCGCCAGTTGATCCTACGGTAGCGGCTGCGCAGGCGGCGCCGGTGGTGAAGAAACCAGTGAATCACACGGAGGCGCGGCTGAGGTTGCAGACTGCGGGGGGCAATATACAGAAGACGTTTGGGGCTGAGACGACGCTGTTTGAGGTTGCTGAGGCGATCTTGGCGGAGAATGGGACGGTGGTGGAGAGCTTTACGCAGAATTTCCCGAAGAAGACGTATACGGCTGAGGACTTTGGGATGACGCTTAAGGAGGTGGGACAGGTGCCTAGTGGGGTCTTGATTGTGAAATAAATTGGAAACGGATAGGACTTTTTAGAGGAGGGAATTAGATGCGCGCGGGCTGTAAGTATGTCTTAAGGGATGGGATGCCTAATGAATCAAACGAAAAATAAGAAAAAAGTTACTCATAGGAACTCCTCAAAACCAGAGTGTGGCTAGTCGCTGGTCATAAAAATAGTAACTTCTGCGTTGTCTAATAATCTGCAGTATGAGAAACGCTAGCAATCAGCAGCCATAGTTAGGCTCATGGATATCTTTCCATTTTCTTTCCCCTCGCGAGATCATCATTAGACATATCAGATCCCCCAAAACGCCAGACCTGGCCGAAACAGCGTCGTGTCTAGCACACACTCCACTGGACCAGCTCCCCAACTCCTAACAATACCAACAACAATCCCTTCACCCCCAACTCAAGGCCCACTCATCCTCTGCCTCTTAACTTCGTGTTGCCCCCCTACCGCACCATTCATCGGTACCTCCCCCAACGACACCCTCTCTCCCCCCTCTCCACCAGGCCTCTTCCCCACCATAGTAGGCGGCTTATAACTCCCCCTGTTCCCCAATGGACTCGGGCTCCCCGGCGCCCCAACCCGTCTTGTAGCATCAAGCTGCGGATTAACCACATTGATATTCCCCCTTTGCACCTGCGCCGCCGCCCCAGGTTGCGGGAGCGGCGGGGGCGCGGTCTTGAAATTCCTGTTCACAGCTGTGGTTTTCGTGTGGTCGATTCCTGGAGTCTTGCGGATGGAGGGGGACTGGGAGTGTGGGTTAAAGACTGCGGTTTTTGGGAGGGTGGTGGGGACGCCGCCGTCGGGGGCTTGGCCGTCGGGGAGGAGTGCGGCTTTGGCGGAGTAGAAGCCGATGGGTGGGGGGTTGCCGTCGTGGGCTGGGAAGGGGTTGGCGGTGGTGGAGTCGGTGTCGGGATTTTGAGGTCTGGTGAGCCCGGGGGATGCGGAGCCATTTGGAGGAGGGGGAGGGGTGCGTTGTCTGTTTGGCTGGTTGAGGACTCTCCCGTGTCCTGGGACGGCGCCTTGTGGGATGCCGACTGCATTCCCGTTTGGTGGCTGACCCATGCCTCGTCCGGCTGCGGAATTGGACCTTGACAATCCATTAGGTGTCTGAGGCTGTTGCGGGCGTGGTTGGGGGGGGCGCGCACCAGACACTTGAGCATTGTTTTGAGGTTGCGGTCTCGATGGAGCTTGCATTTGTTGTGGTCGAGCTTGGGGCTGTCGGGCCTGATTCGGCATAGCACTGTTATGTGTAGGTTGTGCAGCTGTCACTGGACCAGGAGCACTAACTGATCGGCTAGCATTGTTTTGGCGAGGTATCGGCGGCGGCACGTCTGGGAGCGCTATCTCGTCTGGGTGAGAATCAGGATCGTATGCCGCAGTAAAGTCGGTTTCGTCGAATGCCCCGTCGTCAAACTCATCCTCAAACGATCCCCTAGTTGTCACGCTTGGAATAGAATCCGTTTCCGTTTTTATAACCGGTCCCTCAGGTGCCGGTTCCTCTTTCTTTATAGCATATGTCTCATGCCTATAAAGGTTGTTGACGTCCCATTTGGTCGGTGCTACTTTCACTTTGGTGACCTTGGATAGGTAGTCCTTGTCGTAGATGCAATTCCCTAGGACATTTCCAAAGTTCCTCAGTGCCCTCTTCATAGCATCTGTCGTACCTTCTTTCTTTGCCTTCTCAAAAGCCGCAGCTTTACCCTTGCAATTCTCGATGTGCCCGTACCCAATATCCTCGTGAAATGTCCCATCTCGCAAGCTGACTCGGACAATGACAGAAAGGCCTAGACTGACTTTACCCGTCGTAGGGTTCTCGTCCACAAAATCCACCTGAAGCTCTTTGATTTGACTAGACCAGCCGTTGAAACCAAAGACTTCGTTGGCAAGTTGGATGCATTTGTCCGCCGAGATATAGTGTAGTTTCTGGCCACCCGGGCCCGACCTCGATGATATGTACTCTGGTCCTAATTGCTTCTGCAACCTGCTTTGGAGAGTTGCAATCTCTTGAGCTGTGTATTCGGATATTTGTGGTTTAAGTTCTTCAAATGGATTGGCCGTATTATTCCCGCCATTGCTTATGTGCTGGTCGCCTGGCCTGTAAGACGTTAGGATCAGCCATTATATGAGGTACCAGTCTGCAAAACTCACGCAGGCATAGCGGCGACGGTGACTAGCAAGTAGGATATAGCAAATATATCGAGATCATTGATGTGAGGTCGTCTAGGTCATGCGTTATCGCCTCAGTCTAAAATGCTAATCCGTTGACGTTGGGGGTTACGAGTCGCGTTACGATTCCCCACTGGAGCTCTAGGTAGACGCGAACCATATGCGCGGTCAGGTGATCATATCTTGATAACCTCCAACCACAACTCTGTGTGGCCTATCGTGGAAAGTCGATTCACAGATCACGATTGGACTTTATTTCCAATTAACTATGTCGAATCCAAATACGCCCGCAGCACCGCGAGGCGGGCTATCCCTCTACGCAAACCTCCTCGATCCCTCCTCCTCCAACAACGCCGCCATCATCTCCCGCGCCCCCGTCCCATTCAACACCGCGGACACCAGTGCCGCAGATGACGAAGCTTCCGCGAAGAAGCAACAGATCAACGCTGGTAGATATTGAACACCCCACCAAGCATTCTAGCTTGTAGATATTCAGAAATGCTCACGTCTGGTTTCTTTGCGCCCGAATAGCCGCACTACGATTTCAACCTACCAAGCGTCCACAACTCTCATCGCAGAAGGGAAAACCGAAGCCTGGATTCCCAAGACCTGTTGCACATATCGATCCGGATTCCAGCAAGCAGGCTGCTGGCGCCACAGCCCCTGCGTCTAGGCCTCCGGCGAAGAGTACATTAGCCGACTGGGCTGTGGCGGGGGAAGACGACGATGTGAATGGTTTCTACGGTGGCGGCGAGAAGCGCCAACGCGGGGGCCGCAAGCGCCGGAAGAAGAATCGCGAGGAATACGCTGTTGCGCAGGATTGGGATGATATCTACGACCCCTCGCGACCGAGCAGTTACGATGAGTACCGACACAGCGATGAGCAGATCCGGGAGGTGAGGGAGTGGAAGGATAGGCTTTATGCGCATCGGAAGAGTAGGAAGTATGATAGTGATATGGATAGTGAGGAGGAATCTGCGCGGCCGAGTATGAGCAGTATGTATACATGTCCCCAATCACGAATTATAACTAATACAAGCAGATCAATTCGCTCCTCCCCCCTCCTTCGCACCACCCCCTTCCTTCGCGCCTCCATCAACTTGCACCCCTCCCCCTCCCCCACCACCAGACCACGCGCCCTCCCCACCCCCCGACAGNCAGTGCGCTACAACCTCCCCGCCGCCCCCTCTGAAATCCCCTCCTCAGAAGCTGAGCTTGCTCGCGCCCTCGCCTCGGAAGGCGAAGCCGAACGCGACGGCGATGGCGGCGCCGGCGAGGGTACCACTGGCGAACAACCCCGCTCCAGCCGCCCTGGGCAAGCAGGATTCGCACAGCGCTTAATGTCCAAATACGGGTGGTCCAAAGGCAGCGGCCTCGGCGCCGACGAATCAGGTATCGTAAGCGCGCTGCACGTGCAAGTCCAGAAGCGGAAGAAGAAACCTGATTCCGAGGGCGGAGGGTTCGTTGATCCTCAAGCGATTGGGAAGATCGTAGGCGGGAAACGGAAGCCCGTGGCTGGGGAAGAAGGGGAAGGAGGGAAATTTGGAGCGATGTCCGAGGTTGTTGTGCTGGAGGGGATGGTTGATGGGATGGATTTGGATGATGAGGTTGGGGCAGGGGATGGAGGGATTATGCAGGAGATTGGGGAGGAGTGTGGGGAGAAGTATGGGAATGTTGAGAGGGTGTTTATACATCGTCGGGGAGGGGGAGGGGCGACTGTGTTTGTGAAGTTTACGAGCCAGTTGAGTGGGTTGAGGGCTGTCAATGCGTTGGAGGGGAGGATGTTTAATGGGAATACCATTCGTGCTAGGTTTTACGACGCCGAGAAGTTCGAGGAGGGCATCTACGAATAGGTTGGCTGCCATAGTTATTAAATACCAAACAAACCTCGAGCAATTTAAATGCTGATTTACATCCTAATCACTTGTTAAGTCATCTTATAATTTTAGAATTTGATTTTTTTAATTTGTTCTCGAACTTCTATATATACAAACTCATCGCCCCAAAGAGCCGTTACCACAGCACACAAACATATAATCTACCCCTCTCGGCAGCAGCAACAGCAGCCAAAACCAATAGTGCCGTCGCCGCCACCTATGCATATCTCCCACCTTCTCATCTCATTTGAGCGTTTAACCAGGACCACACATCCATCCTCACAACCACCCGCTACATGCCCAACTCATATGAACGCCAAAAACGCTAGCCATATACCGCCAAAAAAAATAGGCTCTCACCCCCTACCACGCCGGCTGTATGTGTATCGAATCATCCCACACTATCCACCCATAGATATATCTACATGCATCCACCATGGTACTGTATATTCCCCCTGACCCCCGTCCTCGCGCAGGCTCTTCATATCGCTGATTTCTTCTGCGCTTCAGTGCGCGTCTTGACGAGATGGCTCATCACGTACTCGTATGTCAACATTGTCGTCGTAGCAGCGGGGACGGCACGCATCATATTCGTGCCCATCCCGGCGTAAAACGCCCGCCATCCTTCTTCTCGTAGGATAGTCTTGGCGGTCGTCACGATGCCCTTGTAGCGCGGAAGAACATTCTTTGCCGCCGCAGCGACTGGATTCGCCGGACCTTCCGTGGTGAGCGGTTTGAAGGGGGGGTATTCCGTCGAGGGGCCCGGTGCGAGTTTCCGCTGTGTCTGCAGCCGTGTGCGGATCACTTCGTGTGGGTATGTGGCGGAGCTGGCCATGATTTTGCTGAGAACGCTGGCGGAGAGGATGCCGATCCATTGGGACTTCTTCTCGCCGTCGTGGTGGACGCCCATGCCTTGACCCGTGAATTTCTTCTTTAGGAATTCGTATGCTGGGAACTGGACCGCGACGTGGGTTAGACCGAGGAGGGCGGGAGTGAGGCCAGAGTAGAAGGAGAGAATCCCTTCCGTCTTGTACATCTTCCGGAAGGCGTCAAAAGTATTGTTGTAGTGCCATGGCGGGCGCGAATCATGTGATGATGAGGTCGCGCTCACTTGTGACATTAGTCGGGTCTTGACAACCCAGATGGGGTTTGTGCAGAGCGTCGAGCACGACCCCGCGATGATCGAGGACCAAAAATTAGTTACGAATTCTGAACCTATTGTGCATGGGCGGTTAGCTCGGATCCCCACGGAACGACAGTAATCAGCCCTCCCCCCCCTCTCCCCCAACCAAAAAGAAAAGAAAAGAAAAGAGAGAGAACCTGCACATACTGTCTGTAGTCGAAATATACGCCTTCGCCTTCCCATACACTGTAAACCACACCGCCCACGTCGGCAAATACCCCAAAATAATCGGCCCCAACCCTCTATACAACCCCCTCACTCCCTCCTCTGTAAGAATCACCTTTCCCGTCCCCAACATCCCATTATACACCGCTGCCTTCAGCGGGACCTTCTTCCTCGCCTGTGCGGCCCTAAACCCGCCCTGCGCCTGCAGTTTCGTCTTGATAACATCAAGCGGACACGTCACGATGCCCGACATGAATCCGCCCGTCGCACCCGCAAACGCATGGAACGCACTATCGGATCTATCGGTGATGAAGCGGTCCCACGCCGTTGCAGCAGCGGGGACATCGTCGTCGGCTGGGGCGTCGCGGCGAGAGGGCGAGGAGGCGCGGGGGAAGTGCTCGGGGAGCGGAGAGACGAAGGACTCGTGGGACCCGATCGGTGTAGGCGTGCTGCGGTCGTGAGGCATCGTGGATGCGGCGAGTTGGGGGTGGAGCACAAGCTACTGCTGCTGCTGGGACGGGCAGCAGGGCGCCGTCGGCGTCGTGGGAGAGGTGGTTGGAGGGTGCCCTGTCTCGTGCCTCGGTGTGCGGGGAAGACTCCCACGCAGCACGCCTGTGACACGGAGATTAATGGTTGTCGCAGGCCATTGACGTAGGGATCTTGATTTGGTAATGCTGTTTATTCAGGATGCGGAGAGGGAGGAGTTGGTCCCTGGTGTTTTGTTCTGCGTGGACGTGTTTTATAATTTGATAGGTGACGATATCAAAAATGTTGGGGGTGCAGGTGAGAGGGAGGGCTTTGTATGGTCGTTTCCGGTGAAGCTGTCTCTCCGAGTTCCGTCGCTTGGTCCTTGGTTTAGTAGAAGTAGTGCTGCAGCAGGATTTGTATGGCAGAGGTACCTACTGTATGGGGGAGTACATAAGAAACAATGGGGTCCCAATGCTGGATAAGAGCGATTAACAAAAAATAACAACCGCCGATTGGCTGAACCCAGCAATTCTCGACTCCGTGGTATTACCGTAGTACATGGCAAAAAGTACACCACGAACACCACCAAACAGAACGACACTTACCGATATTCGGACTAGACCCAAATCCATCCCGAAGCTTTCTTTCGCCCGTGCCAGTATTCCAATCCACCACGACGACGACGAAGACCGACGACGACGAGATCCTACACACCGAGACATCATCCTCATCGACTGCCATCATCATGTCCCAACCATCCCTCGCCCCCTACGTGCTCAAGCGCCCCTTCCTCCAGCGCTTCCTCACTCCCTTCGCCAACTGGTACGCCAACGCCGCCGGCTACAGAAAGCTCGGGTTGAGGTAATGACCCTCCCATCCCCCCAATCCCCCGCCGAAATGCCAAAGAGGAGACATTGATCTGACAATCCGTGTTCACAGAGCCGATGACCTCATCCCCGAGGAGTCCGACGTCGTTCTCCAAGCCATCAAGCGCCTCCCGCCCAAGGAGTCCTACGACCGCGTCTTCCGCCTCCGCCGCGCCTTCCAGGTACGCTATCACGTCCCGGCAAAGTCAATTAGATTGTACCAAGTTCACGCATACTGACATACACGCTCGCAGTGCTCGCTCTCTCACCAGCTGTTGCCGAAGGAGCAGCAGACTCCTCCCGAGGAGGTATTTATGCGCCACCCGAACCCAAGGAGGAGGAGGAGGCTAACAGATGATGATAGGATTACCCATACCTCTCGCCTATTATCCGTGAGATTGAGGCGGAGCTGAAGGAGCGCAATGATTTGGATTCGCTGGTTGTGAAGCGTCGTTAAGTTTGGGAAGAAGGAGGAGGAAGTGGAGGGGAATGTGTGTATAAAGGAATAGAGAAGAAGCGGATGTTTTTGGATGGGAAGGGGGAGAGACTGGCATTGTGAAGGCCAGTAGTGTATTGTATCGGGTTGATCAGAGAAAGAGGGGTTATCGATGAATCAAACGATGTCGTTACAGAATGTATGAGGTGGTGCGCGGGGTGTGACTGGGTTTGTGATGTTTGTTAACGTGTGTTGTCTGTATGACGCATTGGTGTTCACGATTGTGTCCTACAACGTATCAGCTCCTATCCTATAAAATACGCCTTGTGAGAATGCCGATTGTCTTTAATGGGAATATTAAATATTTCCGTCGCAGCTTGACGACCACGCTTACGAATTCCCGCAATCCCATTGGCCTCAGCCGCCAAGATATCACAACCCATCTACAACAATCACAAAAAATGAGGCTCCCAAACACCACCCTTCCAATGATTTTCACATTCTCATCATCAGCATTCTCATAATAAAAATATCTACAGAGAAAGAACCGCCGAGTAAAACTACTACCCAGCAAAGTCCGTATAGGCCATGTAACCCCCAGCACGTCATCAATCGCGCAGCCACCGCATCGAGAAAAGTGAGAGACAACAAGACAAGGACTGGCGCCATAACCCCTAAATGCCAGCGATCACATCATCAATGAAGCCCTCTCATCATCCAAACTGTTATACAAGCCAGCCAAGTAGAATGGCGACTCGAGTCCTCTCATCCCTTCCGCATCCTAATCCTCGAGTCCCATCTGGTACGGTAGACAGTCCTCCTCCCTCCTGTCCACTTCCAGTAAATCCACCAGCCAGCTACTACCTCCTAGGTCACCCAGAGCGTAAGGTACTGACCCAATGCGCTCATCAATTCGTTCTTCTCACAAACTTCTTTTTGTACAAACTCCCGTATTAAAAAAATTAAGAAAATAGTTATCTTTAGCGTGGCTTCTCAGCAGTGTCAATGTGCCACACCACGTAGTTGGGGAGACCGATGACCTCGTATTTCGCGCGCTTGGCCATCTTCGCGAAGCCCTCCGTCTCGGCTTGGTTTTCGAAGGCGTAGCAGGGGAAGTTGATGCCTGGGGACTGGGTTAGGATATGGGAGCCCCTAGATACGTGTAAAAGAGGGGGAACCAAAAACAAAACTTACCAGATCTGTGAACATCAGCTTTGACGACAATGCTAACGCCTCCAATGCCATCGAGTGGTAGCTCGACGTCCTTGTCGGCCTTATAGTCGCCCTCTAGAGTCATATACCGCCTTCCAGTATTATACTCCTTGTAACCTGTCCGCAACAATCAGCTCCGAAACCTCACACATGGCGTACGCTCAAACCTACCTTCCACAAGAATATCATCCTTCGCCAACGACGCTGCCAGTTTCCTCCCCTTATCCGACTCAACCCACAAATTATAATCAAACCTCCCCTCCACATCCACCATCTTCCCATCCCTCTCCTCATACCGGTGGAACCACACATTCGGCACAATCACATCCTTATCATGCGCAATCAGATCCTCCAGGATCTCCGGCGCGCTCTCCACAATATCCACGTCCCGCCAAAACACCCACGAGTGCTCCGGCTTCATCGTTGCATAAAGCAAGTAGTTGCGCGCCCGCGCCATCGCCTTCCGCCGCGGCGCCTGCTCATTGAACCCATGTCTGTCCTTGACGGCCATGCTTGCGATTTCGCCCGCGCCAAAGTCCTTCTCGATGATGGTGACGCTGTTGAAGGAGACGCTGTCCTCGCGCTTCTGGATGCGCTCCACCTCCGTCGCGAGCACGGCGAGTGTGTCGTCTGTGGAGTCGCCGACGAGGAAGCCGAGGTCGATGAGGTGGTGGGGGTAGGTGAGTTGGGAGATGAGGTCGAAGTATTTGCTGAGGTAGGGGGAGGCGTCGCGGAGGGGCGTGAGGAGGAGGACGCGCTCGTTGTTGGCGGCGCCGCGGGGGGTGGAGACGATGGGGTTAAGGTCGATGCGGTTTATGCTCGATGAATTGACGGCGATGGGGGCGTGGTGGTTAAACAGCACCGGCGTCTGGAGGTTGCGTGTCCACTCGCTATACTCGTTCGTCGACATATCCATTGGTGACTTTGACGGGCCAAAGCAGTAAAACCTATTGCCCCATACCAGTCAGTAAATATCCCCTCCCAAAAAACTGACATAGGGGGTTATATAAATTCGAGAATCGCTCCATCGCCGCATCCATCCAGACATACCTCTGCATATCTGCCGCCGAACCACGAATACTCCTCCAGGTCAAAAGCACAACCCCCAGCAGCGCCACTCCGAGCAAAAACCGCGTCCGCGAAACAAACGCCCACACCGCGCGCGAAGGCGGGAACCGGGAGCGCGCCGACTTCCATGTCGTCGCGCCGCCGTTTGGGAGGAGCATCGTTGTGTGGGGTCGCCCTGCGGCGTGAAACGAACGAAAGGGGGGATCGGGACCGAACGAGAGGGGGGGTTCTCCCGATTTGACGCAATGTATGGGGTACTGGTGGTTGTAAAACTGCTGGTTTGGGGATTTGGGTGAAGCCGCGAGGGGCTGGAAGGGTGGTGGAGAGTTGGGGTAACGACCGTTGGAGTTTGAGAAGGGGATGGGGATGGGAGATTAATGACGAAGTTTCTTGTGTTGCTGTGTCCCCAGTGTGTGCTATGCGCTGGTGTAATGAGCGAGGCTGCAGCTTGAAGGAATGATGCCAAGCGCTCGATTTGATGAATTCGAGACGAGGCTACTGTGGTAATTCCAGTAATCTAAATCTAGTAATTCTAGTAATTCTACAGTAGGAGTAGGGTGGAGTAATGTGGCCCCAAGCTGCAGCTGTTGAAGAAAGTACATACAGTACAATACAGTACGTACCTCAAGGTATAATATCTGCCGTATCGGCCATCACAAGCGAGAGGATGGATGATAAAGCCATCTAAGGAAAATCCTCAAGCTTCGAGGCGGACAAATTTACCAAATATATATATAATGTAAAATGAAAGTAAAGTAATCTTCATCCAAACGTTGCACAAAAAACCCGCTGTAGAATCCCCCCTTACACAGAACACCTATCCCTGCTAACACACCATCCATTCATCGCTCCTTCCCAACTCCTCCAAGCAAGGGACTCTGGTTATCCACGTTCCCCCCCTACCAGGGTCATTTCCTTCAAATCACGCCCTTTCGTGTACTTCTCGCTCACGCAATCACGTGAATCCACTTTCAACACCTCACCCTCAAGGTAATGCATCGCGTCTCCCTTATCACCACCACCAACCACTCACTCCTCACAATGGCAACGCGTCGATCCAGCCGTCTGAGCGCCGCGGCGAGTAATCTTTTATCAAAAAATGAAAGTCCCGTCCTCCCCCCAGCCGCGAAAGCGCCGCCCAAGAACTCGAGGAAGCGCAAAACCACCACAACCACAACCACCGCCGATGATGATGAAGGTGATGAACCATCACTCCCACCCCCCTCAACACCAAAACGCAACAAGAACACACGCACCACCACCACTGCTCCCAATCCCCCCTCAACGCCCGCCGGCATAAACGAAATGGCCCGCGCCTCGCGCCCCCTCGAGACCCTGCACGCCCCGCACCCAGCCCTCGACCGGCTCGCCGACCCCCTCGGCACAAACGCCGCCATCCTCTCTCCCCTCTCCTCGCGATTATTCGCCGCGAAGGCTACCGTCGATGCGTCGCCTGTGAAGGCGTTTTCGGGGCGGCTAGGGGAAGGGGGAGGGTTGGGGGGGCGGTTGACGACGGGGAATATTTTGGAGAAGGCGATTGAGCATTTAGTCAAGGTCGAGCCGAAGCTGAAGGTTGTGGTGGAGAAGCATCCGTGTAAGGTGTTTTCGGCGGAAGGGTTGGCGGAGGTGGTTGATCCGTTTGTGACGCTGACGAGTGGGATTATTGGACAGCAGGTTTGTTTCCCCGCTCGTTCCCTCACGTTGGATGATAGTTCTCAGAGATGAGGTCGACGTGATGTGCTGACGATGACCAGGTCTCCGGCGCAGCAGCAAAAAGCATAAAAGCCCGCTTCGTCGCCCTCTTCAACCCCGCCATCGAAGACGCAGACCTACACACCTTCCCCACCCCCGCCGCCGTCTCCACTACCCCCCTCGAGACGCTGCGTACGGCGGGGCTCTCACAGCGGAAAGCAGAGTACATCCAGGGCCTGGCGGAGAAATTCGCATCCGGGGAGCTGTCGACGCAGATGCTTGTTGAGGGGGCGTATGAGGAGGTGTTTGAGAGGTTGATTGCTGTTAGGGGGTTGGGGAGGTGGTCGGTGGAGATGTTTGCTTGTTTTGGGTTGAAGAGGTTGGATGTTTTTTCGACGGGGGATTTGGGTGTGCAGTGAGTGTCTTTCTTCCTCTTTAGCTCTCCCCCTCTTCCTGCCCTTTTATTTGTGAGGGACAGGAAGGGTGGGGAAAGATGCGGTTAATGGTGAGTGATTACTGACGAGAAATAGGAGAGGCATGGCCGCCCTCGCCGGAAAAGACATTTCGAAACTCAAAGCAAAGGGAGGCGGGAAGTGGAAATACATGTCTGAAAAGGACATGCTTGAGATGGCTGAGAAATTCGCTCCATATAGGTGCGTACCATATCATCCACTGACTTCTTACCAACCAATCGAAGAGATTGTAAGGGGATAGAGAATGAGAGTGCCCTTGCTGACGTTTTTACTTACTTTAGGAGTGTGTTTATGTGGTATATGTGGAGGGTTGAGGAGGTTGATACTGCTGTGCTTGAATGATAGGCTGGCATGTAGAGGCTGACGATTGTGTTCTTGATACGATACCCATGAGATTTCTTAAAACGCTCTCCAAAAAAAAATCGTGCGTTTATATGATGTTAGGGTTCTAAAGAGCAGTTCCTTATACATCTTAGAATCAGATTTAGTACTATATTTTCTCAGTCATAAGCGTATAATAAATCGTTATAAAGTTTTTAAAAAATCCCCAAAAAAATATAAAAAATTATCCGTACCAGAAATTCACAAGGCCTTCATAAATTCCACATCCAGAGTCTCGAGTCCAAGCTCAAGATCAAGCACAAATCCCCCCTTCCCTTACCTATAAAAATCCACGTCTTAGACAGTTCCCAATCCAGACCCTCCGAAGTATCCACCGCCCAATGCCAATACCAGTACCAATATTGATACCAACCCACTCTCCCCTATCCCTCACATCATCGACAATCCAGAAACAGCATGCAGAATAGCATCATCACCATCACCATCACTTTACAGCATAGCAAGGACAGTAAGTACAGTAGTACCCTCCCTCTTGGCTTCCCTAGTACAGCCCCAACCCATCCAATCCCATCAAAACCCACAACGCAACATCCCCCAAACCCACAACACATCCCGCATATCGCATCTCGTCACCACCTCGCTGCGAAAAAAACACAGATCACTATCCCATATGCCCTGGCTGTGGCGCTTCTATCCCCTCCCCCCCCTGCTCTCCCTCCATCCTCCAACAAGGTACTGGAGATAGGTACCCCAAGAACCCCCCCGCCCCAAATCTTAGAAGCTGCATATCCCGCGCGCCCATGCACCTGCGCTAGTGTGGAAGTAGTTAGAATGGGATAGGTGGGAATGAAGATTGGCGACGTGGGAAGGAGATTGCGATGATGGGGTGAGTGGTATCGGTGTGTGATCAGCGGGTGCGTGGGTTATTGAGGGATTGGAATTGTGATGAGGCGCTGGTGGTGATGAGATGGGGAGATCGTAACTGTGTGGGATGATGCGATAGGAAGGGTGGGTTTTCGGGCGGGAGAGAGAGATTTCGGGCGGGAAGGAGGTGTATTTGATGGCCTGGACTAGACCGTGGGCGAAATTTGCTGGTGCTGCACTGTACTATACTGTACAGTACAGTCAGTACTGCAACTACGTCGCCCACCCACCACCGACCGGCCAGCGCGGTAAATTAAAGCCGTTACTTATGTAGAGTAGCATTTCATTATCGAGAGTGCACCGATAGTATTATTAGTATTCTATTTTTTCTCTTATCCCCGCCATTATCGTATCGTATCTTACTGTGGCGTTTTATGGTGGTGACATCAGAGACGATGTTGGGGGCGTTTTTGTGTGTGCGTGTGTGTGTGTGTTTATTTATGAATTGCACTAAACGGGATATCTAGTAAACGCTTCCCGAGCTGAGCTCTTGTGTCTCAGTTGTGGCGGCAACGGTGGCGATGGTGATGACATAATAGGGTTTTTTGCTTGTTATACGAGTCGAGTCGTGTAAGTACTGTAGTGGTGGAATGTATGTATGTATGTATGTAGATGGCTGCTGCCGCTGTTGACAGCAGATAGACAGATGACATTGCCGGCCGAACGACAGATGGCAGTGACAGCGACACTGACAACGTACTCATACATAATTACTCTGTAGTGGTAACTGTGTAGTAGTAATGTTTATCATCACCGCATATATTTGGGCAGTACCGTACCGTACCATACCGAAGATCACTGTATCAAACCCGCCGAATGGCTGTTTCATGACTTGTTTCGCTGTGAATCAATCGAATCGTCGGCTTCTATCGCGCATGGAGGAAGTTGTTGCAGTGGTGGTGGCGTGGACGGTGAATAGTGAATGTACCCTCCTGTACTGCTCTGTACCCTACAGTATGGGAATGTTTGTACTGAGGTACAAGCACATGACTGGGCCGATTAATATATTTAGTAGGGGAAAGAAGATGAGTGACGAAGCTTGTTTCTTGGTTTTTTGTATGTGGTGGTGTCCAGTGCCCATGGTAATTTGTACGAGCACAGCTGGACAAGGTGTGGTTAGTGGTGGGTTTGCGGTGGTGGTGGTGGTGATGGTGCAGTAGTGGCCGGGTATGGTGGGTGTGTGGCGCTGCATAATTCTAGGATAGGACCATGAAGATGGAGATATTTGGTTGCACGGGTAGTTTCTTCTTTTTTGCTTTCGGCGACGATGCTAATTCGGGATCGACGGCTGCTGGTTGCTGGTTGCTGGCTGTTGGTCTCGGGAGGTGTGAGGGTTACTAACGGGTGAGCTACTAGATATTTGGTTAGCGATGGGTTGAGATTGGTAGAGATGGCTTGAGGTTGGTGGATATATTTATTCTGCTAGAGAGATTAGTAGAGATTGGTAGAGGGAGAGATAAGTTGCTAAAAGCAGGTTTTTTGAAGCTTGGTTGCTGGGGTTGCTGGGGGTTGGGAATGGGGATGGAGATTGTTTGTGTTGAACCCTCTTCTGTACCTCATTCACCTTTTAGATGGCTGGCTCCCTTTATTAACAGTGTTGATGTGGTTGAAAGATAGTGGCACAATAGTAAATAGCAACTGCCCTGGTGTTGATTTCATGGAGTGGTCTAGAGACAACATTACTCTAAAGTACAGTAGCATATCCCCCCAGCTTGCCTTCATAAAAAAGTATTGTAGTATAGAGTGCTGTTATTATAGATTACACCAGATAACATTGTGCATAAATCATATAAATCACTGCAAATCCCCATGATTCACCGTAAATCACCATAAATCACCACTGGAGACGCGGCCACAACAGGATTTCCCCTCCCCTGTTACATGGTATCTCCAGTATCTCAAAGTACCTCCCATGGCCGCTCTGTGGTCCTTGGTACATACTACTATAGTACTCCACCACCATCACCACCACCACCACCTCACCTCCACTTCTACTTGTCCTCTGCATCCACTAGTACCTCATCCTACCTCTATCGGTACCTGACTTGCATACTGTACCCGCACCCAATTTCCTCGTACCTGATCCAACTTGTTTTGGTGTCTTGCTATGTCTCGGTTTGGGCCTTGGCTTCGTCGTCGTCGTCGTTTCCCTCCTTGCTATTTGCCATGTCCTTCCCTGTCCCCTCCCCTTCCCATTCCCAGTTTGTTACTGTGTGCTCCACTGCTCCCAAACTAACTCTCTCCCTCCTCGTTTCCCTTCATCTTCTCGTCTCCTTCCTTCCTTCCCTTCTCCAAGCCAGAAATATTCCAAAACTGCAGCGACTTCGTCTGTCCTGCGACTTCCCTTTTTATTTAATTGTGAGACTCAATCACAAGACATTCGTTTAACTACATCTCGTCTCGAAAAAAAGCTCTTTCTTCCGACCAGCTTCACTTCTCCAATCCGGCTTCTTCCAATCCCGAGTTTATTTTATTCGCTGTTGTACCACACACAGCCCAATTATCTTCCCGGTCTAGCAGGTAGACAAAAGTAATCAACTCTTCATCAAAAGGTACGGTATTATCCCCAGAACTCCAGATCGAACTCGCAAAGAACACCTTCCATCCTCACATTGTCAACGTCAACATCGACATCGCCGCGCGTCGCCACCATCCGATTCAATCCGTGGACGCGCCATCACGGTCCAGTCACTATCCGCAGAACACAATTTTAATCGTCAATTGAACCCGACAACTAACACCTCTCCAGTATCCTTCCTTCACAATGCTCGCCAACTACTTGGTGCCGGCCCTCGCGGTCCTCGGCATGGTCTCTGCCGGTGAGTTTTCTCCCCAATGCCCTAAAGGGGGCAGCGTCTTCAAATCGAAGACTCTATCGTCAGTCAAAACAATATACTGATGGAACACTTCTGTAGCACCCGCAACCACCTCAACCGATGTCTGCAAGCAGACAACGGTGACCATCGCCAGCCAGTCCGATGCCGATGCCCTCGCCAGCTGCTCGACCTTCACCGGTGACATTGAGATCTCGGCCAAGGTTCCTTCCGGAGGCATTGCTCTCAACGGCATCAAACAGATCAACGGTGACTTGATTGCCAACAACGCCGTCAAGCTGACTGCCCTTTCCGGCACCTCGCTTGGCTCCGTCAGCGGAACCATCAAGTTCACCAGCTTGACCACCATGTCCAGCCTGGAGTTCCCATCGCTGTCCTCGGTCGGCGCCATCTCCTGGACCACCCTCAACGCTCTCCAGCAGCTCACCTTCACCACTGGTGTCACCAAGGCCAAGTCCGTCTTCATCACTGACACTGCTCTTACCACCCTTGATGGTATCAACCTTGCCACCGTTGACAGCTTTGAGATCACCAACAACGCCTACCTCCGCAAGATCGAGACCCAGGTTGGCAACATCTCCGAGGCTCTCATCATCAACAACAACGGTCCCAACTTGGAGCTTACTTTCCCTAACCTGATCTGGGCCTTCAACATGACTGTCCGCAACGTCTCCAGCCTCAGCATTCCTTCCCTCACGGTTGTCAACTCCACCTTCGGTGTCTACGGATCCTACATGGAGGACGTCAAGGCCCCCAACTTGACCAAGGTCGGAGGTGACGTTGCTTTCGTTGCTGACTCTTCCTTGACCAACATCTCCATGCCCCTCCTCGAGACCATTGGAGGTGGTCTCTTGATTGCCAACAACAGCGCGCTCCTCGACATCACCGGATTCCCATCCCTCAAGAGCACTGCTGGTGCCATCAGCATCTCCGGAAACTTCACAAAGTATGCCCAGACACTTTCCTTATATAAAAGATAATGCTAACGATTTAACAGGGCTGCGTTCCCCGCTCTTGAGGATGTCCAGGGTACGTTCAACGCCCAGACCTCTGGCAACTTCTCCTGCAACGACTTCAACAAGCTCCACGACGCCCAGGTTGTCAAGGGTGATGTCTACTGCCAGGCCCAGTCCGACAACGTTCAGGACACCCCCAGCGGAGACACCAGCGGCCAGACCGATGGCAGCAGCGGCGATGACACCACCGATGCTGCTGCTGGCCTCAAGGCCTCGAGCATGCTCGTCTTTGCCATGGCGGTTGCTGGTGGTCTTCTCGCATTGTAAATCAGTTAGTTGCGAGAGGATACGAGCGGCGTTCGTTTTTATTAGCAGTCAATCCATTGAGCTAGACAAGACATAATATGTTACGACCTCTTCTTCCATTCTGGGTCCTATAAAGTGTTTGCACGGCGGGTTAGGGGGGAGAGCAGGGAATGGGGTAGCGGAGCGAGGAAAGGAGGGGGCCGCGATCCGTCCCCCCTACGTCGCTCCGCACTCACGATTCGACCTTCGAATTATCTGTCTTTGTCCTTTCTTTACTTTGCCGTACTTTTTAGAGCTCTTTTTGCTCAGGAATGGGGTTATATCATCTTTGTAGTAGTTTTTTTTGTTGGCTCTGTGCTTGCATGCTTTGACATGGCATTCCTTCCCTTTTTTTTTGTGTCGTGTGTGTGTGTGTGTATGATGGATGGCACTGAGGTGTGGTGGGGGAGGTATGGTATAGGGTGGAGGTGATGTGTGAAGGAAACGAATGGGACGGGGGTTGAGTAGTAGGTTGAGAGAATTGCATAATAATTCATGTATGTTCTTTTTTCTGAGATGATGGATGTAGCCTGTGACTGTTTTGTGTGATTGATTGTTTATGTTGTGTGGTATGTGAGAGGGAAGGGAGGTAGTGTAGAGGTGGTGGGTGTGATATATATACTGTTGTGATCTACACGACGTATGTAACCCCCTCGAACCCCCATTCCCACAGCCCATCCCGCGAACACAGCTATGAGTTCATGAGCCTGTTAAATAGGGACGAGAGGGATGCTTGAAGTCGAAACGATGTTGGTGGTGATATCGTCATCTCTTAAAATATCTATTGGCACCTACCCCCTACCTTTCCCTTCCCGTTATCCGCACCTCTATTACTAGTTGGTTTTGTAAACTGTGGAAATTCCACTGCCCCCACCTACATCAAAATACCAGTCATATCCATCTCCATCTATAGAGTAGATATACAAAAACATCTATGCACATCGCAGGTGGGGGGGTGGGTGGCTGGGCGGGCGGGGGGTAACGGGGGGATGATAGTAGTTGATACTCGATACTCGTGGAGTGGGTGATGGGGTGGTGGGAGTTAAGTGCTGGGAATAGGAGAGGGATGATGGTGGTGAGATGAGAACGCAATGGTGACGGTGAGAATGAATGCCCTGATGACAACAAGAATGCCCCAACAGCAGCAAGCACACGCCTGCCGCCTCTCCACGACCGCGGAGGATGTGCGTATGCGCTGCGTGGAATGCGAGGAGTGTTGTGTACAGGAACAACTACCCAGAGTGCATCATATGGGTTGAAAACTGGGTTGTTATGGATTGGATGGTGTGGAGGTCAAGGGTTATAAGGAGGTGGTACATGCGTAAGTGTGTGTGATTGTGCGAGAGGAGGAAGGGAGGGGTTTGGAGACTGGAATTGACAGTGGAGATGGTGATGGGCTGTGGGTTTTTGAGGTTAATGGGCACTGAGGAGTTGATGGATGGGAGATGTGATAAGGGATACACGTGATATGGTTGTTGGGTTGGGAGGTGAGAGAGGAGGCAGCTAATAGATAACCTATGGTATATTCTTGTAATACTGTAAATAGTAGGAATGAAGATTATAGATGGCTCCCGTTTTCCCCGCTGCCACATGGTGAAATGTGTGAATGACACGACATGTGAGGGAGAGTAAGACCCCTGGCTGGTTCTCCGGCTGTTCTGTATCAACCTTGACCCTTGTCCCTTGTCCCTTGGCTTTCCCCCCCTCTGCAATGGTAAAGTCGATGTTCATTAGCTACAAAATATGGAGAGTAGCTTCAATTATGGCGTATTATTTATAAACTATACGTATATGCGCGAGTATATTCCATATCTCACTGCAGCTCCCCTCGTTTGCGTAGGATCAATACTCACAGACTCTATTAAGTTGCCAAATCCACTCTATATCCACTCCATCTCCACTTCCCCGCGGTGCTAACAAGTAAGCAGTAGCCTGCATTCCCAGCTACCAGCTTGAGATATATTAACTGACAATGTTAAACCCAACTTTACGTCTGTGGTGACTTTTCGAAACATATACACATGCACATGGAATTCTCGCCGGCCGTAGCCCATGCGAACAGTTCTGATGGCTGATATGGAACCGCTCCGGCCATTCTAGGAAATCACATTTTAATTTTGGCTAAGTAAGCCTTGTCGAGATTGAGTTGAAGTTACTGATTAGGGCCTATTTTGGACGGGCTGCTGGTGTCAACATATGCTTCTACCCCTCATCTGAGTCCACGATTCTACCCATCACTCACCATGTCCGCGGTTGAACTTCTCAGAACTGACCTGGGATAATAGGTCTAGGCATGGTAGTGTCCAATTATTGAAGCTTGATCTGGAATCTGCAATGGCTAAATCCTCGGGAAAAAGGTAGATTTTCCATCATTCCAGAATGGCACTTCTTTGACAGTCGGCTGCTGCCGCCACCAAATTGTCACGACGCAACAGCACGTCAGAAACGAGCTTCGGATTCATTCTAGCTATGCGGTTGCAGAAAGGCTTGCTGGATATCTCAGCTAATGGCCCGGATGAAAGCTGCCTAGCTTCCGAAAGACATGGCAGGTTGCAAATATAGAGTCAGAGTCAAGGCGTGCGTGCATCTCACAGGGTAAATTCTCCATCATGGCGCAGTAGCTCTTTCTTGGACCCCTCCTTTTGCCCGGTTATGTTGGAATGCACGGCCTGTCGGTGCTTGCGCAGTGAAGAAATTCTTCCCCGCTGCATCAATCCCCAGATCACTGCCACGTTGAAACCCTGTGTGACCCCCTTCCCAGCCCCCATCTTAGTTCATCCAAGTGGATGCATGTAGCGGGTCCTCTTTTTCCCCCGGGGACATATATGGGGAAGGGGATCGCCTCGATTTGGTTCCGATCGGATTATCGAAGTTGGTCCTACCTTCCTCTAGCTAGGCCTTGCATTCGACAGCTTCCAGCTCCCTTAGCGGTGCTCCAATTTATATACCCCATTCACTCTATCTCGCGCATCAGTATGGTGAAGGCCCCTGAGATCGGCGCCAAAGGCGCTGAGGACAAGGTCCAGGTTGCCCAGGCAGAGGCACCGGACTTTGAGAAGGTCAATTGGAGGCAGGAACCTCACTTGAGAAAGCTCTATGCCTATGGCCTCGTTCTTATGATTGCCTCTGGTACGACTGGTTACGATGGGTAGGCATTGCTCTCGTGCAAGTGGGAGAACAAGACTAATTGTGCCTGCAGCAATGCTTATCAACACGTCCCAGCAGATCAAACTCTGGGAATTGTACTTCCCCGAGGTTGCGGGTAAAAATAAGCTCGGTATCTTGGTTAACATGTTTAACATCGGATCCATTGTCAGTTTCTTCTTCACGCCCTACGTGGCTGATAGATGGGGGCCGTAAGTTCACCATCACCGTCGGCTGCCTCTTCATCTGTCTCGGTGGCTGGCTGTCTGCCTTCTGTAAGGGCTACGGAAGTAAGTAATTTCCTAACGACTCATACTCAATTTCAGCGACTAAGAATAAACCCCAGTATTCATCGCCGGCCGCTTCGTCCTCGGTTTCGGCAACAGCTTGGCGCAGATGTGCTCGCCCCTCCTCCTAACTGAGATCTGCCATCCCCAGCACCGTGGGCCCGTAACAGCCATTTATAATTGTCTGTGGATCCTGGGCGCCCTGGTGGTGTCATGCATTGGGTGGGGGACGTCGACTATCAACAATGACTGGTCCTGGAGGACAATCACCTTTATTCAGATTGTTCCCTCTGCTATCCAGCTTACGTTCATTTACTGTGAGTAGTCCCACAGAGAACTTTGGGTATTTGTGCTAACACGCAGACATAGGGATCCCCGAATCTACAAGATACCTGTTATCCAAGGATCGCACCGACGAGGCGCTTGATATGCTCGCCACCTACCATGCTGGAGGTGACAAGAACAACGCAACTGTGCAATATGAGTTCCAGGAGATCAAGGAGACCATGCGCCTCGATAAGTTGGCCAATCGTGCCGTCAAATACAGTGATTTCCTCAAGACGAAGGGGAACCGCTGGCGTTTGGCAATCATTATTTCTCTCGGTGATATTTCCCAGTACTCTGGTAACGCCATTCTATCCAACTACATCAACGTTATTTACGAGGGCGCCGGCATTCATGACCAGAACCAAAAGCTTGGTGTAAGGACTCCTGACCTGACTTTGGCGTATTGGTCCTGACTAGTCTAATGCCTTATAGATCACTACCGCCAAAACCATTCTAGATCTCAGCGTCACCGTCCCCGCTGCCCTATCTGTCGACAAATTCGGTCGCCACCCGCTCTTCCTCGTCTCCACCACCTGTATGATCCCTGTATCCCCTTTCACGTTGCCTGCCCCTGCTAACACCAACAAAGGCATGGTCGCCTGCTTCGTCTGCTGGACTATCTGTAGTGCCGTTTACGAGAACTCTAACCTGCTTACATCAGGGGCCGGTTACGCTCAGCTCGTCTTCATCTGGCTCTTTGGAGTTTTCAACGACATTGGCTTTTCCGGTCTCCTAGTCACCTATGCTCTCGAGGTCCTGCCTTTCCATCTACGCGCTAAGGGTATGATGATTATGAACATCACTGTGCAAGCCATCCTCGCGCTCTCCAAGTTCGTTCATCCCCTGTTTAAAATCCATACAGCATATGCTAACCAAGACGCAGCCAAACAAACCTCCTCGCCTGGGACAACCTCCCCAATCACTGGAACTTCATGTTGTTCTACACAGTACGCCTCCCTCCCTTTACCCCTTCCAAGATTTACCCTCACTAATCTAACACTTTCCCTCCCTAGCTCTGGGACCTCTGCGAACTCGTCTTCGTCTACTTCTTCTACGTCGAAACCAACGGCCCAACCCTCGAGCAGATCGCCAAGATATTCGACGGCGACGATGCAGCGGCCCATATTGATCTCCACCAAGTCGAGAAGGAGATCGCGCAGGCGCACCACGAGGAAGATATCGTCGAGACGCAGGCTGCGTCGCTTAAGGGCGCTGCTTAAAGCCCTTCGCGATGTCCCTGATTGTGCGCTTGTTGTGGTATTGTCACTCCTTTTTTGTAGGTGGAGCTTGAGCTGGTAATGTGAGAGGAGGGATGCAAGGACGCGGCTGCCTCTGTTTGAGGGCTATGGTGGTTTAGTTAGTCTAGCTTTGCTGCTGGATTGACTAGTTGCTGGGGCTGGACGGTGGGGGTGGTCGCGTAACTATAAGGCATCTGATATATAACACTATGAGCAATTTTAATACATTCTTTCCTCTGCTCAATAATTATGACTTCTGCGTTTAAAGGGGATCGCTGAAAGCTGGAATGAATTCGTAAGCTGGTTAAGCAACATCGTCATCAATTTTGGCTCATATAGTTATTATTTTCCCCTCATAATTCATTAACACCAGTCGCACCCACTCTCAAGACCATCCCTTACGCAAAAACTCACCAAAATCCCCACCCGCCAGCAAGTTCCACGATACCTCCATCTACCCCCAACGCACGTGGATCTCTCAATAGGAGCATCTTAGAAATCTTCCAACTTAACAACCTCATAAGCAGGCTCCTCATATGGATGCGCACTGCCCCCTCATTAGCCTAGCCCTCCCACCTTAGACCCAAAAAAAACTCACCTCTTCAACGCCCCCACCGCCCGTCTAACCACCTCCTCCCCCCCACAAAGCGCCTCAACCCTCACCTCCTGCACCTCCTCCACCTTCCCCACCGTCCCAATAGCCGGCTTCGCCGCATCCCCAGGCCGGAATTGGCCTGTACCAAGCGTGGTCCAGCAGCACTCGGTGTAGTTCCCTGGACCGGGATAGCGGCCTGCGCCAGCGGCGAAGATGGCGGTTTTGCATGCGGACAGGGAAGGGGGGGGAACGAAGAAAATTAGTTTGTAGCGGGTTAATGCGGTGGTGGTGGACATGATTGTGGTGGTGTGTTTGGTTTTTGAGGGAGTATGTGGAGGGGTGAGGTTGGAGTTGTGTTGTAAGGTTAGGTGAGGGGTACTGTGGTGGGTTGTAAGAGGGGTTCTACAAGTTGGCTGTTAGCTCCGACTGGCGTGGAGTTGTTGTCAGGAGCGCTAGGCGGGAGAGCTAGAAGACCCGCAGCCCGCTTTCCCCATATGGTGGTGGGTGGCGCCCTCAGCTTCATCATTCAGCCTTGTCGCTTATGAGTGCTGTGCCTACTGAAAGGATTCGCGGCAAGTGATGGCAGAAAAGTTAATTTATCTTCACCGTCAGTTCCTAGATCACTAGTGCGACGCTGGGGACGGGGACAGTTGCTGCAGGTACTTGATCCTGTAACGCTCGCAACATGGTGTTTGCTCAGCTGCAAACTCTTGACCAGCAAGGCTCACCAGCCGTATCAAGCGCACCAACAGAGTCGTCAACGCCAGTGGAACAGGAACCAGAGAGTAATGAGAATGACATCCCGTCATTCCCGTGGTCCCAATTCGGTAAAAAACTCAGCATCATTGCGACGGTTCTC
The DNA here is from genome assembly GCA_001630605.1 of Pseudogymnoascus pannorum. Taxonomy (NCBI): domain Eukaryota; kingdom Fungi; phylum Ascomycota; class Leotiomycetes; order Thelebolales; family Thelebolaceae; genus Pseudogymnoascus; species Pseudogymnoascus pannorum. Next base: position 140,152 of record LNAS01000178.1, read on the forward strand.
GCGTTCATTCTTGGGATTGGGATGGTAGCCCCAACAGTTGGACAGTATACCACAGGGTTATGGTCCGTTGCAAAGGAGTACCGGGACTGGTGTAAAGATGAACAGGTAAGACTTCTTTATTTAGCATTGTAGGGAATGATGTTAACAAGGGCTCCGTGTAGAGCGTGAATAATACCCTTACAGATGTCTGCGAGTTAATCCTAAATCAGCCATTACCTCCACCACCTGGAATAAACCAGGTGTTAAAGAATATTAGCCCGCGAGGAGCTGAGGGTGCCTACTCGTCCATCTGGACACGCCTAGCAGTTGAGCCCTGGGGAGCATGTCGTCGTTCGTTTTTCGATGACCCAGAGGGCATGACACTCTCAATATTGCTCCCCATTTTTTACATGATATGGTTGAGGTTGACGGCATCGAACGCCAAATTAATGGACTACCCGGCTACTTTGAATATCTATATACAGGGAGTGTGGTTTATATTGGCTATGGTTTTATTTCTCTTCTGTCAATTCGCTATGGCGCAAATCACATCTGGCACAGTGTGTAAATTTGACTCGATGGAATGGAGACTTTGGGCGGAAGACCAACGCTACAGCATAGTGTCACTGCTGTCGTTAATTTTGTTGCTCACCGAGCACAGGGTAAACAGGGTGAACAGGACAGCTAACGACGGCAATGATATGAGCGTGGAAAATCGACAATTATTCGATGTTTTCTGTTAGTCTTGTCTATAGTGATCCCTGGCGAGAATTACAGTCTCAAGATCATAGCTCTATGGCAATATTTACCTGGCATATAGGGGTAACAGCTCTGTCTTTACTAATATTAAAATGCTTTGTTTAGCTGGTTTCTTTTGGCCGGATGGCGAGGCGTTTGCAATGCGTGGTTTGCGTATGTGCGTGGCTTGGTGCATCTGGGGCGCAAGGGCACAGGGGTGCATACTATAGAAATATATCCAACGATTTTACGTTAATGAGAGCTGCGCTTGAGCTCTTCATTTTAGCCATTGCTTTATGTTTTGTTTGCTGTTCCGTTTTATTCTCCAGTTTTCCTTGCCCTGTACTGGTCAACTCGTGCGTTTGCCTCTAGGTGAACTCTTTGTGGCTGCTGTGGTTTATAATAAATCAAATAGTCCTGAAACATCTAATCTAAGACCACACTTTTTTGGCTTCACTCCGATTATTGGATGAAATACGAACGTCTACTTTTTGTACAATACTCGGATAATTAGCATTGTTCTGGATTTCTTGGAAGTTCTCTCTGCCTCATACTTTTGGTCACCATGGAGGATCAGAGTTTCCTCTCCGGTGGTAGTAGCCCACCAAGCTCATCGAGCACCAGTACTTGGTCAAAAGTTGCTGAACAAACACCAGAAGAGACAGAAGATGCCCGACTATTTGATCTTCATCTTCATCTTCTGAAACCTGGTTCGGCCCAACGAGGACATCAGGATGTCACCACTGCACCAATATTTACCATGCCAGTTCTCAAGCACATAAAATCCGAAGCCGTTGCTGCCGGGAATTCCCCCCCATCATTTCCGCAATATGGCCTACTTGCTGGCGTGACCGGTGCTGCGAAGCCTGGAGAGAAAGATGGGTCGTCGATCCGTGATCCTCGAGTCTTTTTCAATGTTGCTGCTCCATCGAGTACGTTCATTTGTGGTTCCCAAGGCTCCGGGAAGAGTCACACTCTCTCATGCTTGCTCGAGAATTGCTTGATACCATCTGATGCCAGCAAGCTTCCACGGCCTCTCACAGGACTTGTGTTCCATTATGACACGTTTATCTGTGACGACGGTGGATCGCCTTGTGAGGCTGCGTTCTTATCATCAGATCCAAACATGAAAGTGAGAGTTTTATGCTCGCCGACAAACGCCCGAACCATCAAAGTAAGTTTACTGGCGCCTTCTACTCATTTTATTTCCCTGCTGACTTTTACAGCGAACATACCACACATTCAAAAACATCACGGTTGAACCGCTGCGAATCAGCGAAGAAAATCTCAACACCAAGCGCATGCTTGATTTGATGGCCGTGAGTCGTAGTGATGGGCCCATGCCCCTGTATCTTCATGCCGTCTACCGCATCCTCCGAGAGATGCGAATTGAGCAACAGGATATGGGAACGGGGTTCAGCTACGCCACTTTCAAGGACCGCATTTCAGGAACAGAAATGACCCCCGCTCAGCTCAGTCCGCTCACACAGAGGCTGGATACTCTTGAAAGCTTCATGCCCAATACGGAGACGGGAGTCAGAATTCAAGGACGAAAGGGCAAGGCCGCGAGACAGTATGGGAATGACTGGAATTCGAAGGTGCGTTAAGCGTGGCGTGAACTTTGACATCATTCTGACAACTCTAGCCTGGTGTTCTGACCATCGTCGATCTCTCCTGCCCCTGTGTCACATCGGAAGGGGCATGCTCGCTATTCAACATGTGCTTAAGCATATTCCTCGAACAGGATATCAGCATAGGGAAGGCCATCGCCTTAGATGAAGCCCATAAGGTAATTGAGAACCCTTCAGGCAAAACCCTAATTCTAATTCCCGATTCCTAGTTTATGAATGATTCCGCCGAGGCGCAGACACTCACGGAGACGTTGCTATCAACTATCAGACTGCAACGCCACCTCGGCGCCCGAATCATAATCAGCACCCAAGAGCCGACTATCTCTCCGGACCTTCTTGACCTGTGTTCCGTAACCATTGCTCATCGCTTTACGTCACCCGAATGGATGAGAAGTCTCAAAGCTCATTTGGCAGCAGCGGCGCCCGACATGACTGAAGCAGAGCCGGGTGATCGAGACGCAGATGCGATCTCAGGGGCGAAGGCCCTAACGTCTGCCACAATTTTTAAGAAGATCGTGGGGCTGAAAGTTGGAGAGGCGCTTCTGTTCTCGCCCAGCGCGATGGTTGGTGTAGATGTGGGAGGCGGTGGTGGCAGCTATGGTAGGCTCGCGGGGGGGGTTTTGAAAGTCAGAGTGAGGAGCAGGCTGACGACCGACGGGGGTAAGAGTAAATTGGCTGAATAGAGTGTTCATGATAAGTTGTTGGATTGTTGAGTTAGACAGATGTTATCGTGTGTAGTAATTTAACCCACTATTTCAGGACCTCCATTCATTAGTCGTCTTTTAATCTCCTCTCCAATCCCACAACTCTCTATGCTCTCTTTGTCAACCGTGCGACTCTTGCACCAGCATCTATCCTCTTGACGTCGACATTCAACCTCAGGATCATGTTCAATATTCTCCACCAACAACTGCACATCGACAGCCTCCAGCTTTGTACCCGAGACAGCTCGCAACGGCGCCTTCCCACAAAACCACATGGCAAAATTCTCAACCAGCGAGCTACCATCCTTACAAACAAGTCCTGGTGCATCCCTCGGCCGAATCAACTTCCCATACCGCCGTGCTCCAGGACCAGACCGCATCCAGCCTCGAGCCCCAATCATAGTCCTCTCGTTTGCCGGGCCATCCGTACACCCTATGGCTATCCGCAGTCGTAGTTCACGTAGGGCAGTAAAGACGCCATTTCCTAGTGTACTCCTGTCGGCCCCGAAACAAAACGAGCACGTGCATATAGTCTCTCTTGGCCTAAACCACTGATTTCTTGGGATATTCACTCTTCGTTCCCAACTGTGACTTATGGTTCTGGCAAACGAAAAGCCGTCGCAGAAATTGGAGTATATGCGTATGGACTTATCGCGGATGTCTGCGTGAATGTTTAGTTTTAGGTCGAATGAGAGTGATTGGACTGTGGATGGCTTGATGGGCGTCTCTGGTGATTGGTATATGAATGCGGATAGGCAGAGCACATCGTCGAAGTGGAGGCATAGGTTTTCGTAAAATATGGACTGGGCCTCTGTGTAGATTTGACGGTTTGCGAGGAGCCAGATGAATGGATGGGCAGGTGGTTTAGATTTAGAGGTGCGGGGCTTCTTCTTTTTGCTGTTGGTTTCTGCTGGAGGAAGTGTGGTGAAGCGGAATTTGGCAACTTTCTCCAGTGGACCAAATGTGAGGGAATCAGCAGACAAGAGGATTGGTCCTGAGCAGATGGCGACGTCTTTCCATATAATGCATCGTATCTCTAGAGGAAGGGAAAGGAGTGAGGGCGGTTGAGAGTTTGCTCCGTCGACGCCTGACGCCAATTAGAATCTAGAGATGAGTGTTTATGAAGATTGGGCAAGAAGGAGCCTATTACCAGCCTTTGGCGCTCGATTCCTTGGCCGTTTTCCCATCTCTACTATAAGTGCTCCGCGGGGAAGCTATAAAGATGTCAGCTAGCTATCAGAATAATATACCTCAAATAATAATGAAGATAGATATAAAGATAATACATACCACGATATATGCTGTTGCTCAATCGGACTCTCACAATAGCTGTAAAGTTTTCCTATTGCTTTGATTCTGTTTCTTCTCCCTACTTTATGTCTGCCTGTTGGTACTGGATGCGATCATCAGTCATACACCCATGATTATGCCAAGCCTCCAATACACAAATGGCCAGTGGTTTCAGCCACCTCACAAAAACAGCCTATTTAAGTAATATATGTATCTAGTTACAAAATTCTTTTATGACTCTCAATATCACATACTTGACTCATATATATATACCCCCATACGCCAGACCTTCAAATAGAAATACATCGCCGCCACCCCAGCCGCACCCATCTACTCCTTCCTCACCCTACTACTCCTCGCCGCCTCTCTAACCCTATCCTCTTCCTCATTCCTCAGAACCGTTTCCCCCTTAGCTCCGTCCTTGGCCGCTTTCTCCTCAAGAAGCTGCTTCACAGTACCCTTCGACTCCGGCGTCGGCATCGCCCCATGCCTGCGCAAAGACTCGTTCCGCCAGCTGATCTGCCCTCCATCCGCCTCTCGGTGCATCTGCGCATTGCGCTTTGCTGCCATAATGGATGTGCGCGCGTATCTGCTCAGTGTTAGTAGGGCACGTGCTGGGAGGGTAGAGGTGGTGACGTACACGAAGAGAAGGGAGGCCATGCAGAATGCCGCGATGGGCGTGGCTACCGTCTAGCAGGTCGAGTTAGTAAGTGCCTACGCGTGTTTGGAGAGTTCAATTGCGCACCCGAGCGTTGAAATTGTATTTACGTCCCATGATTGTGGTGATGCTTGGTTGACGAGGCTGTGTGTTTCACGACGGGCTGTGGTTTTGCAATGGGGCCTTAGCCAGGTACCAAGCTAGTCATTTCCCCAGATCTCGGCAATCGGATTTGGCATCTTGGATGACAATCGCATCATCACTCACCAAACAGCAGGCATTAGGGATGTGACGCAAGAAGCAACACTATTATTCACACGATGAAGGTTCTCCGCGGAGAGGGATTGGTATTTATATAAGGATTTGCATTTCGCATAATTCATCAATGCTACCGCTATAAACAAAGGAAACTAAAAACGCTACTACCACATTGCTTCGTCTCATGCCTCGGCCTCCGCAACATATGGAGTCTCAACAGGGCGCTCAGCCTGTGGCTGGATGCGTGCCAAATGCCTCCTCTCTCCCGTGGTCCAGTCCACAACTGCTGAATGCGCGGTGACACGGTTATCCCAGACTACAACTGTCTTCGGTGCCCACCTCACGCGCGCCTGGTAATCAATTCCGCGCGCAATATGCGCATACAGGAAAGCAAGCAGCGCATCACTCTCCTCCTTCTTGAAACCCACAATGCTCCTTGTGAAGCCCGAGTTGACATAGAGCGCCTTCTCGCCGGTAGCGGGGTGTGTGCGCACAATTGGGTGCTCGTGAGTAACAGGCTCGCGACGGACGACTCCACCGCGCTTGTGACTGAACTCGGCCTGCTCAATGCCGGAGTGGACGGCCTTGAGGCCGTGGAGACGCTGCTTGAGGGCGGGCGAGAGGCGGTTGTAGGCCTCGACTTGGTTGACGAAGGCGGTGTCGCCTCCAGTCTCGGGGGTGTCGAAAACGTAGAGGAAGGTGGTTCCCGGGGGTTGCGCCTCGTAGGAGACATCCGAGTGCCAGGCTACGCTGCTGTTGCGACCGGCGAAGAAGTTGTCGAGCTCGCCTTTGCTGCCGACGCGGTGGACGAGGTGGATCTCGGGGTAGCCCTCTGGAGCGCCGGAGGTGGGGTGGATGTGATGGCGGCCAAAGTAGCCGCCGAAGTCGAGAGCGTCTTTGATGGGGAGATCGGCAAAGTCCTGGTCGCGGAATGCGACAACCTTGCGCTGGGCGACAAGGAGAGCGAGCTGGTCCTTGCCAGCGGCGGAGAGCTGGCTGAGTTGCACACCAGTGACTTCGGAGCCGGTTGCGGGGGTCAGCTTGGTGATTTTGCTACCCTCGACAAGGAGATCCTTGAAGGTTGGGTCGGCGCCAATTCCGTGCTCTACATGCTCGAATGGCTCGAGCGGCGCGTACTTCTGGTCATAATCATATACTGGAAGGTAGTGTGGGTATTTTGCTGTGGTGGTGCCTCCCTCCTCGTCAATTTGCCTGCGAATTCTTCTGGCTGGAGCATCTGCTGGTGCCTCTGTTGAAGCCTCTGGCACTGCGACTACTGGGGCCTGCTTGGCGACGACTGGAGCAACCTGCTCTTGTTGGATTTCTGCGACGGAAGGAGCCATTTTGACAGACTATTTGTTTTTTTTGACTTGGTTGAGTTTGTGGTATTGAACTGTTGTGTCACGACTGAATTACTTATTCAACCTCGTGGGCTCGATGGTTTTATAATCGCTATTCTTGACGTTTGACTCAATGATTTTGTCGGCCATCACGGCGCCTGCAAGCACCGCGAAACTTCTTTCGCAAGTTCACCATATTTTGACTATTCTTTGCACAATTCGCGGACTGGATGACGAAATTGGAGAAGACATCGACTACTGCTGCGTAGTCGGACACCAGATTTCAAAGACCGGCTGGAGAGCGATGGTGCGTTTCGACAATGTGTTCCGAACGGAATAACGGCGAAAGTTGTCGGAGATACACCGATGGAAGCAGGGACATCGTGGATCACGTCGTCGATTACGAGCCCAATCCGACCAGGTAATGTATCCACGAGAAGACGCCATCGCGGTGGTCGGCGTCAAAAATTACCGCCACCGACGATTTAGTGTATTCTGCACATATTCCAAGTTACAGATAAGAGGAGTAGGTCGCATCTTTCCATATTGTCTCAGTTTGCTACAGATGGCGTTATGAGATGCTTATCCATCCAAATGCATGGAATAAAGTAGTGAAGTCCTACGGTAAACTCCAGCAAAGTCTTGGACGTGGGGGGTTACCCCGCACAAACAGCGCTTACTTGCAGCATTCAATAGAAGTCCTTTTGACTTAGTTGAGTCGAGATCACTATTTGGAAAGCTATGTACTGTAGCTGTGCTGTACTGTACTGTACATACAATAATATGCGCCATGTGCCATATCGCGGACAAGTTGTGGTTGATACCCGCCTCCTAGTTACGTGCTATTCTCGGCTATTGCACCATCATGAGAGTTCATGTAGGGGTGTTATACCCGCCCATATCCCCAACTAGGCAGTTCAACTCGCAATTATAATTATTCTTTCCTTTTATTTTATTTATATGGCAATGATATTCTATACCCCCTACAAGTGTAGTAGTCCCTAGAGAATAAAATAGACTTTAAGTTATGCGGCTATCAAGATGTTGAGTCACATGACCATATCAGTACAACAGCACCCCCTACAGTGCTAACAGGGGTGTGGCTTGTTGGGGACATGCTTGCAATGTATGTTGCTCCATAAAAAGAACATAGAACATGTCTTATAGCACTCTACCCTATAAGTGAAGGGGTTTCATAGTACTGTACTATGTACGCTGTTCCAGGGTGCTTGTAAACACAGAATTTCGGCATCTGGCGTTGATCAACGGCATGAAGATACAGATGCCTTTCATGAATTTCAAGTTGAACAAACCGATGAACCTCTCGCGGCTTTCATTCAAGCTTCCTCTATGTGGTTATCTTTGGAAATAATTCCCTTATGGGCTCTTGGCTCGCAAGCTTTGTAATTGGGAGCTCTACATGCGATTGCCGGTTCCCACTATACGATGGTGGCATCCTAAACTTCAATGACGACGGCTCCAACGTATCGTTGATCGCGTTTCAACTAATTGTCAGCCATACGCATATCCTACCCAGACCGAGACCGGCTCCCCATGTGTCGTCCGCGTGTGGAAAGGGATGCATGTCTCTATATGACTTTGTAGCTTGGGCATGCACCCCACGCCGGCGAGGGCTGGCCAAGGATGGAGGTTGGGAGTATGTCAAGACATTTCCTTGTTGTTTCTTATCTTTTTTGGCGTCCTCTGGGCGTATGGTAAGCCTTGGCAAACAATGCATCGTCCATTTTGTTGGAAACATAGCCCGAAAATCCCAACTACGGCAGTCCCGAGGCTGTACCGGGGGTGCACGTTGATCACCTCATATGCTAGGAGTATTGTACATGCCTCACTGTCCACCTCCTTATGATGGACAGACATGAAGTTATATAAACCCTTTCCCCGCCCTTCATGGAATGGCAGCATGGTTGAGAACTGTGGTCGCAAAATCTCCAGATAGATCCTCATTCCAGCAATCATGGGTTCACCTTCAATCGCAAGCAGACGCGGGGATGATTCCGACAGAACGTCGGTATCATCCGAGGGGAAGTTAGACACCGTTATTCCTGGCAACCTTCTGGACGGTGCCCAGATAGTCACTAAGGGTGGCAATCTTGTCACCAAAGATGGGGTCGTAGTCTCGACGCAACAAACAGATGCCAGTCTATCGACCAACGTGTTTGCCGACCCGGAGATTAGGGACTTCTACGTTAAGATGTATGAGAAGGCAAAATATGAGTGTCGCCACGTATTTGATGCAGATCTCACATGGACCGCCGAAGAGGAGAAGAAACTTATACGAAAAGTTGACTGGCGCAGTACGATATGCTTCTACTCCCTATTGGTTTCTATTTCTAACCTATGATGTAGTCTGTTTGTGGGCTTGCGTTATGTTCTTCTCACTGCAACTTGACAGGGGTAATATGGTACAAGCTGTCTCCGGAACGCTTCTAAAGGATCTGCACCTCAACACCAACGGTAAGATTCCTCAGTCGTTGTTGCCCTGTAATTACTGACATAAGTTCCTAGATTACAACCATGGAAATACGATCTTCACTGCGTCTTTCCTAGTCGCTGAGCTGCCGTCTCAGCTGATATCGAAAAAGATCGGCCCCGACAGATGGATCCCGATGCAAATTTGTCTTTGGTCGATTGTTGCCATGAGCCAGGCAGGAATGACAGGTCGACCGAGTTTCTTTGCAACGCGTGCTCTGATGGGTATCCTTGAGGGCGGTTTTATCCCCGACCTTATCCTCTTCCTGAGTTACTTCTACACCTCCAAGGAGTTGCCTATCCGCCTCAGCTTCTTCTGGACTTCACTCAGCATAACTGGCATCATCAGCTCCATCCTTGCTTTTGGAATTTTTCATCTCGAGGGTGCTCATGGAATAGCTGGATGGAAATGGCTGTTCTTACTGGAAGGGCTAATAACCTTTGTAATTGGAGTCACATCATTCTTCATGATGCCCGCTTCAGCAGTTCAGACGAAGACATGGTTCCGGCCTAAAGGCTGGTTCACTCCCCGTGAGGAGGCTATCCTGGTCAATCGTGTTCTACGTGATGATCCTTCTAAAGGGTCCATGATGAACCGCAAGGCCATTACGCCCCGCCGCCTTTGGCGCGGACTCACAGACTACGATTTATGGCCGGTAATTATTTCCCGTCCCATTACCAACAGAGGACCCTCACTAATTCATCCTAGATCTACGCTATTGGAATAATTGTCTACATCCCCCAAAGCCCGCCCTCACTCTACCTTACCCTTACCCTCCGCTCCATTGGCTTCAGCACCTTCAACGCCAATCTCCTCACTATCCCTCACACCGTTGTCCACATCTTCACTCTCCTATCTCTAACCTGGCTTGCCGGAAAACTCAACCAGCGTGCCCTTGTCTCAATGATCCAGCTACTCTGGACCCTCCCAATTCTGATTTTCCTAGCCGTCTGGCCGGGCCTCATCAGCAATCAATGGGGAACCTACGCTGCTACCGCTGTACTTCTCTCATACCCTTATTGCCATGCCATCGTAGGTGGCTGGGTAAGCTCAAACTCCAACGACGTTGGCGCTCGCTCTATTTCAGCGTCGCTGTATAACATGTCTGTGCAGCTTGGTGGTATCTGCGGTACATTCGTGTACCGCGACGACGATAAGCCATACTACCGCCGCGGTAACAGGACGTTGATTGCCATAAATGTGCTGGGGATATTACTTTTCTTGTTCGCAAAGGCGTACTATGTGTGGAAGAATAAGCAGAGAGACAAGAAGTGGAATGCGATGACGAAGGAGGAGCAGAATGATTATATTGCTACTAGTAAGGATCGGGGCTCGAAGAGGTTGGATTTTAGATTCCTACACTGAGCCGTTGGATATGAGACGTGGGTGGAAAATGGTATATCAAAAGTATGTAGCTGGTATGAATTAAATAATACCATGACAAATGTTCGAAATATTATTTCTGAGCCGCCTTCATCAGGTGGGAACATTGGACTTCTTGTCTATCCCGTACTTTTGTCCCATACTGTAAAGTCTGACCAATCGGAACATTGCCTCCGTGTATGTGGCTTTCAAGCGCCCTCCCCATACATATGTCACATGATATAGAGGGGTCAAGCAACTCTTTCAAGGACTACGGACCATTTATATCTTTCTAGAACCTAGGCGGCTCTATTCTATTAGCTAGTTACCATGCCCCCATCCGCAGATATAGCAACCCAACCCGCGGCCGAGGCACCGCCTACAACCGCCCCCACGAAAGGAGCGCATTCCCACGACTCCGAAGAAAAGACACCCTTACAAGCCATAAGCCATGGAATTCTCATGGATGGTAAGAAACTCTCGATTTTTATGCTCCCAAACCACCTAAGCCACCCTTATCAACTCCCCATACTGACCCCAATACCAGGCATCCCAACATTCTCCTCCTACGCCGAGCACCGCAAACACATCCTCATTCACACGGCTGCCACCTTCCGTGACTTTGCACGTAAAGGCTTCACTGAGGGCCAATCAGGACACATCAGCGTCCGCGACCCCGAGTACGAGGATTACATCTGGATGAACCCTTTGGGGCGGCACTTCGGACTCATGACAGCAGGCGACATGATCTGTCTAGACCTTAACACCGGCGCCGTCGTAGGTGGTAACAACGTACGTGTCCCCCCCCCATCCCTTCTTATAATTTCAAATCATCTACTGCACTGTACGAGAAGATAAAGTATAAAACGGATATACCGGCCTCCTAACGCAGCACAGACCCGCCCCGCCAACGCCGCAGGCTTCCAGATCCATTCCGCGATCCACAAGGCGCGTCCGGATGTCGCGGCGATCTGCCACGCGCATACGGATGCGGGCCGCGCGTGGAGCGTGTTTGCGCGGCCGCTGGAGATGTTGAATCAGGATATTTGTAATTTCTACGGCGCGCATGCGGTGTATGCTGAGTATGGGGGGATTGTGTTTGCGGAGGAGGAGGGGAGGAATATTGCGAAGGCGTTGGGGGAGGGGAATAAGGTGAGTCTTTGCTTATTTCCTAGTGGGGGGTGTGGAGGGGCAGAGGAAGGAGGCTAATGGAATGGGGATCTAGGGGGTCATTCTGATGAATCATGGCTTACTCACTGTTGGACACACGGTGGATGAGGCGGGGTTTATGTTTGGGCTCCTTGATCGCGGGTGTCGGATCCAGCTGGACGTTGAGGCCGCTTGTGCGGGCAATCCGGGGCTGAAGCGGAATATCATTTCGGATGAAGAGGCAGCATATAACATGAAGATGGCGAGTGAGAAGCATGTTTTGTATCGAGAGGCGCAGCCAGATCTGGACTATATCTTCGAGACGACGGGGCTGGAGGTGGTGGCTAGAGGAGTGGATCATATGGTTATTGATGGGCCGGAGTGAACTAATACGACATCATTGAGATATGCATGGGTATCTCCTATGAGAACTTCTCATTCATCTGGTGAGCAGTGGTGCGAACAAGATTTTTGATTCCAGTAGGAAACCGTACGTTCTCATGTCCTCATACACTTCAAACATATGAACCTCACAGCAGCAAGAGACTTGAAAAAATGTACCCGTACGAGTGCTCACAATACACGATGTCGGTCATAAAAGGGCGGACATCGCTATTATACTGCCCATATTTGGGAGTAAAGCCCGAAAACCGAAGGCCGAAGAGACTCCACTGTATAGATTTTTGATAGTGGGGCGATTTAAAACTAGTGTGCATTTTTGGGGTGGCAGGGTTCATCCGGTTAGGACGGGATCATCTTTCATGAAGGTACGTACCGCTAACGCCTCCAACGTCATAATTTGTAGAAATTTCGAGGGAAAATGGAGGCGTTGAAGATGACCAAGGCCATTGCGTTGAGGGATTATAAAATATAAGGTAATCAATGAGAATATATATGTATACTTGGGCTCATACCCTTTTTTTTTTTATAAACTTTATCAATATTAATCGCTGATTAGTATTCATTCAATCTTCAATTATAACTTCCCGGGTATAACTGCCGTGCCTCGGTGTTCTGGTCTAGCCTCGCCATCGATAAGCTTTAAGGCGGCCTGGCCCATGGCACCATTCGTCCAATTCGATTCAGAAAATTGCCCCCCTGATTAAATTGATCCTCTCCAGAGACTGCCTTCTTCTTTGGCCCGTAGAGAAGCTCCACATTACTCTTTTTCCTTGCACTAAAAATATTCCGTCGCTTTGTTGCGGTTTTACTAAGCTTTTCCTCCCCGCTGTTTTTGGATCCAGCGCCATAATCCTCGACTGTGGGGCGATATACAAGAAAAAAGGGCCTTTCGAAACATTGATATAGACAACCTACCTCGCACACGGTTGGAGATTCCTCAAACAAACACTCAAAAGGTGTCCCTCGAATATATTTGATCACCACCCGGCGATAGGTGACTAGATATGGACTCCACCGACCGCAATGTCGCCGCAGCAGGCATAGAATCCACCGACGAGCGCGCCCACACGTCCAGTACGCGCCCAATGAGCCATGAAGTTCAGCGATCAGGCACCGGATTATCGTCGAATTCCTCGTCCTCCGACCCGCCATATCCTAACGACATCGGTTTGAGCCGGACGCGTTCAACCCAAGCTGACCTCGAGCGTCGTCACACGTCCATAAGCCGCATACAGACAGCCAGGACGCAACACAGCGGCACGGTAGGGAGGGGCGCCGGATATAAGGAACCCAAGAAGCCACTGCCGAATTTTGGGTATGGGAAGTCATATCCGCCACCATTGCCAGCCAAGGAGGAATATGTCGTTGAGTTTGATGGCCCAGACGACCCTCTGCATGCGCAAAACTGGCCATTTAAGAAGAAGTACGTCTGATCGACTGCACTTGATTCTTTCTCGTATCATGCTAACCGTTTTTTGTAGGATGTATACAGCTGTGATGCTCGGTCTTACCACACTGACTGCGGCGTTCGCGTCGAGTATATTTTCGGCTGCGATCCCCTCTGTCTCAAAACAATTTGGCGTGGGACAGGTGGTTGGGACACTCGGTGTATCTCTTTATGTTCTCGGCTTCGCCACGGGGCCGACGTTGTGGGCGCCACTATCCGAATTGAAGGGACGACGACTCCCTATTCTAATCGCCATGTTCGGGTTCGCTATATTCCAATTCGCTGTGGCTGTTGCGAAAGATCTTCAGACGGTTCTCATATGCCGATTCTGGGGAGGATTCTTCGGCGCATGCCCTCTATCCGTCGTTGCGGCAGTCTTCTCGGATATGTTCGACAACAAAACAAGAGGCCTGGCAATAACCGTGTTCTCCATGACGGTCTTCAGCGGTCCGCTAATCGCGCCATTTATCGGCGGCTTCATCACCGAGTCGTATCTTGGCTGGCGATGGACCGAGTACATCTGCGGAATCATGGGAATTGCATGCTTCGTTCTGGATCTCATATGGTTGGAGGAGACCTATCCTCCTGTCGTCTTAATCGAAAAGGCTGCGGAACTTCGCCGCCGGACTAAGAACTGGGGCATCCACGCGAAGCAAGAGGAAATCGAGCTTGACTTCAAGGAGCTTGTAACGAAGAACTTCAGTCGCCCTATGCGATTGCTCTTCACGGAGCCCATCATATTTCTCCTCTCACTATACATGGCCTTTATCTACGGCCTCCTATACCTCTTCCTGACAGCCTACCCGGTCGTCTTCCAAGGCGTCCATGGCATGTCCCCTGGTGTCGGCGGTCTGCCTTATTTCGGCATGGTTATTGGACAGTTTATTGCCGGTCTCTATATCTTCCTCATCCAACCAAGTTATAACCGCAAGCTAGAAGCGAACAACGGTGTGCCAATCCCCGAATGGCGTTTGCCTACCGTAATTGTTGGAGGCGCCGCTTTCGCAATCGGATTGTTCTTCTTTGGATGGACGGGATATACCAAGAGTATCCACTGGATCGTGCCCACGCTGTCGGGACTATTCACCGGATTCGGTCTTCTTACAATTTTCCTGCAATCTTTCAATTATCTCATTGATGCATACCTTATGTTGTAAGTTTTGACCAGCAGCTCCTGTTAATATGTCAGACTAACCCATTTCAGTGCTGCCTCTGCAATCGCAGCAAACACCTTCCTACGTTCCCTCGCAGGTGCCGGATTCCCCCTGTTCGCCAGGCAGATGTTCACTGCCCTAGGAGTTAATTGGACAGGAACACTCCTCGGATGTGTGGCCACTGTGCTTGTGCCAATTCCGGCAGTATTCTGGTACTACGGAGAGCGCATCCGTGCAAGAAGTGCCTATGCTCCCACCGCTGGTCCACTCGGTGTTGCTGATACTCTTGACGAAGACGAATCCCACGATGAAGCCGATACTCAGGGTGAAGGAACAGGCCATGAAGCAATCGAAAAATCGCGCACCAGCGAACGCAACAACCGCAATGCTCGCAATAATACTGGAGATAATGCTGTGTAAAGTTTTCCTTGCCTCGATACCATATGTGTAGAGTTTGTGTTGGATATTTGGATCAAGTTGTAAAAAATGGGTTGGTTATTTGCAATATAGGGTCTTTAATTTTGGGTAGCAATTAGCGGACAGTATTTTGTTATACCATATTTAGTAAATTAACAAAGATATTTAATCGAGAAGATTGCATTGAAACATGCTGATGAAGCAGACGTGGTCGAGTTGCAGACGAGTGAGACCGACAACAGCCTTGCTGCAAGGCTGATGACGCTTTGACCAAGTACCACCAAGGGCCCCTCTGTCATCGACCATCCTCCTCAGACCAGCCTCGTCCGATGGCTATCACCGCCAAACATCCTAACGATTGACTTCATTAAACTGCCAGCATGGCTGACAGAGCCCAAGACCCCTTAATGGGCGGGGGTGACCATGACTACGACGACACCATCCCCGCCGAGACCGTCGCCGAGCACGGGAACCCAGCCTCGACACCTACCCTCTTTGTCTGGCTCCTAACGCTTTCCGCCGGCATCAGCGGCCTACTATTCGGATACGACACCGGCGTAATCTCAGCAGCCCTCATCTCCATTGGCACATCCCTCTCCTCACGCTCCCTGACCACCCTCGACAAATCCCTGATCGCAGCATCCACCTCCCTCTTCGCCCTCCTCGTCTCGCCCATCAGCGGTCTTCTCGCCGACTCTCTCGGCCGCAAACGCGTCATCCTCATAGCAGACCTCCTCTTTGTTCTCGGCGCGCTGGTGCAGGCGCTTGCGATGTCAGTATGGGTCATGGTCGCTGGGCGATCAGTCGTTGGCCTCGCTGTTGGCGCAGCGAGCTTCGTCACACCACTGTATATTGCGGAGTTGGCGCCGTCGATGTTTAGGGGTAGATTGGTGACGTTGAATGTTTTGTTTATTACGTTGGGGCAGGTGGTGGCGTATCTGATCGGATGGGGGTTTGCGGAGCTCGGTGGGGAGACGGGGTGGAGGTGGATGGTGGGGTTGGGCGCACTGCCGGCGGCGTTGCAGTGCCTGGTAATGGTTGCTATGCCAGAGACGCCGAGGTGGCTAGCCCAAGCTGGAAGGACGGAGGAGGCAAAGATTGTGCTCCAGAAGGTTTTCGGTGCCGCTGATATGGGCAGGACCGTTCAGCCCGTCATGAAAGCCATTGAGCGAGAAGTGCGAGAGGAAGAGGAGGCGAAGCGGGAGAGGGCCAGAAGGTCGACGAAGAAAGATGGCGACTGGTTCTCTGATAGTTGGTCTGAGTTATTTGGCGTGGCTGGGAATGTTAGGGCCTTGGCCATCGCATGTTTGCTGCAAGGCCTCCAGCAACTCTGCGGTTTTGTGAGTTTCACTCCCCCATTTCCCCAAACGCTGCTAATACGATCAGAATTCCCTAATGTACTTCTCCGCCACTCTATTCTCTCTCCTCGGTTTTGCTACGCCAACACTAACCTCACTCTCCGTGGCGGCCACCAACGCCATCTTCACCATCATCTCCCTCCTTCTAATCGATCGCCTCGGCCGCCGCCGCATCCTCCTTCTCTCCATCCCCGTCATGATCTTCGCCCTCATCTGCTGCGCCGCAACCTTCCACTACATCATCCTCCCCTCCGACACTAACTCACACAACCCCTCTGCCGAGGCCCAAGTCCCAATCGCAAGTCGTACCTCGCCCCTCCTCGTCGTCGGCTCCATCATCATCTATGTCGCTGGATACGCCACTGGCCTCGGCAATGTCCCGTGGCAACAGAGCGAACTATTCCCGCTAAACATCCGTAGTCTCGGCTCTAGCCTGGCCACGGCCGTGAACTGGGGGAGTAATACGGTTGTTGGGTTGACGTTTTTGCAGATGCTCGATGGGTTGGGCCCGAGCTGGACGTTTTTGATATATGCGTTTGTATGTTTGATGGGGTGGTTTGCGATTTGGTTGGTTTATCCGGAGACGAGGGGTTTGACGCTGGAGGAGACGGGGGAGCTGTTGAAGGATGGATGGGGAGTACAGAGGGGTGGTGGGAGGTTGGGGAGGGGATTAGGGGCGGAGAATGGGGAAGTGTAGTAAATGTAAATGTAATATATCCAGTGTGTAATTTAGATTTGGTAATGATTAAAGACGATCAGCATAATGTACCTAGACAAGGCTTATTGACGCTGTCCCTAAATCGCGGCAGATAATGAGTCGACTTGTATTGATACTGTATATGTCAAACACTTGAGCCTACAAACAATAACCATAGAAGGTTATGTACGATCCCTTAACCCATAAATGGTCATATACAATCATACAATTCGTTAAAATCTCCTTATCTTCTTCTCATCTTCTTCCCATACAAACACTAATGCCAAAGCTCCTTCACCTCAAGGTACCGAACGCCATAAACTGGGTTACTCAACCGATTCCGGCACACGTCCATATACAAAATGCCTCCAGAACCATCAACAAAAGCCCCTCTTTATCCCGCTTCCTAGGAAGGGGGAACTCACAGCGTATACATACAATGCACCCCCTTATCCCTCACCTCTCTCCTCACCCCGGCCAAAAATACCTGCACTTTAGTCGGCGTCCACCCCGCCACCCTCGTCAATGCCCCAAACGCAATCCCATGCAACCCCTCCAGCATCTGAAAGCGCTGAAACGCACCAACCTCCTTCATGCGTCGATCCGACATCCAGTCGCCGATGGGAAGATCAAAGACTTCTTCCACGACGTCTTCAAATCCGGCGCTGGCCATCATGGAACCGTATTTTTGCGCGACGGAGAGGTCGAGTCCGACTTCGCGGCTGACGTCGGCAAGGGTGGTGTATAATTCTAGGATTTGCGAGTTGGGAGGGAGTGTGTTATCGGGGGAGGTGGGGATAACGTGCATTTCGACCAGCTCGATGTAGCCGCCTGGTCTGAGGGCTCTGTGTGGTGTTAGGATGGGTTTGGATGAGGGGAAATTTGGTGGAGAGGACCTTTTAGCTTGCTGGAGTAGACGCGGCCAGTCACGGATGCCATGGAAAAGGTATCTGGCGTGGACTAGATCTATGGACTGGGGGTCGAAAAGCCAGTCTTCTTCTGCGTCGTCGATTTCGAAGCTGAGGTTTGGCGGGACCCTGGGATGGTTAGAAGGTGGTGGGGGAGAAAGCGGATGGCCTACCATAAGGGCTGTATAGGGCTTGGTAGTGTTAGTAGTAATGTATATTTGGTATGGTTATGACAAACCTTAAATCTGTCGCTATAATCTGCGGTTAATTAGTCAATGGCTTGATATAAATGTTGTTAGCAAGCCAACCTTTGCATTGGGATATAGATCCGCTAGTTGGGAGGTCAGCTATGTTATGGGCTTGACGTAAATCTCTAACCTGTGTCTATAGCCCATATTCCTGCGAGCAGTTGATTAGCTACATCCCTCACCCCAGAGTAGAGATTTACCTGTGCCTGTGCCAATATCCAGAATAACTTTGGGGTCTGGTCGGATTGGCGCAAGGTGCAGGCGACCCTTTGTGATAAGCATGAAAATGTGATGCTTCATATCTTCTCGATCCATTTCTTTCTAGGGAGCAAGTCAGAGACATAGAGTAGCCATAGGCAATATCTCTTACTTCATCATTTGGAAGCATATATCCTGCATGCTACTCAGTAGACTCCAAGGCACCTCACGTGGGAGCACTTACGCCCAGGCTTATATCCATGGTAGCGGCGGCCATTTTCAAAGACATACTCATTAGCCTCACCAGTTAAAGACAGATACTCGCTCGAGCTGTGCCCAATCAGTACAAGCAGGACCGATTTCGCTGCTCAGGACAGTACATACTCAGACGTCATTTTGAAGCTCCATATACACTCCTGTCCCAGTCATTGATAGCGATGTGGACCTATCCATGCATGCAGGGCTTAAGCGTGAGTCCCAGTGGGAAAATGCAATTGCCAACCAGACTTACCCCAAAATAAATCCACTTTCAATTACTTAAACCCCAGCTGCATCACTGTAGACTCCTGCAGTTCACGCCCAAGACTAACCCGGATGGACAACAACTTTAGCGCTTGGCACGGGTGTCAGATGCGGCACCAGTGAGGTCCGTGAACAGCCTTACTTTTTTGAGAATCGCGCCTCCATGTTAAGTAAGCTGCAAGGGTTAAATCCCACTTTATTTAGGTATTTTGTAAATAATTTTAGTTTAATAGCCCCATGATACTACTTTACAAGGATGCACGATGTATAGTAGTATCGTTTGCTGCCCTTTGCCCATGTGGCTCTTCGACAATCGTCAATTTAACCCCTATGTGCCATTTCAAGACCTGCAAACGGTTGCCGGATCAAACTGTTATTTATATATATATATATTGGGATATCTCTATTCTGCTATTCTATATACCCGTCTAAAGCGTATATCTAAAAGTAGGCGCCCTGTCGCCCATCTTCGCAATCTCATCATCGCTGATGTCTCCACCATCGCTTCCATCCCTCTCCCTCTGCGCATTGATCCTCGCATAGTTCCATCTTAGGGTCATCACAGCCGCAATACCCAGGGATACAATCCCAATATTTAGCGCGTGCCCCAAGATAAACTGAGGCTTATCCCTCTTACGATAGAAGTTCGACGCCATGGCGCCAGAGAGGTTACCGATTCCAATTTGGAAACCCATTCCGGCAGCGCGCTTATATGAGCCCGCCAGATTGTTAGCAATCCATGTAATATTTCCGGGGACGGCCGGGTAGATGCCGCATGTCGTGATGAAGACACCTGCGTAGACAACTCCAGGAACACCGCCATGTGCCGATGCGGCGAGCGCGATGATGAATCCGACTAGGATCGCAATCATGGGCCAGAAGATGTATGGCCAGCGGGAATTGCCGGCCTTCGCGGCGCGGTCGGAGAGCTTGCTGGTGCCGATACACATAATGGCCGCCGTGATGTAGATGGGGATGGTAAGGAGTTGTGCGGTGGCGGCCTGGTAGCCAAGCTGGTTGATGATGGTGGGTAGGAACAGAGAGATACTGTAGAGGGGGCAGACGATCCCGATGAACATCATCGTGCCTAGCCACACCTGCCAATCCAGCACCGCGGCCTTCACGAAGCGCCATTCGAACTTATCACTCTCTGCAATCATCCTTCCGGATCTCTTGCTACCTTGGTACTTCAGGCGGTGGGATGCCCATGCACGTTCCTGGGGTGTGAGAAATGATGCCGTGTCCGGGAAATCGTACATAATGAAGTACGCGACACAAGCTACCAAGACTGTCAGAAGGCCCTCCAAGATGAAGATCCAACGCCAGCCCTCGTAGCCACCAACTCCATCCATCTTAGCGATGGCAAAAGCTAAAAGCCCGGAGAAAGCACCGGCCATAGAAGCGGCGGAGAAGAAGAGACCTTGCCGAATGGCTAGTTCCTCGGAGCAATACCACATTGTGAGATAGTAAGAAACTCCGGGAAACAATCCGGCTTCAGCGAGACCGAGGAAGACGCGCACAGAAAGACGGCCGGCGTAGTTGTTCGTCACGCCTAAACATATGGTGCAGGTGCCCCACGCAACCATGATGGATGGCAACCATACTGACGGGCGGAGTTTCTTTAAGAGGAGGTTTGATGGAAGCTCGAAAACTAATCGAATTAGCAAGGTTTCAACTTAGAGGTCAACGGGGCAGTTTCCAAGGTCTGTCATATTTTCGACAGAAACAATCGCATTGAGAAAACAAGAGAAATATACATACGAGCATATGTGAAAAAGAATACTGTTAGGCAGAGAGCATATTGAGTATCGGTCAAGCGTAGGTCCTCTGACAGCCCCTGAATATTGGCATTGCCAATGTTTCTGTCGTCAAACTTCGGTCAGCCGAGAACATACGGTGGAGCCTTCCCCACACTCTCGTCACAACAGACAGCAGCCGCCACTCAAAGAGGAAGGTGAACTTACCCTCTATCCAAGAAACTCAGCAAGTAAAGTAACGCGAGGACAGGAATTAAACGGAAGTCCATTTTGCGAAGGACAGTAGCTTTATCGATACCAGAGAAGTCGGCATCAGGGCCATCCCATTGCCCTTCATCATTCACGAGGGCCGAATTGGTTATCACACCAGATTCTAGGTGCTCAGTGTGGACCACATCTTGGTAAGGCTTCTCCCTGTCGGAGAGAGAGGAGTCTGTCATGCTTGCTAGTCGTTGGAGTCTTGTGCAGCGAGATTTGGAGAAGGGGCTCTCGCAACACAAGAGTAGTGATAGCAAGGTCTGAGAAGCGGGAAAGAGCGTAGAGGAAATAGGGACCTTTTATTTGATATGGAGGAGGTATACCACCGCCAGCTCCCCTCTTGTGCCCCACCCCGGTATGTCTCCGCCCCTCTCGTCTCCGTTCGTGCGAGTAAACGTGAGCATCTCGTTGGTATCTTACTATCTTCGGCATATTTCCCCGCATTCCCCACCCTCTCCGCTTCAGTGTCTGGGGATTGTGGAGGCGGAACAGGACCGCATTATGGCGCAGGCGCTGAGGCCCAAGGCGCTGAGTGGGGGTTCCTGGTATGACTCGCGCTTGATATTGAATGATAATTCGACTGTATGTTGGCCGCAAGTTTACTTAGTGGAGACTTACGCAGCAATATCAGGTTTCACATGCCACTTCACATGCCATCTGGCCAGAGGTAATCGTCCGGCGTTTACTTGGCAGACGGAGGGGTAATAACTAGCCTCCTCCAGAACGAGATAAGGTGAGCGGCTCAACAACTCAACAAAATTAAAACACGGCTATTGGCTGTAAGATCTATATCCAGATCTCTCAGATCTTGGGATATGGATTCAGGGGCGTGGAGCGCGGTGTGCGGTGTGGTGTGTTGTGATGTGTGGGGTGCGGAGTGCGGGGATGCGGAGAAAACCCCGGACAAGCATAGCCCCTTCATACCGTAGTACGAAGGTTAAACCAGATCTCCAAAATCGCGATCTCCTTTCCCCATCTCCTTACCGTTCCTTTCCCCCGCACTCCAATTAGAAGTACCAGAACTCCTTGGAGTTTAAATGCCAATTTAAGCTACGCCGAAACTAGCAGGTACCACTACATTGGTTACAAGATATTCTAGGGTTATACGCAATACAGTATTGCCACCTCATACCAACTCACACCACCTCACGTCACCCAGAAAGAACAATCATGTCTAACAACCGAGTGCCGACGCTATGAGCACAACAGCTGGAGTGCAATCTCCTCTACTAGTTATATGGTTGCTTCGGTGCCCGAAGTATGGATCAGCCGAAACCAAATATTGATATGCAATTAACTATTCTACTGTGATACATGTCTACTATTCGTCCAGCCCCCCTTCCACCAACCCCCTCCACCTAAGCGGTCAGCTCCTCGATTCTCCTCTCGATCTCTGGAATTTGCCGGAGCTGGAGGTCCAGCTCATCCTTCTCATCCTCTAATTCAAGCCTTTTTTTGGCATCCAACTTCGTAAACACAAACTTCCCGTGCCCGTCGAACTGCAGTATCCGTGTGTGGTACTTCCACAGACTCCTCCTGTGGCTGACCGTCATGAGTGTGATCCCGAGACTTTTCGCTGTCTCGTACATAACCTTCTCCGTCTCGAGCGTTACACTAGACGTGCACTCGTCTAGAATGGCGTACTTGGGTTTGTGGTAGTACAGTCGCGCCATCGCGATGCGCTGCTGCAGCCCACCGGACAGTGTCTCACGCCATTCAGCCTCGGCATCCCAGCCATCTGGGTACGAAGCGACAAGGGACTCGAGATCGAGGACTTTGAGAATATCGAAGAGGTGCGCGTCCGTCACACCCTTGGCGCGCATATGTCTCACCGAATCTGGGTATATGACTTGTTGACGCAGGGAGCCGCGGCTGAGATAAGGACGCTGGGGAATATAGAAAATATCGGAAAACGGCGGCTTCCGTACAGTTCCGCCGTAGACGGGCCATAGGCCACCAAGGATACGGAAGAGAGAGGACTTGCCGCAGCCGTTCGGACCGACGACGAGAAGATGGTCGCCCGGTTTGAGAGAGAAGGATAGAGCTTTGACGAGAACATCGCCGTTGGGTGAAATAATTGGTCTATGATTGTAAGTAAGGGGGTTCGAAACATATCAGACTGAAACCTACACGTCAATAAACTCGATGTCCTCGCTCTCAACGACTTCGCCTCGCCCGCGAAGCATCGCCGCATTCTCGTCAGTGTCAGCCGACGAGACGAGTTCTTTCTCGAACTTGCCGGCTTGAATGTCGTCCATGACGTCCAATAGGGAAGCCACTCTCGAGGTATAACCAGCCAACTCCATAACCTCCTTGTACGAGAACATTACGCGGCCAAACGCGTCAGAAGAGGACAGCAGCATTCGCCTGTTGGTGACAAAGTTCTGTGTCCTATCACCCATGGTTGAAGTTGCTGGCGCTCCGGGGATTTTGACGAACACAGGGACACTGCAGAGTATTAACCCAAGCGCGCCCCATACGTACTTGAGCACATAATCTTCCATGATTCCATGATAGAATCGTCGTCGTAGTATGTAATTGACGTGTTTGATGAGTGTGAAGTAGCCCTTGTCCAAGGTATCCTTCTCTGCTTCATGTCCAGCGTAGAGAGCAACTTCTTCCGAGTAATCTATTAACCGGGAGTGCTGGAAGCGGAACTCTCCCTCCAACCGCGCTTCTTCTGCGACGTATTTCCCAAACGGTGGTGTGAGCATTCTCATCACACTGGCTGATAGCTGAACGAGGAGAGACATAAAGAACAAGCCTTCGCCTCCGACGCTCCGGGATAGCGAATAGTTGTAAATACTCTATAGCTTATTAGCACATGTCCTAGCTCCCAGATGATAAATTCTTACCATATCCAATATCGGCTTCGCCAAATTAGAGTACAACTCCGCAAGACTATTTGAAAATTTCGTGACATCAACCGTTATTAACTGGTCGGCGTTCTTTATCCGATCGTCAAGAGCTGAGATTCCGTAGAAGGTCATATTTGACAAATATTTGTCGTGTATATAGTTTGTAAGTCGGCTTCGATATTGTAGCGCGAGTCTGCATTGATGATATGATAACTTAATGCAAGTTAGTATGGATTTCCTCATTTGATATCCTTCACTTACCATAGAATTGGTGAAAGTCGCCGGCACAGCAACCATCATCCACCAGACAATCCCAACCAGGAAGTCCTTACCCCTCCCACGGACCAGATTGCTGACAAGTTTGCCGTCCAAATCTGCCACGTATAAGCTGAGGAGAGTTCGGACGACAAGAAAGAAGCTGTGGCTTATGAGGAGCCTCACTTCGGTGCTCCTCCATCCCGGGATGATAATCTTCAAGAGCCTGAACAGGCTCTTGAAAAACTCCCGGTTCAGTTCCACCTTCTTCCGTCTTAGATTCGGATCATCGGCTTTGGATGTTCCCCCATGCTTTCTAGACTGGCCCGGCCGTAAAGAGGCTGCCTTTTGTTCGTTTATTGCACTCCGTATCCGGTTTATCAGCGTCACAAAGAGGGTCAGATAAACGGTCCGTGATATCGCCGTGCGGTGCTTTAGGTATAATGTCGTGAGTTCGCTTATAATAGACTTGACTGTCCGCTCAGGGAGAATCTTCGATTGTGTAGCCATGGCTGTTAGCCCTCGGGCTTGGAGAGAGCGGTGGCTCCCTCGAGCGTGGGGATGACGTTGTGCTCGTGCCCAGTCGCGGTCCTTGCCATGCACAAAATAGGCCTTGGGGATTATTCCATTGGTTGATCCAACAAGTCGATACTTGAGTGTCAACTTTTCTTCTTTATGCTAAGCAATCACCACTAAATTTCCAATTGTAGTGATGTGTTAAGGTGTTTTGTTGTTGAAAATAGCCAAACTGGTCTCCCTCGGCTGCTGATTGTGAAATCCGGGGTATTGATAAACGTTGATGGGTTCGATTCCCGTTCAATGACATGTGCTCGTGCATGCGTGCCTTAATCGCAAGGCCTAAATATATTTTCTTACAGCAACTTCAACAATTAACGATTTTGTAGCAGTCATCACAGCCACAATTTCTCCTACCGGCGCAGATTTGTACACCCTTTACAATACAACATTTCTCGAAATAAAAGACTTCAAATATGGCGGAAAACTTTTACGATGAGATCGAAATCGAGGACATGACCTACGATGGGGCCTTGCAAATCTACCACTACCCATGCCCGTGTGGCGATAGGTTCGAAATCGGCCTTGCGGATTTACTCGACGGCGAAGATATCGGTGTTTGCCCCAGTTGCAGTCTGATGATTAAAGTCATATTTGAAGTGGTAAGAACTTTGAAAGAAATGTGTAAATAACCCATCTAATATATATCTAGGACGATCTTCCTCAACCCCCACCTGGTCCTGGCCAAGCTGCCCCTCCAGTACCGGTTTGAACCATAAACGACGAGAGATGAAACCAAAACCAAAACTGAGTGTTACTCAACGACAATTCGAATGATATATCATTCATACTGTGGCGGATACGGATTGCCGAAATGACAAGACACCACGAGGCCAGGACGGAGGGTGCTGGCCTTCGGGCCAACAGAAAGCCCCTAGCAGAACTAGATCCTGAAGGTCTACGGGAAGGTGGGAGGATGAACAATAAGATCTTCTGCGAAGGAATTAAAGCGTTGTGCGATGAATAGCCTTTCGGTGTACATGGTGAAAGTGGCATGCTAGGTGGGGTAGATACTCGTGCCGCCCAATGTTTGAAGAGGGGTCGGTCGTATGTGGCTTAGGATTGATACTGGCAATTTAAACTAATAGAACTTCCCTGTTTCACACTATTTTTGGCTGGTTATAATGACAATTATAGCCGTAATTGAGAGTCTTTTGTTTAATTACAGTTCCTCCCATCACTACTGTTATACACAGTCCCCGCTCGGGCTTTTAAGCAGCACCAGTTTCTAGATGTCTAATAGTTGATAGCTCCAACGCAACAGTTGCCAAAGAAGTCATTTACACAGAGTCTAACCTAAGCCATCATATAGAGCCACTCGTTTTATTTATTGTGTAAAACGATGTTCCTCTGTGCCAGCTTCTACAATACAATACATAAATCCCTTGATCATACAGCGAGACAATCCGGGTTAATCAATGACTTTCGTAAGATCAACGCCGACTTCCTTCTCCAACATCTCGTTCAGTGTTGACCCATCCCTAAGATAAACCCATGTCCCTTCGCCGCCACCCTCCTTCTGATTTTGCGCTTCGCCTGAAACCACCCAGTCATAACGCTTCGGCCCTGATATTGGGGATGACAGCCATATTTGCTTGTTGGGCGGCTGCTTGTTGATAACGTATGTGCCGATCGGAGGGAATATAAGAGTTAAAACGCCAGCCTACAGTTGCTATGAGAACAATGACGTGGAATACTAACTGAACATAAACTTACGCTGTACTCAACATCGACATCTTCCCTAGCTTCTTGGAGCTCTTCAAAGGTTGCCACAAGATGATCTATGCATGTATCCGCTGCCTCGTGATACTCCTCAATGGTGAGTTCAGTGGGCTCCTGGGCCTTTGCCTCGGGTTCCAGGGATTTTGCTGGCGGGTTGTCCGTCTCCGGGTAAATGCCCTTCAAAGAGGCATTCGAGCTTGAAAAATTCCTGGCAGAGCTTGATATGTATGATTTATTGGTGCCAACTGTGGGCAAGATCGTCTTTGTGCTCAGAGCTCGAACTGCTGGTACCAGGCATCGTTGTGACGTCGGGAGTGCATTGCGGTTTGCCAACCTGGATATTCTGAGGATGTTGATGCGCGACATGAATGATATAGCTGCCCAGCCGGTAACACAGTCCTTGAATAGTTGTATGTGAGAGTGATGGTTGTGAATGAGGGATGCGTAAAGTGGATTTGTGACGATGTCGACCTCAAGCTCACCCGTACGCCAACCCCACAATGTCGTGTGGTACCCCTGCAAGCGACTTTTGTAGATATCGTCCGCCTTGTCAATGAGGGGCCTCCAGGACAATCGTCTACCTTTGTGCGCAACAAAACTCTCAGGTGAACACAAACTTATACACGAAGGGGGGGTTTAGGTCTAAAGACTGTGTCGCTACATCTTTAAAACTTAGCCGTTGCGCTTAATCAAGATGATCAACGCCGTTCTTGTCTTCAACAATGCTGGGCAGCCGAGGCTGACGAAGTTCTACACACAACTGGTATGCACCGATGCTTCGACCCAACACACATTGCGATGCTAACACAGACAGGAAACAAGCGTACAACAGAGGCTGATCTCCGAAATATTCACACTTGTCTCGAATCGCGCGCCCGGATCCTGCAACTTCCTGCCATTGCCGCCCCTTCTCTCCTCTCAGTCCACTCCATCACATGCGGCTTCTACAACACCATCAAATGACGTGCCGTCTCTTGTAACATACCGGCACTATGCGACACTCTATTTTATCATTATATCCACATCGACTGAGTCGCCCTTAGCACTGATCGACCTCATCCAGGTTTATGTTGAGGCTTTGGACAGGTTATTTGAGAATGTCTGTGAGCTAGATCTCATCTTCAACTTCGAAACTCTACACGCAACTCTGAGCGAGATGATAGTTGGAGGGGTAGTAGTCGAAACGGGGCTAGACAAGGTTGTCGAGGGGGTGAGGAGTCAGGGGAAGATCCCAAGGCGGCCAGTAAACGAAGGCACAAGAAATATAGGCATAGGAGGAGGGTTCTCGTCATGGGCAGGCAGGTGAAAGCCTCAAACCCGGGTAAGAAATACCACAAAGTCTCCCCCCTAGGCGGCATTGGCCCGCTGAGTGGGCTCTTGATTCGGAGCCCTCGCCCCCAGAGGATGACACGGATACGTAAGGAGGGGAACCACCGGGGTAGCGTAATAAAAGCCCCATGGTCCAGGTTCGATGAACAATATCATATAACTGTGTCTCCACCGGCTCCAGAGTAGAGTCTATCTCTAGCTAGAATCAGGCTCCATAAATAATACAAAAAGCCAACGCCCCAGATCAATATAACTCCTAACCTTCCGCGCAATATTTCTACAAGATCATATCCACTACTGTACATTTGTATTCGAACCAGCCCCTTCTCCTCCTTCTCGTTGCTGTCCTCTTTCCGGGTTCGTCCATATCGAGCTCGTCATTTCGCGGAATTTGCTTCGTAACTGCAACTGGTCAGCTTCTCATAGCTATGTAAGATAGGATGTACCGACCCCTTGGAATGGCTCGTTTTCCTGCTTCCAGTCGGCGAATAATACACCGTAGACGGCAACAACTGCAAGCTGAATTAGACAATACCCTAATGCACCACAGAAGGCCACATACAAACTATGCTGCTTAACTGTGCGATTTTCACAGCCTTTGACCACCTTGGTCTAGCCCATTTAAGCTTACTCCTCCGTCGAAATCTTCGTTCCAGACGGAATTGATGTTTCGGTGAGAGCTTCTCAAAGTCGGGCGGCCAAAGCCGTTTTGCCCTATATATATTCGTATCGATATAGGCCGTCCCTTTATCCAGGGCCCTCAATATTGGCGAGCGAAACATCGTAATTGCGCGTTAACACAGCTTGGCATTTCAGATTTGGCCTTCAATGTCCGCGAGGCCAAAACTTAGTGCCAGTCGCATTTCGGCTGCACGGACCACAAGGCTCGACCTCTCACCGCCTAAATTTTGCCGCGGGGAACACAGCCCACCACAACCACCAATTTTAGTGACGCATCAAAGCCCCTCATTCTCAGCTTGTGACTTGTCGCAAGGTTTCGAAAATAGAGTAGGATAAGGCCTGACAATATTGTCAGGACTTTTTCTATTGACTCGCCAATATGGCTGCTTCAGATGCTGCGGCGAAAGCCTTAGATGACCTCCATCTCTCAAAAACCAAGGAATTGAAGGGTGTACGTATAAATTTACCAATGAAATTGTTTCCGTTTTTAACTCTTACAGACCGAGAAAAGAGACTCTCTTATTGCTATCGAAAAGAAATACCAAAAGAAATGGCAAGAGGATGCGGTTTTCCAGCCAAATGCTCCAAGCATCAGTGATATACCCCTCAGTGCGCTTTCGGCGAAGGAGCTTCGAGCGAAGCACCCGAAATTTTTCGGTACGATGGCTTACCCGTACATGAACGGTACTCTCCACGCCGGACATAGTTTCTCTGTCAGCAAGATCGAGTTCACTGCGGGATGGGCAAGGATGCAGGGCAAGAGGGCTCTGTTCCCCATGGGATTCCATTGCACAGGCATGCCTATCAAAGCCTGCGCGGACAAGCTTATTAACGAGATCAAGCTTTTTGGCAAGGACTTCTCTGGGTACTCTGAGGAGGAGGATGCAGCCAGCGACAAGGTGAAGAGCCCCCCTGCACCAACCTCGGCTCGTGAAGATGTTACGAAGTTCACGGCCAAGAAGGGAAAAGCTGCCGCAAAGGTCGTGAAGATGAAATATCAGTTCCAGATTATGCGAGCGCAGGGCATCCCGAATGAGCAGATTCACGAATTCGCCGACCCAAGCCATTGGTTGGAATTCTTCCCCCCACTCTGCAAGCAGGATCTTACAAACTTCGGCTGCAGAATCGATTGGAGGCGATCGTTCGTCACTACTGATGCCAACCCGTACTATGATTCATTTATCAGGTGGCAGATGAACCGCCTTCGCGAACTGAAGAAAATCAAGTACGGCAAGCGTTACACTATCTATTCTCCAAAGGATGGCCAGCCTTGCATGGACCACGACCGAAGTGAAGGCGAAGCGGTTGGCCCACAAGAATATACTGCCCTGAAGCTTAAGGTGTTGGAATGGGCATCAGGAGCTAAGGCTGCAGTGGCCGACAAGCTTCCACAGGGAGCAGATGCTTTCTTTGTGCCAGCCACTCTCCGACCAGAGACCATGTATGGCCAAAATTGCTGTTTTGTAGGACCCAAGATTACCTATGGCGTTTATAAAGTTTCCGAGAAGGAGTACTACATCATCACCGAAAGAGCCGCCCGTAACATGGCGTATCAGGGTGTGTTCCCGGAGAATGGCGTCTATGAGAAGGTTGCGGAAGTTATTGGAGCGGACTGTGTCGGGACTCTTGTCAATGCCCCGCTCTCTGTGCATAAAGAGGGAGTCCGAATTCTCCCTATGGAATCTGTTTTGCCTACTAAGGGTACAGGAGTTGTTACGTGCGTGCCGTCGGATTCTCCAGATGATTTTGCCACTGTCACAGACCTTGCAAAGAAAGCTGAGTACTATGGCATCAAGAAAGAATGGGCGGAGTTAGAAATCATACCTATTATTGATACACCTAGCTTCGGAAACCTCACGGCTCCGTTCTTGGTTAAGAAGCTCAAGATCGCCTCGCCAAAAGACACGAAGCAGCTTGAGGAGGCAAAGGAGTTGGCATACAAGGAAGGTTATTATCAAGGTACCATGTGTTTCGGACCGTTCACTGGAGAGAAGGTTGAGGCCGCCAAGCCAAAGGTCAGACAACAACTCCTTGACTCCGGGGAGGCCTTTGCCTATTCCGAGCCAGAGAAGCGTGTCGTCAGCCGATCCGGAGACGACTGCTGTGTTGCGCTAATGGACCAATGGTACTTGGATTACGGAGAGGACTCCTGGAGGAAGGTGGCGCTTCAACATGTTGACAATGCCGATGGAAATGGCCTCGAGACTTACTCCCAGGAGACAAAGAACGGTTTCGAAGGTGTTCTCAACTGGCTCAACCAATGGGCTTGCGCTCGTAGCTTTGGTCTCGGCTCAAAGCTGCCATGGGACCCTCAATTCTTGGTCGAGAGTTTGAGTGATTCTACGATTTACATGGCTTACTACACTGTTGCCCATCTCCTCCACGGAGACATCTTTGGCAAAACTCCAGGTCTTCTTAAGGACATCAGGCCAGAAAATATGACTGATGAAGTCTGGGACTATATCTTTGCCCGCCGCGAGATCAGCGATGATGTTCTTAAGAGCAAGATTGCCCTGGAAGGCCTGGAGACGATGCGCAGAGAGTTCGAGTACTGGTATCCTTTGGATCTCCGAGTATCTGGAAAGGATTTGATCCCTAACCATCTCACTTTCTTCATATATATCCACATTGCCCTCTTCCCTCCGGAGTACTGGCCAAAGGGTGTTCGTGCCAACGGCCATCTCACGTTGAACGGAGAGAAGATGTCGAAATCTACCGGAAACTTCATGACTCTCGACGAGATGGTTAAGAAGTACGGAGCTGATGCCAGCCGTATCGCCCTTGCTGATGCCGGTGACGGAGTTGCCGACGCCAACTTTGAGGAGGATGTTGCCGATAACAACGTCCTTCGTCTATTCACATTGAGAGAGTGGATCGAGGAGCAAGTGAAGGAGCAAGACAGCCTCCGCACTGGCGAGAAGAACGACTTCCTCGACCGCCTGTTCGACAACGAGATGAACGCTATTGCCCGCGAGGCTAAGGCACACTTCGATGAGACCAACTACAAGCTGGCTCTCAAGTCTGGCCTCTACGACTTCATCGGCGCTCGTGACTTCTACAGAGAGGCATCTACAGCCGCCGGCATCAAGATGCACAAGGATCTCGTCTTAAAGTACATTGAGCTCCAAGCACTTCTCCTGACTGTTATCGCACCCCATTGGTCCGAGTACATCTGGCTCGAGGTTCTCAACAAGCCCATATCCGTCCAGCAGGCTCTCTTCCCAGAGATCCCTACGCCAGATGCCGGTCTGTCCGCAATGCGCGAGTACGTTCGCACTACCGCATCCAACATCACATCCGCAGAGGCCGCCCAGCAGAAGAAGAAGGCAAAGGGCAAGGATATCAGCTTCGACCCGAAGAAGCCAAAGAAGCTTACCATCTTCGCGGCGAAGAGCTTCCCCGCTTGGCAGGAGAAGTACATTGATCTCGTCCGCGAGGTCTTTGACCCCGCCACCAAGGCGTTCAACGACAAGGAGCTCACCCCCAAGATCTCAAAGATGGGGGAGATGAAGAAGGCTATGCCGTTCGTTCAGGGCCTGAAGAAGCGCCTCACTGGAGGAGAGAAGCCTGAGACTGTGTTTGACAGGAAACTCGCATTCGACGAATCGAAGACCTTGTTGCAGATGGTCCCGGGATTGAAGAAGGCGGCAGGATTGAAGATCGTTGATATTGTCGAGGTTGCAGAGGGTGGAGCTACTGGCGTCCTGGTTGGTGGTGGGGAGGTTGCTTCCCTCCCACCGCCTGCTGCGGGGGCTGTCCCTGGAGTCCCAACTTTCCACTTTGAGAATGTTGAAGAGTAGATTCTAGATATAAGCAAAGAGATAGTAAGTAGTAGCATAAAGTAAAAGTTGTTTAGATGCTGTCAGTCATAATTGAATCTGTTGAAAATAACCACCTTTGATCATTTCCTTTCCTGCCTCGTATTACGTGCGACGAGTGCAACACCAACAAACTACGCGCTACCGTACCTGAGATTATTCCACCACCCAGGGATAGGGGTTTGATGCTCTCTACCCGGACATATCACAAGCCGAGGTTCCCCACGTTTAACGTCTACCGTAATTAAGGTACGTTGCCCGTGCGTGGGTGTTCGGATAAGGTTTCTCTTTGATCCCAAGGAACCACATCGGGTCTCATCAATTGGGATGTGGATCGTATAAACCCCAAGGTCCCAACACCACCATCTTCATCATTGACAAATAAAACAAACCAGTAAACAAAAACCATACCACACATCATCCCCCGAATTTCGTCAATCCAACTGCGCCACAAACCAATTGTCACCCCATACACCCCACACCACCTCCAAAATGCCAACCCCCTCCAAAGTCGCCCTCAGCGGTAAAGTAACAACCTACACCCCCCCAAAGACCTTCTCCCACCGCCTCGTCGGCGGCCTCGTGCTCTTCTACTTCCTCTCCTACGCCGCCAAAGGTCTCATCGTCCCCGGTTCCGCCCCATACGAAGCGCTGCAGAAATCCTGGCCGGGGGGCGCAACGCACTATCTGTGGCTGCAGGAGAAGATTTTTGTGCCTGTTCTGGCGATCCATGGCGTTGAGACGGCGGTGATGGCGTATCGGCTGGCGGGCGCGGGAGTGGGGGTGGGGAGTGCATTGTGGTGGAAGTGGATTGCTAGTTGTTGGATTGAGGGGGTGGGGAGCCATCAGAGACTTTCGGAGTTGATTAAGGGGGAGTAGAGGGGGTAGGGGAGAGGTGGATTGAAGTTAGGAGAGGGGAGGTGGGATGCGCAGGAAGCTCTGTTTTATGGTATGGGAAAGCTGTTTATCTTAGTATTGAGCAGGGTTTTACACACGTATTTGCGGAAGATATTTCTTGTTCAATCAACGCCGTTCAATGCACTTTAAGCTCAAGCTTGTATCTAGTGAAAATAAACATAGGGGACTGACTAGCGGACACGCTGTGGTATGTGTGGTATGTACAGATTATGAGATGTCCAAAGAATGTGTGTGGTTGTCCAGAACCCAGGGAGCCCGAGAGGACCTATTATGTATGCATATTAAAACGGTGATAAAGAAGTATCCAAGCTATCCTGTCCGCCTGCCAGAAGTGATGATGATGAATCTCCGATTCCAAAAACTCCGGCTTTGCCCTAAAACTTGCCCCGTGCTCGCTCGATCGTGGGTATATGTAAGTGTAGATTTCGACATTCGATTATAAGATTATATAGTGCTCTTCCATTGTATACGAGCCACCGTTGGGCCCGACATAATGTACTGTTGATTGTGGTGATGGTGTTGGTTTATTCCTTGCTCTCGTCGCTCTCGGCCTCGCTCTCGCTCTCGCCAGGTGTAGGTGGTCGTGCTCCAGGCATCGGTGGTAGGTTTTTGTTCTGGGTAGGAGATGGCGCAGGCTTCCTGGCTGTGCCGGGGCGGCTGGCAGTCTTTGGCCTCTCTGCCAAGTTGGTGGTGTTCAAAGCCTTGTCGTCTTGAGGCTTGTCAAATGTGTCGCCGTTGATAGCCTTGCGAGAGCGAGGGCTTGGGACACGGTCGGGGGCGGCGGCCTTGAGTCGCTCCTCGGTCGCTCGAAGCGCTTCCTCGAGGGCCTTGAGTTCGGATGCGTGTGTTGAGACAAGGCGCTTCCTTGAAGTTGTGTCAGTAAATATTTCCGCGGTGACGTGTCGGTCAAGGAAGCAGGGAAGGGGGGGCATACTTTTGGTCAACTGCAGCATCAAGGTCTGCGATGCTGTTGTCCATCTTGAATAAATCGTCCAGAGTGACAGAGAAATGGCGGGCCATGGTGGACTGTGGTCGGCGTCCGCTGGGCTTCCATTCCCTGTCTAATTCTTCGTCTGAGCGTTGGGTAACAGACATGGTGGGAGATGAGGGGGTGTTTTGTTGGTTTTTGGGTTGTATGTGAGAAAGTCGCAAAGTCAAAGATAAGACAGTTGCTTTGTTAGACTTTGTCGAAAGATGGTATAAAAGAACTATCCGACTTGATAGAATGTTTACAAGACGAGAAAGTAGAATTATAGAGGGAGGGGAAGCAGGTGATTTGGGAGGTGGAAGGGGAAGGTATCAGCAGCCGGTGATTGAAGCCACTAATCCGGGGTCAGGTCGCAAGAAAGGGGCGGCGGGGCTAGCGTTAGGCGTTTGTGCAAGGTAATCTTGTACTCGGCGGATAAAATGATGAAGATCAGCAGGAATGTGTGTAAAGTACGAGAACGGAAAAGGGGGTGAGAGGAGATGAGGTATTTGGGATATTTATATTTAACAAGAAATAGAAATAGTAGAAATAATATCCATCTGTGTCACATTTACTGGTTTTTGATACCAGGAGTTGATTAAGATAACGACGCAAGGTGAGTTACAGTCTTACCGAGTCCATGCACCTTGCACCGATCATTTCCTCGTTACGATGTACCCGCCCGAGTACGTATGCATGTTAGGGTACTTTAGTAGAGTACATACAGTAACACTCTTGTTACTCTACTCTAGTAAACTACTCTAGGTACTCTACCTGCTCTGCTCGGTCTGCTCTAGCTACTTTAGTTATTATAACTACTCTAACTACTCTAACTAGGACTCTACTCACACGGCAGTCACGGATGCTGCTTGGTGTGTCCTTTTTGGTGAAAGAAGCACTGACTTACTTGATCGAGTACAATATTGCGCATAATAATTGCAGGGAAATATTCTGTTACAGTAATACAGTTGTTAATATACAGGGAAATGGCTTTAACTCTAGTAAATTTTCTTTTTTGCTTTATTTTTCTTCAATATTACGGGTATTGTATTGTATGCATTGTATTGTTTGTTTACTCTACTTGGCCTTCTCCTTTAAATGCTTGAAAAATAATCAAGTACTGCTTATGTAAGCCGATTTCTGTCATGTCCGGGCCGCTTTTGGCCCGTAGTCCCAGTTACTGGAAGTCGGTCGTGGGTTGCACGTGACGAGACATCCTAAAGTTCGTCTCCTCGTGCACCTTCCATCTACAACACCAAAGAGGCAACCAATCCACCCTTCAGCCTTCTAGACGCACTTCATCTCAGGATTTCGGAGCCACAAAGGTCGTCCAATTCAAAGACGATCTGCTGTTGCTTCGAAACCACAACCACGAGTCAGTCGTGGCTCCTATCCACCCTCACGCACGACGCGACAGTCTCCTCGACGGCTACCGGGGAGGCTATCGTGGAATGAATAATACGACGGCCTACACGCCTCTCGAAACGCTATTATTGTTTCAATCCCTGGCCGTCTTTGGGACCGATGCGAACGTGTTTGCGCGAATCTCCGACCTCCTCAAGAACAACATCCTCGTACGAGATGGCGACCGCTACGACCCAGGTCGACTCAGTCCTGATTCCCTTCGCGAATTGTATCTGCGGTTACTGCGCGAAGAGTTGAAGAGCGAACTCGAGGATGAGATCCCTGGTGATGCGAGCCCGTCGAAGAAGCGCAAGATTCAGAGCCCGCCACTCCCGACAATCAAAGATGCGAAGGAGTACAGTGGGAAGCTTCCGCAGCTGGTAGATCGACTATATGCAAGATACAGAGATCAAACGATACTGGCCATTCGGGACGACGAGCGGAAATACGATGCGCTTAAACGAAAAGTCGAGGCAGTCAAGCGTGGAGAGTGGGACGAGAGGATTATGAATGAGGAACGCCATGGACAAAGAATATCCAGCGAAGATTCCCAGAGGGCACCAAGTGTACCAATTATCTCCGAAAAGCTCGAAAGGCCCGCATCCCGAGATGCAGGACTCCAAGCGGCACTGGCAGCGTCTCCGCTGCCTTCTCCTCGGACAGAACAGCAAAAACACGAGGGTTTAGCGATCAGCGATGTTCTCAACACTCACGAAGTTCCTGGATCTCCTCGACCGCTTGATAAAGATACGGTGTCTCGCGTACGGAATGGAACCCAAGCTGTCCCACCCATAAATCATCACAGGACGCCTAGCACCGACCGCCCCCATGGACCTTCTCCACTGCAGCCCAGCCAAAGGCCACCCCCTCTAGACCGAAAGTGGGAGAACTACCAAGCTCCTCCCACTCAGCCATATTCTCCCCATGCTCCGACTCCGCAAGGATACTCGCCTTACCCGCAGGGGCAATATCCCCCAGTATATCCCCAGCGAGGCTCCTTCTCTGGTCCTTTGCCACCCGCTCGTGGGCCAGTACCTTCGTCCCCGCACGCTGCGCAACCTATAGTCTTACCGCCTCCAAGCCAGCAAGTGCCCGGTTCCCCAGCAAAACACTTAGATCAGCTGGCAGAAGTGGCTGAACAGCAATACCGACCGCCACAGCAAGGCCAGGGGCCACCAATCACCCAGTATCCTCCTACCCCTAGCCAACAGATGGGACCGTACACCCCAGGTCCCGGCATTCAAGTGTCCCAATACTCCCCAGCACAATATGCCCAACCTCCACCACAACAGCCATTCCGGGGCAACGGGCAGCATCCGCAAGGGCAACTACCTGCACAGTGGAATCAGTATCAACAGCTTCCACCTGCAAATTATTATCCTGCAGCTGTCCCTCCACAGCCTGGACAACGGCCATTCCCAGTTAGGCCAGAAATCACACAGCCGGAGCAAAGGCAGTACAACTCGCCATACAATCCTAGTGGTGCCCAGGGACCGGCTTTCAAGGCAACCCCCACTCCCAAGCCTCTGTTACGCGATACTCAGCCAAACACTCCAGTTTCAAGGCCTATCCTCAGCACTGGCAGAGCCACTAGATGGACGCCAGTGGCGACTCCCGGAACCCCCAAAGCATCTATTTCCCCAGATGCGCCAGCTTTCGAGCCACTGAGTCCAGTGCCCGCAACGTCTACCTTACCCAAAGATAAGGGAAAGAAGCCTCGTGGCCGGCCACCTCGCGTCAGGTCTGACAGCACCGCCTCGCCTGTACCACGTCCAGCACAACCGTCACAGCCGGCAGATGCAAAGGTGAAGAAAGAAACGCCTGGCCTCCGCTCTCTCCAGGATCTTGCATTGCCTACCTCCGCCGAGGATACGGCAGGAGCGACAACCGACGAGGCTCCCGTCCCCACCTCTTCACCTCTCCGCAAGCGCAAACGCAGCCCTGTACGCGCACCGTCAAAACCGCCTACACATGTCCTCTGGACGCGCAACTTCTCCCGGATCTCGGCGTCGGCGCTCGAGCGTATTGGTGCCCACCGTTGCGCGAGCACTTTTGCCAACCCCATCAAGGAACGCGACGCGCCGGGTTACAAAGATGTGATTTTACGCCCGCAGGACCTGAAGTCCATCCGTTCTGCCATCACGGCAGGCTCACGTGCGGGGCTCGCTGCGGTGGCTAGTATGGATGAGGAGAGTGACAAGGGGCAGGCGAGTCTGCTGCTCCCTATCAGTGAGGAGCTTGTACCGCCGAAGGGTATCGTGAATAATGCCCAGCTGGAGAAGGAGCTCATGCTCATGTTTGCGAATGCGATCATGTTCAACCCTGATCCTGATCACGGCTTCGGTCGTGCATTTTCAGCGGTTCAGAAAGGACCTGTCGAGGCCGAAGAGAATGGGGGATATGCCCTTGATGAGGATGGAGTGGTGCGGGATACGAAGACTATGTTTGCAGATGTGGAGAAGATTGTTGGGGAGTTGAGGAGCGCCGAGCAGCGCAGAAGCGAGGAAAAGGAGGGTTTTGAGAGGAGGGCGAGGGAGAGCGAGAGTGTGGACGATGCGGATCAGGAGGGACCGGGAAAGAAGAGAAAGAGGGGTTAGGTAATTGATGGTTGTACGAGCGAGGATGGCGCGAATGGTGTGCGATTGGTAATTTTAAAGCGGCTCTTGGTTAGGCGCAGTTGCTCTATGGAATATGGCTCTATAAGCAAGGACAGTTAATACCATTGGGTTGTATGCTTCTGTAGAATCAACTACATGATGAGGTTGACGAAATATATTTTGAACCTCAACTATGCTTGCTCATCTACGGAGACAAAATGCACAAAATAGGGGTATGCATATGGATGTGGCGCAGTTCTGCCACTGACGCTTGATCTTCAGAACTGACAAAAACACCTTGGATCTACCTTCTCCAACCAAGGTATTTCAATGACAACCTAGGCTCCACGACAAAAAATGCAGCCACGGCTCCCATTTGACGATGTCGCTTGGGAGCAAAGTGACGACGTTTATTTTGAATGGCGAGCCGAACTTCTTAAACTAGAAAATCTAACGGAAATTGCCCTGTTCGTTACAAGTATCACCTTGGAACGCCAGTAGGGGTTAGGACCCCTCTTACTGGTGCTTTTAATGTAGCAGTCGTTATTGATTTCAGTGAAGGCGGTTCAACATTGATTCGCTTTCCCAAGCCAGGTAAAGTGATGTTCCCTGAGGAGAAGGTTCGGAATGAAGTCGCTATCATGCGGTACATTCAAACTCATACATCGATACCAGTGCCGTTTATATTGCACTGGGGAACGAAAGAGGAGAGCCCTTGTGGGCTTGGGCCGTTTATTATCATGGAGTATGTTGATCATGCTTGTGATATTAGCGACGCTTTGAATACGCCTGGGATTCCATATGAGGACCGGCCAATTCTCGATCCTTCTATAGACGAACAAAAACTTAGGAAGTTGTATGCCCAAATTGCGGATGTCCTGCTTCAACTATGTACATTATCATTTCCCAGGATAGGATCTCTAACCCACGACGACAATGGGGATGCTTGGAGCGTGACAGTGAGACCATTGTCATCTAATGTGAATGAGATCGTCCAGCTCGGAACATTACCACGCTCAAAACTACCTAATAAAACTGCCACATTTGAGACCTCTTCCTCATATCTCAATACACTTGCCAATCTGCACATCCAGCACTTAACCCATCAGCGAAACGATGCCATCGACGGCGCGAACGACTGCCGTCAAAAATATATTGCAAGATATCTTTTCCGGAAGCTCCCTCTCAAAGGCAGGCTGACACATCCTGAGCATAACTCTGGACCTTATAAACTCTGGTGCGACGACTTGCGCCCTGCTAATATTCTGGTTAATTCGGACCTTGGGTTGGTTGCCGTTATTGACTGGGAATTCACGTACTCCGCCCATGTGGAGTTCTCACATGCGCCCCCTTGGCGGCTCCTGATCGAACAGCCGGAGTACTGGCCTGATGGAATAGATGAATGGGTTACGGCCTATGAACTTCGGCTTGAAACCTTCTTGGCCGTTCTCCGCGAGCGTGAAGATGCGTTTATACGAGAGGGCAGGCTTGAAGAGGATCAGAGGCTCTCGATTCCTATGCGGGAAAGCTGGGATAGTGGTGATTTCTGGATCGTGTATGCTGCGAGAAAGAGCTTTGCGTTCGATGCAATATTCTGGAAGTATTTGGATGCGCGTTTCTTTGGATCCACGGATGGATTGGATGGGGATGAGTGGGAGAGGAGAGCCGAATTGCTGGACGATAAGGAAATTATGGAAATTGACGGCTTCGTCGACCAAAAAGTGGAAGAATTGAAAACTCGAGTCTTAGCATGGGAGCCTGAAGAACACATCGGCTAAGGTTAATTTAGTGTATATACGATATTATATATAAATCTACCCCATATTACAGCTATATTTCCCCATCTCCCTGATCCGAGGCCCATAAAACCAGAAGACGAACGGAATCGGGATATTCAACACGGAGACGATGGCGAGCACACTGAATGCCCAATCATTCCCAAGGCTTCTGAACATTGGCGGGACGATGAGCGGGAATGCAGCAGCGAGAACACTTCGCATGAATGTATTCGCGGCTACGGCACTGGCACCCCAGCGCTGAAAAGTGTCAACGAGGTAATTTAAGGCGCTAGTGAAGATTGTGTAGTATCCAAAGCCCATCATGGTGACTCCTATAACTGTAGCTATCCATGGAAGCTCTGGTGATGCGGTCCATCCGATGATGAACAACCCCCCAGATAAGATAACTGAGGCAATCATCATTGGCGGCAATCGAGCTTCGGGTACCGGCTTGAAGCCGTTAGCTTCGTATGCGATGTAGTAGTATTTTTGGTTCAGAGCGCTGACTGCTGCGCCCATAATGATTCCTATAAGCACACCAATGAACGGAAGCGATCCGACGAGCTCATCCCAGCCTCGCGCCTCTTGGAAGATGATGGGGAAGGACGCGAGGCTTGCGTAGAATGTTCCGTAGATGAAAGAAGAGTAGATGGTAACTGAGAGGCAAATTGGCGTCAGTAGCATTTGTAGAGGTCGCAGGCCAAACTTTATGGCGAGTTCCTTGATGGAAACGGCGGTTTCTTCCCACTCAGCGTGCAAGGCCCAGTTTCCCGTGTTCTGCCTCAGTCTTCGTGCCTTTTCAACGAGCAGAATAGGCACGTAGGATTCTTCGATGAATAGGATATCCAGAATAAGTATCGATGCTTGCAAGATGCCGGTAGTCTGATGCTTATGTTAAACAAGTTCTTCGCATGATGTTCCCTAGGACACAGGTGCATACATATTCAGTCCATCTCCAATTCACGCCGCAATAAATAATTGCGCCCCCTACGACGGGACCAAGAGCCTTGAAACTATATTAGTAACAATCAAACTTTGTGGATGAGGGTTAGTTTCAACGTACAGGACCTCCACAGACTGCAAGCGTGTACCCGACAATAGCATTTCCCCGCTTGGATGCATCCCAAATATCAACGTAGACTCCTCCTGTGCATGTTATCGGAGCTGCTCCAAAGAACCCAGTGAAGAACCGGGTAATCAGGACCGTTTGGATATCCTTTGCCATCGCTGTCCCAAATGACATCACCATAGAAATTAAGAATGGGATCAAGACAGGCCATTTTCTGCCGTAAACCTCTGACAGCGGCGCCCAGAGTAATGGTCCAAATCCCCAGCTATTTGGTAAATTAGCAGTGGCCATGCCACGATAATACCATGAGCTGCACTTACCCTAAGAGCAGAAGGCTTGTCCCGATGATGGCCACATCTGGTGAGACATGGAACTCATCGGCAATCTTGCTATTGGCAGGGGCATATCTATGATAGATATATTAGTAACCTGGATATAAGTTTGAATTCACAGGCTTTCTAACGCTGTGCTTGCCCACACAGATCCGAGGCTTGTCAGACTGTAAAGGCCACTCGTAACCACTTTACTTGCAAACGACCAGTTCAGTGGGTTCGCAGGATCAGCAGGGCCATCGAAACCAATAATTCCGCTTTCACATGATCCATCCGTATTGACATGTGCATCCGCGGAAGGCGGCTGCCGCGAAATCTTCTCTGGTGGTGATAACTCGGCCATATAGAAAGTATTTGATAATCAAAATTTACAGTTTAGACAAATCTCAGATGCCTTTTTTCGCAGCCGCCATGATATATACATCTTAGCCCTAGCAATAAAATCCCATCCATGCACGGATAGATAGGCAAATAAGTAGTGGGGATTATAATGATATTTGGAGGTAAATCTAACAACGCATGGAAGCTAAGGTGAAAGAGGTAGCGGCGTGGAAGTTGGCCATGCACGGGTCGGATTAATAATTTGCCCGTTTTGACGCCCATCATCCTCGACGACCACATGAGCCTTCCCCTGCTTGCCATATGCTGTCATTCAATCTGGCAATGGGTTGTAATTCATACTGTGCATAGTTTATTGTCCTTTCGTTGGAGATTATGTCGATGCTTGCAACGCACCCCTATGATACAGAAGCCGTGGCCTCAACTAACGAGACTCATGTCAAGGAGGCTCTAGTACATGGACAAAACAACATCGCGTAATAAATAGGAAGCATGCATTTTATTGTATTATAATATATTATATTACATAAAAATGCCCGTGGAAACTCCAGTTTTGCTGTCCGCTTTTCCGCTCGCCTTGGACGTGGGAATGCGGTGAATCGTGTGATCATGCAGTTGTGGCCTCATTCTACAGACGCCACGAGTCGATTCGGATCCCGGGGAAGTGGCGGATTGTCATACAGCCAAGAAGAATGCAGCCAATACTACGTACGGGAGGACCGACAGGACAGGTGAGCGGTTTGCGAAACGGTGTCCGAACAGAGTGCAACGCAGTTCTCCGGATATCCCTCGGTGGAACCCAGGCATATTCAGCTTCAGCTAATATTTAGCAGTGGCCAATTATGGCCTTAAGTTCCTTGGAAAATCTTGGCCAAAATTGGCCCCCAATGGGGGGTCGTATCTATTAAGATTGGGCCAGTGTGAAGTGAGAAACGTTGAGGGGGGTTGTTATTGCTATGGTTTCCCTATGATCCTCTATAATAATTCTTCCAGTCCGGCGAACTTCGAGACAAGATATGCCAGTGGAGGAATCGATGAATCGATGACCTAGTTTTCTTTAAAAATGCAGCCACGAACGGAAATA
The DNA here is from genome assembly GCA_001630605.1 of Pseudogymnoascus pannorum. NCBI lineage: Eukaryota > Fungi > Ascomycota > Leotiomycetes > Thelebolales > Thelebolaceae > Pseudogymnoascus > Pseudogymnoascus pannorum. The sequence goes on from LNAS01000178.1 coordinate 182,845, forward strand.
ATGGCTTCCTGCCAGATCCTCCTCTTTGGCGACTTGGCTATTCTTTTCGAAGATGAGCTTTGCCAGCTAGTTCACATCAAAGGGAATGAGAGCCTTTGTTCGTTTTTTGATCAAGTCAGCCATTCCCTTCGACAGGAATTTGGAAATCTCCCTAGAAGCCAGCAAGACCTTTTCCCCCGGTTTACTACACTTGTTGACCTTGTCTCAAAGCTGGCAGAAACAGAGGGGACTCCAGTATTGAGATTTACCCTTCTTCCAGTTTGCGAAATTGGCCAGTTCATTAGGTATATTTAGCAACCCCGCCTCCCATGGAAAAAAAATACTGACGTAACCCTATCAGATACTTTGGGGAAGGGTCAAGGCCGTACCCCAGTGCCACCGATAGCTACTGTTTGGGGCTTTGTGCAGGTGGATTTGCCGCCGCCGCAGTAAGCACATGCCAAACTTTGGCTGAGTTGATTCCGGCAGGGGTCGAAGCCGTTTTGGCGGCCTTTCGAACCGCTCTCTGCACTTTGGCAGTTCGCGACGATATAGAAGGGCCGAATCATAATAGACATCATCAATCTTGGTCTGCGGTAGTAAATATCCAGGAGGACGAAGCTTCTGAATTGATTAAGCAATTTATTTTGGAAAAGGTGAGTGAAGAAGTGATACTCAACGACGAAGGTCCAATAGGGGCTAATCGAAATTTTTGATCAAGGGTCTTCCCCAAAGCTCTAAGCCTTATTTGAGCGCTATAACAGCATCGAATGTAACTATAAGTGGCCCTCCTGGCATCTTAAAGGAGTTGTTTGCAGCAAATTCGCTAAAGTTTTATCACATACCTGTCGAATTACCATATCATGCGCCTCATCTTTTCCAATCGCGCGATGTTGATGAAATCATCTGCCGTTTCGATGACAAATTACTTGGTTTGTACAAGCCGCGGATCCCCATTTGGTCTGCAGCGTCTGGAAACCCCATTCTTGCCGAAAATTTCAAGGCACTGTTGCATAAAGTTGTGACGGACACATTACGTGAACCGGTGCAATGGAAGGACATTCTCGAATCAAGTGCTAAATCCCTCGGATACAGGAATTTCAAAGAATGTTCAATCCACGCGCTGTCATCCAATGCTGCCTCTCTTCTCTCATCGGCCATCTCACGCGGCACCAAAATGCTCGTCACTATTGATGACTTGTCTGCGAAAACAGGATCGACATCGCAGCCTCGGAGGCACAGTGGCCGTTTCGACCAATCCAAGGTTGCCATAGTCGGGTATTCGGGTCGTTTTCCAGATTCTGCGTCAAATGAAGAGTTTTGGGAATTGTTACGCGCCGGAAAGGATGCCCATCGCCTTATCCCTGAAGATCGTTTTGATTGGGAGGCACATTATGACCCCACTGGGAAGGCTAAAAACACCAGTTGTGTCAAATATGGCTGCTTCATCAAGGAACCTGGGCTATTCGATGCTCGATTTTTCAATATATCCCCAAGAGAAGCCGAGAATATGGATCCGGCACAGAGATTAGCCATCACAACCACCTATGAGGCACTCGAGATGGCAGGACTGGTGCCTAACAGAACCCCATCAACGGAACAGGACCGCATCGGCGTCTTCTTCGGTGTTACTAGTGATGACTGGAGAGAAGTTAATAGTGGCCAAAATATAGATACCTATTTTATTCCTGGCGGTAATCGTGCATTCGTCCCAGGGAGAATTAGGTATGATATCACGTCCAATACACAGTAAATTATTTGCTAATTCCAGATTATAGCTATTTTTTCAGGTTCTCTGGCCCCAGTTTAAGCATAGACACTGCCTGTTCATCTAGCTTTGCCGCAATTCAAATTGCCTGTAGTAATCTGTGGAGAGGAGAATGTGACACTGCCATTGCAGGTGGAACCAACGTCCTGACGAACCCTGACAATTTTGCCGGCCTTGATCGAGGTCATTTTCTGACGACCACAGGTATTTCGACTCCTCATTATGAAGCTTAAATGAATCGAGTTTCACTAACTACCTTTTATAGGAAATTGTAATGCTTTTGATGATGAAGCCAGCGGTTATTGCCGTGCCGATGCCGTGGGGTCTGTTATTCTCAAGAGACTGGAGGATGCTCAAGCGGACAACGATCCTATTTTCGCTGTCATTGTAGGGGCATACACAAATCATTGCGGCCAAACAGATTCCATTACTAGACCTCACGAGGGCGATCAAACATCTGTCTTCAAGCAGATCATTCGACATGCCAACGTAAACCCCCTCGATATTAGCTATGTCGAAATGCACGGAACAGGAACTCAGGCTGGAGATGCAACAGAGATGAACTCTGTTCTGTCAGTTTTTGTTCCCGAACGAAAACGAATGCCAGATTATCCTCTCTACCTAGGTTCAGCCAAAGCCTGTATCGGCCATGGGGAATCAGCATCTGGTGTCTCATCACTTATCAAGGTGTTAATGATGATGAAACACAATGAAATCCCACCGCATTGCGGAATAAAAACACGGATTAACCACAACTACCCCCTTGATCTGAAAGAGCGAAATGTTAACATCGCTTCCATGGCCGTTCCTTGGCATCGAACTGCGTCTGGGAAGCGGTCTGTTTTCTTGAACAATTTCAGCGCTGCAGGTGGCAACACAGCCGTACTCTTGGAAGATGCCCCATTGTTATCACAGTCAGGAAATATTAGCATTGACCCTCGCAGCAGTCATCTTGTCGCTGTTACTGGAAAGTCTGCAAAGTCGCTAAACGATAATATTAAGGCTCTGATTAGCTTTCTTGAGATGAATCCAAAAACCCCTCTACCTGCGCTGTCATACACGACTACTGCAAGGCGAATTCACCATTCTTACAGGGCAATATGTTCAGGATCGGATATAAAATCTATCTCAGATTCATTACAGAAAAAGGCAGCAGACCCTAACTTAAAGCCACTTTCGAGCACAGCGAGCGTTCAAAAAATTGTATTTGCATTCTCAGGCCAAGGCAATCTCTACTCTGGCATTGGAAGGCAATTATTTGAGTCCCATCCTGGCTTTAGGGAGAATATACTCCGTTTTGATAGCATAGGACAACAACAAGGGTTTTCGAGCTTTTTGCCTCTGGTTGATGGCAGTGCTTTGGATGTAGACAGTGTCGAGACTGTCGCAACTCACCTTGCCCTCTGCTGCGTACAAATGGCGCTTTGTCGTCTCTGGATCTCATGGGGTGTTCGTCCAAATCTAACTATTGGCCACAGCCTTGGGGAATACGCCGCCCTACAAGCCGCAGGAGTTCTAGCACCCAGCGATGTCATATATCTCATCGGTACTAGAGCTCAGCTATTGTCAAACCACTGTCGCCGAGGAACCCACGCCATGTTGTCTATAAAGGCATCATCGGATGATATTAAAACCTACCTAGTAGGATCGACTTGTGAAATAGCCTGTATGAACCAGTCTACAAATAATGTGATTAGTGGACCGAGCGAGGAGGTGAGTCGTTTAATGCTTTTGTTTCAATCAAAGGGTTACGAGTGCATCAAGCTTGATATCCCATTCGCCTTTCATTCAGCCCAAGTAGATCCCATTCTAGAGAGATTTGAATCAACAGCAGGTAGCATCCAATATATTGTTCCAACATTGCCGTACATATCGCCTTTACTCGAATTAGCCGTATCAGATGGGGATACATTGAATGCGTCATACCTCACTCGGGCATGCCGAAGTGCAGTAAACTTCGAAGGAGCTCTGAAGTCAGTTGAAGCAGCCTCTCTTATCGACGACCAAACCATCTGGATTGAAATTGGACCCCACCCTGCATGCTCTGGCATGATCAAAGGGACACTCGGACCAAGATCGACGACGATTCCATCCTTACGAAAGGGTGTTGACACCTGGAAAGTCCTGACTGGAGGCCTCGAAACACTGTACCTCAACCGCGTTAACATAGAGTGGAATGAGTGGCATCGAGGTTTTACGGGTTCGCATAACGTTCTCCAACTCCCAAGGTACAGCTGGGATTTGAAGAATTACTGGATCCAGTACAGAAATAATTTCTGCCTTACCAAAGGAGAAGGTGCAACGGCCATTGATGTACCCTTTGTCGAGAAGAGGCCCAACTATATTTATCTATCACCATCTGTCCAACGTATACTTGAAGAGCACCATTCTGCAGACTTCTCGAGTATAATCGTGGAATCAGATGTTCAAGACTCGCGGCTTGCCCCCGTTTTCCAGGGTCATGAGGTCAATGGAACACCCCTCTGCCCATCGGTATGTTGTACTTCCAGTATGCCTTTTTTCAATTACAGCTAACAGTTTCCAGTCTCTCTACGCAGATATTGCCATAACAATTACCAACTATATGATGAAGGCAATCAATATGCAAGGGACCGACATGGGCCTGGACGTTGGAGATATGAAAGTCGACAAGCCTCTCATAGCACTTACAGCTGGTAATCCGCAACTATTTCGGGCTTCTGGATTAGCCAATTGGCCGTTAAAAACTATTTCACTCGCGTTCTACAGCGTCAATGATCAGGGCAACAAGAAAGCCGACCATGCCACATGCCATGTCAAACTCACGTCAAGCCAAACTTGGCTCGAAGACTGGAAACGAAGTTCATATCTGATCAAGAGCCGGATTGCTTCCCTAAATAAAGGTGTTGATGAAGGCGAGTCACACAAGCTAAAGCGCGGACTCGTCTACAAGCTATTTAGGGCAATAGTAGACTACGATCATCAGTACCAAGGCATGCAAGAGGTGGTTCTAGATAGTAACGAGCTCGAAGCTACGGCGAAGGTTACATTCCAGGTCAACGATGGAGGATATAGTTTCAGTCCTCATTGGGTAGACAGCCTTGGACATATTGCTGGGTTTATTATGAATGGAAACGACAACGTTGAGTTCAAAAACCAGGTGTTTATCAACCATGGTTGGGAGTCAATGCGCTGTGTAACGACCTTTGCTCATGGCAAAACTTATCAAACGTACAATAAGATGCAGCTTGTGAAAGGGACGATGTACGCAGGGGACACGTATATTCTTGAAGAAGGTAATATCGTTGCCATTTTCGAAGGCGTTAAGGTATGGAATGGTATTCTCAGTGTTATTTAGTTTAATCTAACAGAATATAGTTTCAGGGAATTCCACGTAGTGTTCTTGATCAGGTTTTGCCTTCAAAGCTCAGCGTAGTCAAGAGCGATGTAGCTCCTCCAAGATCGATCACGGATACTAGCTCTATCTCAGCAGCAAAGCAATCTCCAAAGCTTCCAATAGGAGCAGATCCAAAGCTTGCCAAACCTCCATCAAATGGTATTATTTCTCGGGTCATGGCAATAGTCTCGGACGAGGCCCGCATTGATCCATCAGAACTCAGGCCCGAGACGGAGTTCTCAGATTTTGGCATTGACTCTCTTCTCTCTCTGACAATACTAAGTAGACTACGGGACGAGGTTGGACTCGACCTGCCATCTATGCTCTTTGCAGACTATCCAACTGTCGAGAAGCTCCAGAACTTTATCAGTGTAGACCGAAGTCCGTCTCTGCCATCTGGGTCTTCAAGTCAAGATGATACGGACGTATTGACGGCAGAGCTAGTGTCAGAGCCAGACACCGACAGGCTTGTTGATATTATTCGGAGTACTATCTCAGGTGAAACAGGCGTTCCGATCGGAGATCTTACCGTTACTGTAAGGCTCTCAGAGCTGGGAATAGATTCTCTCCTCGCACTCACAACCATGAGCAAGCTCAGCGAAGCCCTTGATATTGAGGTGCCATGGTCCCTTTTTGTCGAAAACGACACATTGTACGACCTTGAAAGGGCCTTGGACATGACGATAAAGCGCAGAAACGTCAAAATATACCCCAATGCCGCAAAACTTCAGGCCATCGAGCAAGTCAACGCCATAGACTCGGCACCTTATGCAACCTCAGTCTTACTCCAGGGGAATTCCAAAGCCGCGGCAAAGAAACTCTTCCTATTCCCAGACGGCTCTGGATCAGCTACCTCATACAGCTCCCTCACTCGTGTCTCTCCCAACGTCGCTGTATACGGATTGAACTGCCCATGGATGAAGACACCCCAAGATATAGCAGTCCCGCTAGAACAACTAACCGCCAAGTACCTCCTCGAAATCCGACGTCAACAGTCTCACGGCCCTTACTACCTTGGAGGTTGGTCAGCAGGCGGCATCCTCGCCTACGAAGCGGCACAACAACTATCCCTTGCCGGCGAATCGACAGAACGCCTCATACTCATCGACTCGCCCAATCCCATTGGCTTGGAAAACCCTCCGCAGCGAATGTACGATTTCTTCTACAGTCTCGGGATCTTTGGCGAAGGGGGTAAGCCACCTCCGAGTTGGCTTCGACTGCACTTTGGCGCCTTTATTCGCCTACTTGACGACTATAAGGTTAAGGATTTTGCAGGGAAGGGGATGGAGACGCATATGGTGTATGCTAGAGACGGGATTTGCAAGCTGCCAACCGATCCCAGGCCTGAGATACATCCTAATGATCCAAGGGAGATGCTTTGGTTGTTGAACAATAGGACTGACTTCAGCGGGAGTGGGTGGTGTGAGCTGGTGGGGAAGGAGAATATGAAGATTACCGTTCTGGATAATGTGAATCACTTCACCATGGTAGAACCAGGTCCGGAGATTTCAAAGCTAAGCGCTTTTATTAGGAGGGCTATGGAGTGAAACACTGTTCTTTTGATGCATTTTTTACTTTTTATGCAAGGCATATATCATACTAAGCGTACAGTTATTATTTTTCTATTGAAGTAAAGTCTTTTCGAGCCCTGCACCCAATTTAGTCCAGATAGAAACTTGCGTTTGTTCACAGATCTGCTCCCTCAAGAGGTCCATTGCAAAACAGGGTGCTTCTTTGGCCCTGGAAAGAGCGACCTCAATTGTCTTGGTGGCACAAGGTTAGCCGGGGTTTTTTGTCCCAGTATTTGTCATAGATCCGCCTTCAGTTGCCGAAGGGCATGCCCAAGATATATACTCTAAATACAGAGCTTCATTTACATTAGTAATTATAAATACAGCTTCTCAACAAACCAGTCGCTCAAAAATCAACTCGAAGATAATTATTCCATTAATTTAATTCGAATGATAGATTTTAGCTATACGCGCTCAATCAAAACACAGAATCCCAGCAAGTTTCTAGATATGTTCTCCTCCTAAAACACCAAATATTAGCAATATTAGCAATATAAGCAATATAAGCAATATTAATGATATTAACGCCTGACTGCCAACACAGCCCACCCAAGAAGGCGGTAGACAGCCACAATTCCAATCAAGATCCCAACCCAAGTGCCAGTCCGCCCCGTGGACATCCCAAACGTTGCAAGGACCCCTTTTCCAGAGATCATACATTGCGACGCTAGTTCCGTGGTGTACATGCAGTGGCAATCCTGGTCACAACTGTACGTGCGGTCGGCAAACTCGTTGACCATTAGCCCCTGAAAGACGTAGGCCTGGTAATCGATGTAATGAAATACGTATTTCCAGAACACGTTAAGGAGTGGTGTGGGTATCAGGAAACCGCCAACGCTCATCCAAAGTCCGTTCACAAAGGCTGTGAGCGCGAGGGCGACGACGAAGTTGGGGAAGATCGAGGACATTAAGACGACCAAGCTCTCCGCGGCCACCATGTCGAGGAAGACCCACATAACGAAGCTGAAGAAGGCAGGGGCCGTATTATGGAAGCCGGTCAGCCAGTACGAGATGCATGTAAAGATGAGCGCAATGCCAAACAAGTATGGGAGGCCAATGATGAAGTTGGCGACCGTGAAGGCGGCAGCGCCGTATAGACCGTTCGAGCGCTCCTTGATAAAAGTTAACCTGTCTTCAAGGAATGATGGCACGTAAGCGACGGCCATAAAAGATAAGAATGAAGCTCCAAAGAATATGGCGTTGATGAAAGGCTGGATGGACGTCTGAGATGTGCTGAGGCGAAGCCAAACTGTCCCACTCATGATGGCAAGACAGCTGTACATTGCTAGGCGTATGCCATATGCCACGACATCTCGGTAGGACTTGATGAAAGAGCGGTGAACGAGAGTAACTGTGACCGCAACAAAGTTTGCATTGGAGCTTGTCTTTGAATTCTGGGTTTTGTCTTCGCTCGCAGTTATAAGGTGGGAGTTGATCTGGTTGGAAATCACTTTGGCACGTGGATTAGCAGACCAGGCTGACTGAAGCTTCGATAATTCGTTTTCTGCCTCAACTAGGTCGGTTCCAAAATCCTTGTTTGTTAATTCCAATGCATGTTCCGCAGGGTTCATATGCAATGGCACCGGGTTATTGATCTCCAAATAGTACGGAACCACGCCATCCACGGCCCCGAAATAATGCGGCTTCCCCCCCGAGAGGAGGAGCAGCTTATCAAAAAGCGAGAACGTCTGTGTTGATGGCTGATGTATGCTGGCAATCACGATCAACTATACGGCTATTAGATATTATCTGCCGATACGTGTTCACCCGACTTACATTGTTTTGCTTGGCCAGAGTCCTGATGAAGGAAACAACCTCAAAACTAGCTGCTGAGTCCAAGCCACTGGTTGGCTCATCCAGGAACAAAATCTTTGGTGCTGTAATCAACTGGCTTGCTACGCTGACACGGCGCTTCTGTCCACCGCTGATTCCCTGTCTGATTGGTGTCCCAATGATGGTGTCCTCCTGTTTCCGAAGACCAAAGGAATCGATCAAGCCATTAATCCTCATGATGCGCTCCTTTTTTGTGAGGCTAAGAAAAACCCGGTGTCAGTATGCCTTGTCGGATAAGTTGGAAGTGAGTGATGCTGACCCAGGGTTTGACAGGCGTGCAGCAAAGTTCATAGTCTCTCTGACCGTCAAAGACCCAATCAGGGCATCCTCCTGCTCAACGTACGAGCTCATCTTCCTAAACTCGTTTAGGGACAGGGTACGTCCATTGACGGAGGCGAATCCAGTGGCGTCAGCCCCAGAGTTGTCGCGCCTGGCGAGGAAGTTCAAGAGAGTTGTTTTCCCAGAGCCACTTGGGCCCATCAAAGCACACATCTCGCCTGAATGGGGCCCATGTCAATATGCATATCCAACGTGGTATGACAGGGAATATGATCATACCAGCTAAGACAACTCCGTCCACATTTTCTAAGATTGCCTTGGGCTGCTTTGTGGCCCGGTCCTGCACCGTTACTGTTACATCTTTCCAGATGAAATGGTTGACGGTAGTATTCCTCAGCTGCGCATTATGCTCAAATCCTCGCTCAGAATCTGATGAGAAAGCATCTGGGGCATTGCCCTTCAGCTCCATAGATCGGTTGCCCTGAGCCTGAGGGGGAGACATCTTTGGTCTGCTAGGATGCAGCCAGCGGATGTTAGTATTTCCAGTCCAAGTAGGTCTCACTTCGATGGCAGCAGTCGGCTTTAAGGATACAGGCAGAGGAAAAGTTGACGCAAAATAGATTTGAGAGATCAGTCAGCCAGTACACGTAGTAGGGTCCAGGCGTTTGCTAGAAGCAGCTTGGAACCACCAAGTGAGGGGTTGAAGTTTGTCGGGACGCGTTGGACAGGACGTACGTCTCAAAAGGTGTAGGTCAGATGAGACATGAGACCAGCGACACCAAGACAGGCACAGTAAATCCACCTGGGAGAGATTCACGACATAAGGTGTTAAAGTACTGAGATGAGCAGTAACCTTATACCTGTGGAAACAACGAAAAGAAAAGGGAGAAAAACTTTGCTACTAGGCTAATGAGGATGAGGTAGGCACGACCGCGATGTTCGCATGCGACCGAAACCAATATGTAAGCTGAGTGCATACACCTACAAACGATAGCGCCTATAAATATCTTCAGGTGTACTCTATAGTACAATGCACAGTACAGAGTAGCATCAGAGTAGCAGAATCTGTTCAAATCTGTTTATCCAGCCATCTTTGACTGGGGTTCTCAGCCCCAGCTTGCATATTGCCAACGCCGAATCCACCTTCAGCTGCAGCTAAAATAAAATAAAGGCACTGGCATCAACACCGCCAGCTTCACCCCCTCTCTGTTCTACAAACAGACAAATCTCCAGTGGATATCGGGTAAATACAGTATATGGGAACACTTGCTACATCCATATCCATATCCATATTGTGGTTGTTTGGATGGCGGATGAAAAAGCGAAAACTGTATGAAAGATGGTAGGACAAGTAAGAGGCGAAGTTGTCGTTTTGTAACAGAAGTAAGATGATATATGGCATGCTACATACAGATAGATACCCGTCGATATGCGCACAATATGCACAGATCCCACCCTGTAACTTGCTTTTTTGGCTGGCCACGAGCGTGACATTGCCGTGAAACGTTATCGTCCTATAATTTGTCCCTTGCTTCCCCCAACGGTGTCTACAGTATCTACGGGTGCATACATATTATGCTGTAAGGTACTATACCGAACAAATAACTTGCTCTTGGTTACTCTTGGTACTCTTCAAAGGTGCTGTTATATGTGCTGTAACTAGGGCACAGTCTCATTCGACAGAAAAGACAGGTAAGATAGACAAGCCGGATTTATCTCCCCAGCTGCCCCTACTACTCGTCAGCTTCTTCTCTAATAATTTATAGGTACGAGGAGAGAATGTATGGCACTGAGCTGCAATACTCGAACCAATATCAATAACGCGACTCTGTTCATGGAAATTGAGGTCACTGGTCCCTCCATCTCTCTCGATATCTGTGTCATGGCGATGGCAAGGATGACGGCGGTGATGGTACAGTGAGACGAGACCTGCCTGCCACCGACAAATGAAGCAGTTCTTCCTCGTGTCGAGCCCTTTCCCGTCGTTTACCTGTCATCTGTTCTTTCCTTCCTTTCAAACCACACCAGTCCCGGAACGCCCGATGTGGTGGGAGAATGTAGCACTGCCTTACCCCAACAGCTCTCTCTTGTTACACGATCGAGACCCCATCGGCATTTACATGATTGAGGAACCACATTGCATGCCTGCACCTGATCTACTCTGTTTCCTACACCGGAATTTGATGCGGCTGGCCCGAAACGTTTGAACAATCCATTCCGCAGTGCAAGCCACCCGCGACGTGATACCTATACACAGTTGCTGCATCGAAAAGCCCTCGCATTCAATCCATCCGTTCCCATGGGAAAATCGCATCTAGAGTAGTTCATGCAACATTCGGGCCTACTTTACGCTATGTGTTGAGACGTGTCACGAGATCTGGGGGGACGTGATCTGGTGAAACTACCAACACTCGATTTCTAGAAGAGAGAGGCATTATGGTGCAAATTCTGGGGGAGATTTGAGATGTTGGTATGAACGGGCCTGCAGGTGATGGCCCTGATGAGACAAAATCATTATTGGCCTCATCAGAGTCACGTCGAGCGGATATGTCAAAATCATACTCCCCGGCTGTCCTTCGCTGCTTGGAAAGTTTGCTGACATATTGTAAAGTTTTCATTGCCAGATATTATCTTCCCCGGATTTTGCATCCAAGACTTTTCCCCAGGATAGCCCACAGCGGGTTCAGCACAAAAGTTTGTCCAGACAACATTCTACTACTCTAGGGTCCCACACTCATAGTGGCAATGGAGAACGAAATACCGACCATGGAGGACAGATACAAACTGTTATATGGGCAGGCCATGCTTACTTTTTACGGCCGTACTATTTATCATGCCATACCTCTATTATTAGCCCGAATTGGCCCTGCTCTACCACCGCGAAGAGCCTTGTGAAAGTCCAAAGGCATTCATGCTTTGGACAAGTCAAGACTGCCATGTCAACTTCACAGGCATGTTCATCTACTTCGTAAATGACATGATTTCTGTGAAGTGGAGACGGAGAGAGGCACATTAGGTGTAATCAGACGCGCATAGACATGTGTAGATGTTTGATGTCTCTACGAGCATGCTTCCTCTCACATGCCAATGTGGAATAATTATAATTTTTTTCTCGAGGGTGCGTGCGGCACGTGTTCGTAGCCTGGGATCCCACGTCAAAACCACTCGGCGGCACCGGACGATCTGATGCCGTTCTAGATTCCCGGCAGTGCATTACCAACGAAGCGCTAATTGGGTACATGTGAATGTATCCTCTCCAAAAATCTCCAAAATCTCCAAAATTGAAGCAAAATAACGAAAATATCAAATATGACTCTATATTCTCATGCTCAAATATATTTACCCCTCTATATTCTCGTGCATATCCCCATACTCCCCCATACCCCTCCNCACATATTTGTGGGCCTGACGACCATGAGCCTCGGTATAACCAGCCGAGATTTGGGGTTTTTGGGGTCTTAGATGATGTAAGTGGGTTCGCGGTTGGAACACTGCACAACAACTGGTCAGATGCTGATGAAGTTGACCGAGGGCCGATTATCTGCTTTGAACTCCCTATAATAGACGCGTGTGCCCATCCAAGAAGCCTTTCTCAATCAATATACCCCATCTTCATTTTTACTAACACTCGTCCAAAATGGTTGCTCCTCCTCCAGACTGGGTCGCGAAGTTGACGCCCTCGGGGCCGCAGGGCAGTGAGCTCCTCGCAGCTGAGCGTGCGAAGAGTAACATCAACATTGACAAGTTGTCCAACTTCATGTTCGGCAAGGAGGCTTTGGAGAAGGAGGCCAAGATCTTGGCCATCCTCCAGTCCGAGAAGGTCTTCGACAAGTCGCAAAATGCCTTCATGGGGAGAGTCGAGAAGTTCCCGGTTGCTCTCGCCAGGGCAAAGAAGCTAAGACAACTTCAAGTCAAGCACAACTGGAGCATCGATGACTACAGAGTCGCCGATGGCCTGATCTCCGAGCCGGGTCCATACGGTCTTCACGCATCTATGTTCTTGGTATGTCCCTCTCAGAGGTACCGGTATCGGCAGTGCATTTACTAATTTATCCAGACTGCTCTCAGAGACCAGGGAACTCCTGAACAACACAAGCTCTTCCTTGAACCAGCAGAGAACTACAAGTACATTGGTTGTTACGCCCAGACCGAGTTGGGACACGGCTCCAACGTTCGTGGTCTTGAGACCACCGCCACCTGGGACCCCGCCGACCAGACCTTCGTCATCCACTCTCCCCATCTCACTGCCTCCAAATGGTGGATTGGCTCTTTGGGCCGCACCGCCAATCACGCTGTGGTTATGGCGCAGCTAATTCTCAACGGAAAGTCCTATGGACCACACCCTTTCGTCGTCCAAGTCAGAGACTTGAAGACCCACCAACCCCTCGACGGTGTCTACGTCGGAGATATTGGACCAAAATTTGTAAGTAACTGCATTGAGTCTAATAAATGGAAGAACATGAGCTAACAACGGTATCAGGGCTACAACACCATGGATAACGGTTTCCTCCTCTTCAACAAGGTCAAGATCCCACACGTCAACATGTTGGCAAAGTACTCGAGCGTCGACGTAAAGACGAACAAGTACGTCCGCCCCGCAGCCGCATCGTTGGTCTACGGAACCATGACCTGGGTTCGCTCTACCATTGTGCTCCAGTCCGGCCAGACCCTGGCAAGAGGTGTTACCATCGCCACCAGGTATTGTGCTGTCCGCAGGCAATTCCAGGACCGCGATGATGTCTCCAACGACGTCTCGGAGAACCAAGTTCTCAACTACAGCATGGTGCAATTCCGTCTTCTCCCTCTCCTCGCATCCACCTTCGCTCTTCACTTCACTGGCAAGGCCATGATGGAGATGTACACACAAAACCAGGAGAGGATGAAGAAGGCTGTTGCCAACACCAGGAGAGGAGCTGGCCCAGAGGAGCTTCAATCAGGCAGCGACATGCTTGCTGATCTCCACGCCACTTCTTGCGGACTTAAGGCGCTTGGCAGCACCATTGCTGCTGAGGGTCTTGAGGTGTGCAGAAGGGCTTGCGGTGGCCACGGTTACTCCCAATTCTCTGGTATCGGCAGCTGGTATGCCGACTACCTCCCAACCACCACCTGGGAGGGAGACAACTACATGTTGACCCAGCAAGTCGCACGCTACCTCCTCAAGTCTGCACGTGCCGTTCTCAAGGGCAAGGCACCTGCCAACGACACCACCGAGATCTTCCGCACCTTCTTGGACGCACAAGACAAGGGCTGCGCCTTTGACATCCTCTCCAACGACGGTGACATCGTCGCTGCCTTCGCATGGCGCACATCTTACCTCACCTTCGAGGCCCTCAAGCACCGCGACGTCGAGAAGAAGTCGTGGAACTCACTCCTCGTCGACTTCTGGCGCCTATCCACCGCCCATTCCCAGTACCTCGTCGTCAAGAACTTCTACGACGCCCTCCAGTCCTCCTCCCTCACCTACGAGCTCGACTCCGTCTCCATCACCACCATGCACCAGCTCTTCCGCCTCTTCGCCCTCAGCACCCTCGAGAAGGAGGCCTCCGAGTTCTACTCTTCCTCCGCCCTCACCGTCCGCCAGATCCAGCTCGTCCGCACAAAGTCGGTCATGCAGCTCCTCGCTGATATCAGGCCGCACGCCCTGCGCCTGGTTGACGCTTGGCAGTTCCCAGATTGGCAGCTTGACAGCAGTTTGGGTCGCAAGGATGGCAAGGTTTACGAGGATATGTTCTACAGGGCCAGCCAGCTGAACCCGCTGAACGGACTGACTATTGACCCATACCCAGAGAGCGATGTGTTGATCAAGAAGGATGAGACGAACCGTGGCCTCCAGGCCAAGTTGTAAGGTGGGATTGATGATTGGCTGGGGATGTGTATATGTGTCATTCTACAATTTTCCTTTGTTTGGGTTGGACGAAATAGAAGCGGGTTGGGCGTGTAGAATAAATTAGAAGAAGAAGTGGAGGCGTATAGCCATATCTCGACACATAACACAATACAATATAGATAAACATTTGATAATTAATACCTTACGTTCTAATTTGCAAGTGATAAATTTGACAATTATTACCAAGCATGTTAATGGACTTTTATTGCTGTTACAACACCAATTTATTGATATTCCACTCAAAATAGAATTCGTTATTCACGTTACCATTTCCAGACCAGTGGTCAACGAGCCAACCTACCGATCAACAAACGGCTACCAACAGCGGACGCTATTTCGTAAGCCGTTGATCGCTGACAAAACCAAATTCAAGCTTAACATATCCCCGCGTTCTCAAAATATACATTAATCACTACCACCAAACCATACCATACCAACCCCCAATACCATGACCCCATAACCACAATCACACCCCATCAAATGGCCCCCCGCACCCCCGAAGCCGAATCCTTCTTCCACGCCGTCTACGCCGCCATCCAAGAGATCCCCCCCGGCCGCGTAACAAGCTACGGCCACATCGCAAAACTAATCGGGACCCGTACGTCCCCTTGCTCCTCTCCACTTCACAACTCNTGCAAGGCCCTAACTAAAACACCTCTCCAGCCCAGCGACCCCGCCAAGTAGGCGTCTGCCTCAAACACCTCCCCGACGACCCTACAGCGCGGTTCAATAACCAGACTGTGCCCTGGCAGCGCGTAATAAGCGCCAAGGGCATGATTTCCCCTCGGTACCCTCTCTCCCCCCCGCCCTTCGATACTAGTCTAACACAACCCCAGCGGCCACCCATCAGGCGCAGCGAACCAGGCAACGGTGTTGAGGGGTGAGGGCGTGACTGTTAGTACCGGGGCGTTGGGGGAGTTGCTGGTTGATTTTGGGGAGTTTGGGTGGTTTCCTAGGTTGTTGCCTTCGGATGAGGCGGAGGGGGTGGAGGTTAGTGGTAGTGAGGAGGATGATTAAGCGGAGAGGGTGGGGGGGTATCTAATGGTTGTGGAAGCCACGGGGCGGTGGAGTACTGTCAAGATGAATAGGTTAAGACAATGATTACGACATGGGACGTTAGTAATGCTGGCATATCACGTCAGGCAGGAAATATCGGGTTATGTGGCAACTGGCATTACTCAAATGTGGAATTCTCGTGTTGGGGTCCTCCACTTATATTGTCTGCCTTGCCGGCTAGGAGAATATGTTATAAGAGCTAATGTATTTGAATCAATCTGACCATGTCCGCGCTCGACCGCTTGCTCCCCCTCGCTGCTGCCCCTCTCGATAGATGTTAACACCACCAAAGGCATGGTCCCTCCCTTCCTCCTAACTGGTACTATTGGCCAAAAAGGAACGCTTCCGCCCTTTCTGGCCAGGTTTTTGTCGAATCGGGTCATGTCCAGATATCGACCATAGCGAAGTATCCAGTCAACCATTTTCCCTCTGGTCTCGCCTTGAATCGCCAAAGGCAGCCCGCCCCGCAGACCTCGCGTGCAATGTCCTGATGCCCCTGTTGATGCAACCTAGCTATGCAATGATAATTTTTTTAATTCGATGTTGCAACCCCCAGATGATATCGATACATATTTGATGTCTACGGGGATCAATGGCTCCGCATGGAGCTTAGTACGCATGTGCCCGAGGCGCTATTCACCTGGCCTCATCTCCGTCTGCCGCCGGGCGTTGTGGGCCTGCCGGGGCTTGGTTCTGCTGCGCTTGGGGGTGAGGGCCATTGTGCTGGTGGTAGCCTTTGTTGAAGCTACCGTTTGGTCCCCGTTGTGGCTGGCTATACTGCGGCATCTGGGGGCTGGTTCCGAACTGCTGTCCCTGCGGCGGATACACGCGCATGTTTGGCACTAGCGAATGTTAGAAAAGGCATGAAGACAAGTGTATCGATAACTTACTTTGACCAGGGGGCTGTTGAGCATAAATCGGCTGGCCGTATTGCATGCCTGGACTCATCCCGTATGCCTGTTGCCCCTGTTGAGAGCCGCCTGGCATCATCATGGGGGCGGAGCGGCCGGGGCTCGGGTAACCGTTAGAGCCTGCCATAGGTGGTGGGGGTCCACTTCCTTGGGGTGTGAAGTGTGCCTGGTTTACGGGATACAACATAGGTGGTCCCGGAGCCATCAGGTTAGGGTTCCCGATGAAAGATCCGGCTGGACCCTGAATCATAACAGGGCCACCCATGTGGGTTGGCTGTTGTGGCATGAACTGATGACCGCCAGAGTAGGATCTAAACTGGGCCATCTGGGGTCCACCTGGACCCACGGGATACTGCATTCCAGGTTGCTGGAACGATAGTTGTGCTGGCTGCCCCATTGGGGATGGGTACGCCACGTTCACCTGTGCTAGGCGAGGAGATGCGTATGATTGAGCCGAATGAGATGGTACCATTCGATGATCATCGTTAGAATGAAATTGAGGATTCTGTTGCATGGACTGGTTGTTGTGCATATGAAGAGGTGGTTGCCGTGGTGAAGGTCTCTGGGCGTTGTGGGCACCTTGCTGTAAGTGGAACGGTAGTTGATGCTGGTGGGCAACTTGAGGGTGCGCCGATGGTTGTTGAGGTGACATTGGCTGTCCCGAGAAGCGAGCGTTCTCAAACAATTTGGCATATGTCAAATTCATTGTTGATGATTGAGGCTCGTCATCTTTGACTTGTCTCCAGGTTGGGGGGGTATCATAAGCAGGCTTAATTCCCCCATTGGAGGACCAGTCACGACCTTGAGGAGGCTTCTCAAGAGCCAATCGCTCAATGATGTCTAATACAGGCCCGTCAGTCTTGGTCTTTGAGGGTGTGCCTGGTTTTCTGCGTAGAAGAGTTCCCGATGCGGATGGGATGCCCTGGCTGGTTGTGGCAGATGCCGAACGAGGGCTAGATGCATTGCTGGGGTTGCCATTCGGGCTAAAAGCCGCAGCGAACGGGCTTGGTCGGAATTCGTGGCTGTTTGGGTTAAGTTTTCCCAGTAGAGTCGTCGCACTCGTTCGTCGCGAAGCTGAAGTATCTGGGCCATGGGCTGGCCCTGTTGGCGGCTGTCGGGCATCAACCCCTGGGGCTGGTGCAGCCAGTCCATTCTTGCTTTGCTCAATATTCCTCAGCCTCGTTGACAATGGAGGTGTTGGGTGTCCCTGCTGGGAACCTGAAACCTGAGAACGGGTAGAGCGATCTTGTCGGAACGGTGGGCCATGGTAGGGCCCTTGGGGGGGATACGCACCACGCCCTGGGGCTTGTCTGTTCGAGCTGGCTGAAGCAGTTCCAGAGCCAGCCCCAGAGCGTTGAGTTGTCCTCTGATCTGAGGTCGCTAACCCCGATCTCGGGGCCTGAATGGCGTCAGCCTTCATCTGCTTTTCTTGCTGAACCTCTTCCGCTTGACGTCTAGCATTTTCCTGAATTGCACGCTGCTTCGCTGGGTCCTTCGCAATAATAGCAACCAAGTCATTAGGAAGGGGTGAGTGCAACTTGAAACTAGAAGCAAACGCCTTGAGCTCCTGCAGTTTCTCCTCCTTGTCTGCTTTCGCCTTGCTCAAGCGCAGCTTATCAGCTTGTGTTCTTTGTTGCGCTGCAAAACCACGAAACGCTGTAACAACATCACGCTCTACTGTCGCAGTTGCATTTGGCGTGGCAATTACCTTTGGATGAGGCGATGCTGTGCCACTTGCAGAAGCCGATGTGTTCGTGGGAGTTGGCTTTGGCTCTGGTGTCACGGCAAAACTGGAGTCTGTGGTTGTAGGAGGGGTTGATACCTCTGGCCCACCAACCTTCGGTGCGGGTTCTGGCTTGGTAGCAGTAGCACTTGCGGATGGGGCTTCGGAGCTGGGGCGTGCAAGCTGTGATGAAATAATGGCCGGGTCCACAGGTGCGCCACTGACAGTTGCCTTTCCTGAAGGGGCTCTTCTAGCAGGTGGCGTGTACCTATCAGGTCGACCAGTCACAGATAGTGGGGGGAAATCCTGCCTCTGAACACCGCTGTATCTAAAAGTCATCGTTAGTACGCACAGCGAGTCAAATAGTAGCTGCAACCTACTTGTCCTCTTCATCAAGTCCGCTGTCGTCAACCTTGAGATTGTCTGCCACTCGCTCCTCCTCAACGTGTCTGTTGTTGGCAACACTGTTTTCAATCTCTCTGGCCTTTCTATCGGCAACTGCATATCGCTTGCTATATTCTGGATGACTTTTGTCGATCGCTGTGGTGTATATGGTCTCGTCATAGTCGGTTGTCAGCCCGAACAACCGCTCGTTTACTGCAAATTGATCCCAGCCAGCCCCGCCCGATTGCTTGTTGGTGGACTCAAGAGACATGTTCACAGGGATGTTCTCATCTGGCACCCATCGCTGCAAGACACGCTCGCCTTGTTGGCGATTGCCTGAGATCGCGCTGTCAGTGCGAAAACCTGAAGTAAGGCGCTCGTTAGCAGAGAATATGATGGCTATAAGAGTGGAGTGAGTATACCATGTCCATTTTGCTGCCTGGATTCCGTAGCATCTTTCTTGGAGAAAGACATGTTGGGCACGTCTCTCTTCGGCCTCGTGGACCCGTTCACGTTGTTTATTGAAGCAGGTTGTTGTTTCCGCGGGACCATCTCCTAGTCAAGCCTGACGTGCTTGACTCTACGTCTTCGAGCCCACTACTGCGCTATGAAGAGATATTCGCTCCCACCCCTTATGGGCGACGTGCTGTTGTGCGGTTCGATAGTTTCATAAGCTTGCGCGCTGCGAGCTGAGTAAATTAACCACACTACAGAAAGGGTCAGCCAACCTGCTCATTCCGCGAGCGAACGTGAATGAGTCGTGGATGAAGTGAATGACAAAATCGGGTATGTTAACCTCTTGAAACGGACGACAGCCTTCTCCTTGAGCAGCTCCTTCAGGCTGTGGAGTCAGGTCCGCCTCGTTTGTATTTATTGGATGGAGCTCCTTCTCGACCGAATTGACACCAGAAGCCCAGGCGTTCTGGAGTACTGGCTGTCTATTGATGCGAGAAGTACCGTCAGCAACTTTGCGTTCAATGTGTGCGGCTCGCGGCCGTCACGGATGAATTTGTGGTAGGGAGAGAGAGAGGGTTTGAGCTTTTCCCCCGTGGTGACGAGAGGCAGGAAGGAGCACGTTGTAGCTGGAAGAGGCTCACCTTAGGCCAATGTAAGCAGCTGAGGAGGACCAGAGTGTATCTGGCTCTGCATTCAACGGGGATGTAGATGTTAACTGCCCTCGTGGTTGTTCCTGTCGGAATAGTGAGGATGGGCAGATGAAGTGGTTTGAAGATGCGCTTGGGGATTGTCGTTGTCAATTGGACAGCCGGGAGCGTGCCATCTCTCTCTTGTTGCAAGGGTACGGTAGCGAGGTAGCGAGCGAGCCAGCCAGCGAACGAACTCTGGCCCGAAACGACAGTGCATGGTCTAAAGAGTAACAGGCCCAAACCCTCACGAAATAAAATCACGAAACAAAGAAGCCCAAGCAGGTAAAATTCTGTGTAAATCAGTCGATTAAAAATAGCAATTTTAATATTTTTTTTTATGTTTATGGTAATCTGTAATCTACTAATCTACTCGTCAGCGTGTAAGGGGAGCTGGAGCTCTATTAGGAGGACTACAGACAGTATTTCATGGCAGGAGGCGGACGATTAGAGGAGTATGTATTGTATTTGTACGTATAGTACTGTAACGTGCTATATGCAACTTGCACCAAACGTGACATATAGCGCAAACTATGAATACCCCATCGTAGTGTACTCTAGGGGTATTTAATATAGATACAGAGATACAGTGGTTATACTAGATACTAGATACTAGTTATAGTTATAGTGGCAGCAGTAGTGTAGTTCGCCCTGCACATAATGCGGGATTTGGCTCCATTCCACTTCCCGCCGTCGTCTGTAATGTCTACTGACTACTGACTGACTACTGTATACTAACTAGTATAGTCAGTTACCCGGATAATATGAAGTTCAGCTCGCCCAATATAGAGAGTACACCCCTCACACTATATACATTACTGTGTACGTAGAGGAAACCGCAGCATGTTGGATCCAATAGGCCAGGTCCACGTCCACGTCGGGTTAGGAAAGTCATATATATACTCAGTCGCATTAGGTCATAGTCGAGAATGACGTGCCAATACAGTAAGTATCAGAGGTTAGTAATGAATAGCAAGAGTAGCAAGAGTAGCAAGAATAGAGAGGGAGGTATTCTTAGGTCGAGACGATGATGTGCATGTACTGTCTTACTTGAAGATATTCAGGGCCGACATTTGACTCTCATCTGTCAAGTATTATGTATTATATATAGCCTTTTAGTTCCCTCATATCCTGTATTCTAACTCTAGCATAGGACACGTTAAATTTATGCGATGAGAGGTTCTAGTGTACAGTATGTCTAGTATACCCCGTGCCTCGTATGGCTCACCAAATATATATAAAAATGCGACATTTGTGGTACCTCACTCGGCAGTACTTTACTCTACGCTATGTAGCTGCCCCTTCCCCCCGTACCCATGTGTGCACAGTCATCACACGTTGAGAATGGACAGCAGCTACTCTCCATATACTCTGAGCCGATGGAATTTCTCTCACTGACTCCATTTCAACATAATCAGCTTGATGAAAGGCTACATAATCTGACAGTATAATAATGCATCAATACAGCTATACAGCAGTTCTCTTTACTACGTGCTTCTTCTTGTAACAAAACTCACATCTATTCACCCCTCCCTCCCATTTCTAAAATCTGGTCTCGTGATATGATCGACCACCCTCTATGAGGTACCTCCCGTTAACTCAATCCCGTTAAGTCAAAAATGGTGAGGTGCTGCGGCCCGTAATCTTTAGAGCAGCCATCCAGGAAGTGACCCCAGATTATTCCGTAGCGAATCTCAGCCGCCGCCAAGCATTAGCGACGTCTCCCCCTTCACGCCCCGGTATATTCAGCAGCAAGATAACCAGACAAGAAAGGCAGGACAGATTGTTCCGTGTCGCATTCAGTCACTCCGTCTCATCAACCCCGTCACTCTATCCGACATCTCTACCAAAGCTTCAGTACATATCGACCTGTTGCACAGTACACCTGGCCTGTTTTGATTACACCCCAAACGTCACAGCGACCCGGCCGGAGATAATGGTCTGTTGAAGTGTCACCGAGTCCGCGCGCCAGATATCACGGAGGTTCAACGATGCAGGCACCTCAGCCTTCACAGCGCTCAATACAACGGAGGTCGCCAGCGGCAGATCCAGGGCCGCCTCCAAATATACCGGCACGGGCGTTATCGCCTACGTCGGTGTCGCAATCCAGGATTTCCACCAACTCGGCGCGAACCACTGGTACTGGAGGTAGTGGCCGGAGACAAAATGTAAGTTGCGCGCAGCATGTTTTGCGACAATTTTGGCCATTCGAGAGAAAACCTAACGTGAATCTTACAGGGCGCATCACATGGGTCCAATTCGGCACCGCCACTGTCACAGATAGAGAAGAGCGTCACCCATCTTCTCGTCGCAACGAAGCAGCTTCTTGAAACCTTGACGAAATGGTCCCGGCACGAGGCAACGGATACAAACGTGTCCGATGTCTACGTGAGGCTAGGATACGAGTTCAACATCGCTTGTCGGGCCTTTGCTGCCATCGGTGTGGATACTTCCGACCTTGGAAATGTGCCAGAACTCTTGCGCGAAATTTTGGAGTCGACACTGAGCCAGGAAGCCAGTCCAGAAGGCCTAGACCAATATCTACCCAAGATTCGAGACATCATCATCACACTGCTGCATGGTTTAAAGCGCAAGCAACAGAAACTACGGCAGAAGCAGTCGAAAGAGAGCTCGTCCCATAATACCGAAGCCAGCGTTCCAAGAAACACAAGTACGAGTAGTGTTGCGAGTGCGAATACGGGCATCACGACCCTTTTAAATGAAGGGATAGATCCGAATTATATGCCAGACGACAGGATGATTGTCGATGGCAAAGTAGTCACGAAGCCAGAAGTCAATCAGGTCCCGCCCCGAGGATCATCTATGTCAACATCCCCGCAACGCCGTGGGATGCCCCAAAGGGCGCTTTCATCACGCGGGTCTATGTCGTCAGACCAGTCTTCCTTATCAAGCACGACGATGCAAAATATGCCAGTTCTCGCGCCATTCTCAGGGGACGAAGCCCCGTTACCTCCCAGGCCTAGCTCTGGAGATCTTAGTATGGATGCATTCCCGCCGCCACCACCCCCTCCGAAGCAGAACGCGCTGGCTGCTTTGCAAAGGGGGGGCGATCTTGAGCGGAGGGCATCAAGAAGATATTCGGCGTATCAAATATCCAAGCACCTGGGGCCCGCAGCCCCTATGCCGATGCTCCCACCTCAGAACTCCCCCATACCGAATCGTGGTAGAGATCTCCGCGAGACAATGAATGCTGTCCGCGGGCGCGGTTCAACTTTGCATAGCAAGCAGCCTTCAGCCAGCCCCGTTATTACCGAAGAACCTTCAAATCGAATACCAAGCCGAATTTCAGAAGCTACGGAACCTAGCTCTAGTCAAGAAGACACAAGTGCAAACACTGATCAGCAAGATTCCGGGTTTAAGGAGCCTCAAAATAAAAGTCGTAAGGCCAGTAATGACGTCGATTGGCAAGGCGCAGCAGAGGCAAACCGGATCTCAGGTGCCACTTTACAAGGGCCGCCATCTGATTCTCTACCCGTTTTTGCCCCTGGTCTATATGATGCCAAAGAAAAGGATGCGCCACTAACCCCTGCTACCGAAGCCAGGAAGTCACCAACAACTTATACTGGACCCAGTGAAAATAGGGAGTTTGTTCCAGAGCAGTCTCCTCAGCCTGGTAAAGAGCTTACTTTATTCCTGCAATACAAAACGAGAATCAAGAAGTTCGTCATGGCGGATGGCTACAATGATCTATCCATGGCGCGGCTTCAACTGGCATTTATAGAGAAATTTGCTTGGAATACACATAATAACGGTGTGGACTTGCCGGAAATATATATACAGGACCCCGTATCCGGAGTTCGACACGAGCTTGAAGATCTCGCTGATATCAAAGACCGCTCGGTGCTGGTCCTTAATGTCGAGGCTCTTGATGAGGTTAAACGCCATATTGATGAAGGCTTGGGAGGGCTGAGGAAGATGGTGGAGGGAGTAAAGACAGCTATTGATGACCAAAAGGCGACAATGCAAAGAGTATCAGAACGCCAACAAGACGCAGCTAAAGAGATAACCCGCCTTAGCATGATGCCTCAGTCAGCGGCACCAGTCGCAGAATCTTTCACCAGGATCATTCCACCGCATTCTCCAAAGAACCTGGGTAACAAGGCCGATATCAATGAGCTACAAAGTCTACGCAGGGACTTGGCCGTTGTCAGACAAACCTTTTCGTCCTTCCAGGCTAGCATGGAGGGTTCGATGTCTTCTATCCGTACAAAGGCTGCGTCAGTAAGCGATGCAGCCATCAAGGCTACGATTCCAAACATGAAGAACGATTCTGGTCGTTCTTATGTCAATAGTGGGAAGAAGACACTCAATGATGACTCTGATAAACTTGTAGGCCGTGTGGACGACTTGCAAGATCTTGTCGAAGACCTTCGCAAGGACGTTGTGCTTCGTGGCGTCCGACCCCTTCCACGCCAACTTGAGGGAGTTGCCAAGGATATTTCCATCGCAACGCAGGAACTCCGGAAAATGCAAGAATTCCTCAAGCGCGAGCGGCCAATCTGGACCAAGATCTGGGAGAAGGAGTTGGAGACTGTGTGCAACGACCGTGAGGAACTCACCATGCAAGAGGATCTGGCCACCGATCTTCAGGACGACTTAGAGAAGGCGACACAGACTTTTGCGCTTGTGGAGCAGGCAACAAAGGAACAGATGAAGGATCTTCCAGGAGGGACTACTGGTGGTCGTGCTCTGGTGAAGGGTTTGAATCATGTGACGCTTGCGGACCCGACGGTCGCCAAGGAGGGCGTCTTGGGCGAAGTCCGAGCACTACAGCCGAACCACGAGGGTAGGCTGGAAGCGATTGAACGTGCAGAGAAGTTACGGCAGAAGGAGCTTGAAGGGCGGAAGGGTGGAGAGTTTCAGAAAGAGCTAGGGAACTTTGTCGAAGGGGGGAAGCTGAAGAAGGCTGGTGGTTTTGAGGAAGTCGAGAGGGCACGAAAAGCGAAGGATGAGAAGGCACGAAGGGAAGTTTGGGAGAGGCAAAATGGCATCACGCAAGCCGATGCTGATATAGCTCCCCAGCTGCCACCGATACCATTAGAGGGCGAGGATGGGCTTGGTGTACAAGAGGATCAACCGCCGGTAATATAATATGCCCAAGGTGGCATTGTAAGATGCTAAGAACTTAGAGAGGACGCTTTGGGGAGTCTTAATATTGTTCGAATGGCAGTGCTGCATCCAAATAGGGATGCAGGTTCTTGGTGATACGTCTTCGATTTGGAATGGGTCTCCGTTCATTGAGCAAGGGGAGGATTTGCGTGGGTTGGGCTGCTTCCACACTCACGAATTTTCAAATCTGTATGATAAAGTATCATTTTCCCTGGCCTCCAAGCCTTTACATAGTGAATAAAGACTATTTGAATGTGCATTAATATCGCGGTTATGTAATGTGGTAGTTAAAGTAGAGCTTGTCAAGCAATGCCCGATCACCAGCGCAAACTACGCTAGTGAACCGATACCAAATAATTTGGGGCAGCCCTGCATCGTGACGTGGGGCATCGGCAGCCCCTCAAAACTGGATGTTTCTCCATCGTCAACGGATCCAAACCAACAATCTGCGTAGATCCTTCTCGTTACAATCGTTGCAGCACGCATAATCATCGCTGGGCACAATTAACGTCGCATTCAGAGCCACGTACCACACGAAATAAAAACATTCCGCACCAGCCGCGGGTGGCGAAATCAATAAAGAGTGCCCCTGCCATACTACATAACCCAGCCTCCTGCGTGCACACAACGACGAGAATTGTGCGGTCCTTATTTCATCTCTCGCTCCAGCTTGATTGAGATAGTTAGAATGGCAATGTCACCACATACATCGGCGCAACGAGGCGCAACCGCTTCATCGTCCAGCTCTTCACAGACGACGACAATTCACTCACCGTCAACGCGGCACCAACAACCTGTGCTAAGGCTGCGTGGGGCAATGAGGAGTCCTGGAGAGAGGAGTGATAGGAGGATACAATGGGCAGAAGATGTGGTAGACAACGAAGGCCTAGGAAGGAAAAGCAGCAAAGGTACGTTCTCGCGACCCTTCTCCCCGTACAGCTTCCCCAGATCTAACCAACGATACAGTATGCTGCATCTACCACCCACCGAAAGCCTCAATTGATGATTCCTCGGACGAGAGCTCTGATTCCTCATCCTCCGACTCCGACAGCGACAATGACGACGGATCCGCCCGCCCAGCTGGCGGGAAGAGGCGCGCGGATGCTCGACACAAACATAGCCATGACCACGACCCCACTGGAGAGTGTCACCACGACGGCAAAGCGAAGAAGTCGCGGAGGTCACGAAGTCCAAATGCATATGAGAAGATTCCGAAGCCGAAAGAGAGCGGGCCAGCCTAGATGGGGTTGTGTTGGGGGGGAACTTTTATGAATGAGGAGGTTATATGAGCAACGTTTTGTATGAAGATGAGGTTTACTGGATAAGGCGTTGGGCGAGAATAGCCGTGTCAATAGATGTACATACTTATTCTGTACAGAGTGATCATCTGGTATATGATTGGAATGCTATGGTATGGAGATTGCTTACATATATGGCAATTATCGATTTTCAAGTGAGTTCAGGAAATGGATGAGCAGCATGAAGGTCAAATTGCAACAGTCAAGAATGCAGATACAGGATCCGTATTCTATGCAGCTTCAATTATTTCGTATTCATACACGCATTGCCCACAAGAGCTCGCTGCCTAGCGACTGATAATACAGAATGCTCGTACCGTCCAACCAAAGTGCCCGTCCAACCGTCCCAACGTCCACCAATGTATGCGCCTAGATATCACACCTGTATGTCCCTTCCCATAGTTACCATACGCCATACTCGCCGCAGAATTCGTCCAGCCCATAAAACACCCCCCACCCAGTAAAAAGCAGTCCACCTTATGCGCCAACACCAGGTACGGTAACTTTCATCCTCCCTCCAACAAAACCACGCCTGTTCCTTCCTGTACGCCCTCGTCCGAGCCAGTTCAACTTCAATGCCTTACACAACCGATCCATCTTGTCCTGTGCCACTTCATCCTCCACCAAAGCAGTACTGTATCCCCGTGCTCTTCCACCAGTTGCTGTGCTTGTAGTTGTTGCCTCTCTCTGCACCTTGACCTCGCTGCCATCTCCTGTAATAATGCCCACAGCAGCGAGAACACTCATGCACTGTAGCATCCTACCCACCGTTTCGGTAACATGCTTAGAATCTTCGGCATTGACCTCCCTCTGACTTGTCGTTGCACCAATCGTACTTCCTGATGGCCCAAACCCACTACCTGAGAGCATAGGGCTTGGTGCGAACGTTCTGGTGGACTGTGCATACACAGCTTCTCTTTGGTCGCTGCCAAAGCTAACATTGCTAACACCGCGGCTTCTTGCACCTACGCTGTCGCTACCTGTCCCGCTGCCGTTCAAAAGTGTTGTAGATTGCGAACCAAAGGACGAGAAAGCAGGGTCGAGAGACATTGCAGTCCCTGGCCGAGCATCTGGCGGGGAAGTAGACAGTGAAGATGGGAGGATTGGGGACTGTGAATACGATGGCTGAGAGGGGAAATTGATGCTCTCCAAGCTCAGTCGAGAAAATAACGTCTGCAGGATCTCGAAGCGCGGAAGGATCACTACGTCTCTATAAGTAGTGAGGACCAGGCGACGAATCGAGAGTAGATAATGTGCCGGTACTGGCGTCGGGTTGCTGCCGCCATTAGATAGACTTGATATCGGCAAGGCTCCCCAGAACTCCCTGGCGGCGGTTTGGCTCATCAAGGGCCCGCATCCTTCAAACTCGAGATCAAGTGGTAGAAAGACAGATTGCAGGTTAGGAAGTACGGACGTGAAAACGAAGAGCCACATTTCAACAAGGCGCGGGATCAAACGATCGTCTGTCGTTGAACGGAGCGTGGCATCGATAGATAGGAATCCGGTGGCGAACAGATCGCGGATATCATCTATAATAAGATTTGGTGCTCGTTTCACGATGCAACGTTGAATATGTATTCTTCATTGTCCAGGTTAGACATAATTCAGAAGGTAGTAAGGATCACTTACGAGACAAGCCGGTTAAAATCCTCGATTGGTAGTTTCAAGTCCTCTCCTTGGAATACAGCAAATATCTTGCTTTTTAGAAGTGGCCACGCATCATCAGGGCTCATATTATTCAATCCATACCTGGCCAAGTCTGGCAAATCACCCCCATATATGCTAGCCGGATAAGCTGATGGCGGCAACCCTGCATAAGGCAACAGCGCGGCTGTAGAGCTGAGAGACGAGGCGCTAACCCAGTCGCTGCTAGCTTCACTCTCTCTTAACACCGATTCTTGAAAGCTATGGTTGGCAGCGCTCTTTTCTTCTCTTTTCTTTTCACGTAGCGCACGCCCACCATGTCGGAGGTCGAGGCCACTCATTGACTTGCTAAAACTCGTCGTCGTCGGGCCCGGGCTAGGGGGTAGGTTGAAGTTGTAAAAGCTGCTCGGCGCGTTTGGGTCTACAGGCCGCGAATTTGAGTTTGCAGATGATAATGGCAGGTGGTGGTCATCCTTCCCACTTAGCTTCTGTTTTTGTCGTGACAGAAAGTGGTGGTGCTTCTTTTCCTTGCCCGGCTCCTTCTCGGCCACAGACGCTGTGTCGATAGGACGAATGGTAGCGCTGCTAGAGTTCGCAAGACTGTAAATACTACTTGCGCCACTCATGTTGGAATCTGCCAGACTGTGAGAACTCATGTTGGCCCTCTGAGGCTGATGCGTGCCGAAACCCAACTTGCTCGGGCTTCCAATCTGCTTATCTTTACTATCTTTCTCCTTCCCGAGTCCACTCAGCTTCCCTGGCCGTGAAAAGAGTTTAACTTTGCTTT
Source organism: Pseudogymnoascus pannorum (assembly GCA_001630605.1). Classification (NCBI taxonomy): domain Eukaryota; kingdom Fungi; phylum Ascomycota; class Leotiomycetes; order Thelebolales; family Thelebolaceae; genus Pseudogymnoascus; species Pseudogymnoascus pannorum. Next base: position 211,613 of record LNAS01000178.1, read on the forward strand.
TTTCTGCTTTTGCTGGTTTCTCGGGGTCCTTAAATTGTTGCTGTTGCTGTTGTTGCATCGTCTCAACTGTCGCGAGGTTCGGGCTTGCCTGTGGGCTCCTTGCAAACACCACATTTGCAGCTGTCGTGGCCGCATTCGCAGTACCACCGAGAAGTCCATTTCGATACACCTGTCCGCCATGAGCGGCTCCCTGTCCAGCCTGGGGAGCACCAAAGCCATTCTGGCGCTCTCCAGACGCTTCCGTCACACTCAGAAGCGGTGGGCTCACTGGCCCGCGCGATGGCCGCCTTTGTCCGTATACATTCTCCACCGGTAGGGTTTGGCTTCGCTTCCGCTGGTGGTTCTGATGCTGCATAGCAGCTTGGGCGGCGATCTGGCTTGCGCTCAGAGCCTGTTGCGGAGATTGGGCAGGATCCATTATGACGGAGCTGCCGCCAGAATTGGGGCTGGGAATAGAGATTGTTGGCATCAATGGTTCAAAAAATCCCTGTGTGTGTGCGTGTTTCCGTTGGTGCACGCGAACCTCACCTGCTGATGGGCTGTATGGTTGTCGCTGGGAGGATTCGGAATGAAATGGCGGAACCGGTGGCTGTAGAACTAGATCGGGTTGCTGGTAGGGGTAGATTAGATTGTTCGACTTAGAGATTGGATTTTGATATGTATTATCGTGAAAGGTGTATGAAGACTGGGTCGGAGGCCGCGCAGGCGATGCATCCTGAGGAGTGTCCGCGCTGTACGTAGGACGCCCAGTTGCTGGCGATATGGACTCTAACTCGGCAGATTCGACTCTACGGATTTGATGGCGCGTTTGTGACGAGATAGAGGGTGAGGACGAGGTTGTCGTGGGATTGAAAGCTCCAGGTACTCGCTGGCCTGTGCTTGATGAGGCTGACGGTTGCATTATGCGCGTTGTCTTGGGCGGACATGGGTTGGAACAACGAGATAGTGGGGTAGTGTTGAGCCACTACTAGACGGTTTTTGACATCAGCATAGTTAAGTATGGCCGCCGTTGCTGATAATATATAGAAGCAACAGCTCTTTGAAAGCTGTCGTCGGTGATGGAGAATATGAAGCAAAGTGAAGGTGGCGCAAGTAGGATTTGGCCAATGTGTGTACAAACAAACCACACATGGCTCCAGAGCGCCTTTCAAGGTATTAGAGGGTACTTGATTCTTGGTTCTTGGAACATGGTTCGACTTGGAGTAATCGGGCCAACTGGAACAAGAGTTCAGTAACCCCACTACCCACTTACCACTACATCACTAAACAAGAACCAGCCCACTTTATTACTTTACTCTACATAATATTCACCCTCATCTTCAACAACAACTTCGAACAATACCACGTAAATGTACGATATTCTCAGATAAGCAGTTCAGACAAGCAGCTCGCAATGGCAGACTCGTCCCAGACCCTCCGGGCGACTTATAACTCCCCAACAAACCCAACCTTCTCGCACACCGCCTCAATACCATTCTCAACCTCGAATACCACCACCGAGCGCATCATTTACATCTCCGCCCTTCGCAGTGAAACCAGCAAATTACAAAACCTCATCAATACAGAGCTAACGACCCGAATGGAGAATGACAAGGCGCAGCAAGCCTCCGACTCAGCTACATCGTCTAAGAAAGGCGTAATTGACGAGATCGCAGAAGAGGAGAACTACGGCGAGGAAGGCGTGGAGGAAGATTAAAAAAGAATTTACTCCCCCTCATGCACACGTGTACTTGTGTTCAATCTAGCATGATATTATATCTACTCTTGCTAGGCGATTCGCTATATACCCTCTATACAATAACGCCCTGCGTCATGAAACTGTTCTGTTAAGACCGCGCGCAGCACTTCCTCCGCTTCTCTTTAAAGCACCCAATCCACTGTCAGGGTTCACACCCCGTTGCACAGCACGCTTCGAGCAAGCATAATGGACAACCGTATTGTCCAGCAGCACAGAGACAACACTGCGACCCAGGCGCTTGTGACATACGCCACACACCCGTTCTTCACCAACGACAACGTGACGGCTTCTACCACTCCCAGTTCCGACTCCATTGAAAGATCCAGTCGAGTCTGCTCTTTCACTGCTCCCCTCCTCCTCTCCTAAAAGAAGACCCGCTTGAGCCCTTACCACCTCGGATTTCCTCAAGCCAGTGACAACGCGTGCCTCGTTGACAACTGAGTTCGCGGCACGTATCCGACCACAGAAGTAGCTTTCCAAATCTTTGACTAAAAGGTTGGCGGGTATCAATGTCAATGTGTTTGATGCGGGAAGCCTCGAGCCGTGCTTTGAAAGGAGATCAAGCGCTGGCACCCAGTTTGGCTCTTGGGGCGGTTGAGGTGTGAGGTACAGTGACAGAAGGGTATGGTATATTGATGGCGGGGAATCGGTGGAATTTGGGGTCTGGTCAGGGCGATTGGTAGACGGGTCGGAAGATTCAGACTGGAGGTAGACAGAATTGCAGTAACTAAACATATCGAATAAGATTAGGCATTAACGAGGAAAGGGTATTAATCAACTTACTTTTCGGCCTTCTCGAAATCTTTCATTTTGAATACATAGATTTCCAAAGCTTGCTTGTGCTGCTCCATATTACTGAGAACCACAGCTTGGGCCTCATAGAAGTCAGGGTCTGCTTTTCGTCAGTACAAGTTTTCTATCACGCTCATAGTACGTACCATCGCGGGGTATTGAGCCAAATGCCTTCAGAGGAGAGTACTGTTTACTCGAACGTAAGAAGGCAAGAGACTGCTGCATTAGGGTCTTCCAGCTCTCTGAGTTTCTATCCTTTCGACTTGACAGCTCGTGGATGTAGGCGTTGGCGAGCCGGTTGTGAAAGCTTGGTGTAAGGTCATCGAGTTCATTGATCACATGCTCCAAATACTTTACGACGAGACTGGAATCAACACCTTCGAGGAAATCCACAACTTTATCTCGCGGCAAGGTCTCTGCATTCTCGGTATCTGCAAGAAAAATTTCCATTCCAAGATCGGGATCGGTTCGTAGCGGCCATTCGGCAAACTCAAGGATGAGATCAATTGCATCGGGCTGCAAATTCTGGAGGTATCCAACTGTCCTTTGAGGCCCTTGGAGAGTAGGGCCCGATTCTTCTGATGTCTCTGCCTGTCCAAATCTCTTCAGAAGTTCTAAGGCTTCTCGGTGTAGTTTCTTTCCATGAAAGAAGTCCACGAGGTCGTTGTAGCGGTTATTTTCAAGCAGTTTCTCGTTAACCACATCCGGTTCACAAAAGTTGGGCAGACGGAATAATGACCCCGCGAGAGAGGGCTGAACGAGCATATATGCTCTAAAAAGTGTCGTATCCACAAGCTTGGCAGTCTCGATCAGTTTCTGCTCGATCTCGCTGTCTGCTGATGAAGAGGGAGACACAAGTAAAGACTCGAACGCCGCCTTGGAGGTCCCATTTTGGGCACTGGTCGGATGGATTTTCAATCCCCCGCCTCCTGGTTCAATGAAACGTTGTAGTCGGGTTCGAGTGTCGACCAGGAACGCGTTGAGCTCACGGACAGCAGATATCAGATCTTTCCCTTCCAATGGCCTATCCTCTGCGGGCTTAGTCTTCAGGCTTCCAGTTTCGCTACCGTCGGAGTCGCCCTTTTGGCCAGACTTGAGCGACGTTATTGATGCGGCGTCGGATGGAGTTTTTTTGTGTTGTTTCATAAAATTATTAACGAAGCCTTTCATAGGCGACCCCACGGTTGATATATCTGGTGCTTGTTCGTCTTGTTCTTTTGCATCTTCATCGTTGTCACCCTCGTCTTCAGGCTCCCCCGGATCAGGAATAGTAGACAGTCTCCCGGCGATGACTTTGGGGTACAGTCGAATGACCCTCTCTGGGGGTGCAGATACTTCTGTAAAAAGACCAAGAGCAGCACGATATTTTCGTTGGTCGAATAGACGCTGCGCCTTCTGCATCTTTATCTCTCTTAGACGCCCATCTTTATCTTGTAGGAGAGCATCCTCTAGAGTGTCTAGAATCGTAATCGCTTCGTCAAATTGGCCGCCGTCAACCAACTCGGTGATCTGAGAATCGTAATCTGTAGCTTCCATTCGCCAAATACATCGATCACTGGCCACGTGGAACCCTTTACCAGCATGTGAAAGGCTTACTGTTGGCGGAGGAAAGTGTAGTATACTGGCACTCGGCAAGCTCACTTGCTGGAGGACCGATAATGTCTCCGGATTTCGTACTTCAAGAACTCCTTTTAATGCTGGTTGTAGCGATAGCAAATATGGATATGAATATCCTATTGATTCGGGCGCTTGCTGCCATGGAATTTGCCTTTTCTCAAGTGGCTTCCCAGCTGTATCTATAAATAAGGAGTTAATATCCTTGGCCAACAATATTTCACCATCTCTTAGGCGAGTAATAAGAGGCTTGGGAGTGTATCCGCCCAGGCCCATGTATCCCATACTTGTCGATCCAACACCACCAAATCGACCGGCATCAGAGGCACCTGGCCCCCCGATAGCACCCGGTCCCACTATGTCGTCAATTTCCTGGCTAAGGATATCAACAATTACGTATCCAGAGTTCATTCCACATATTATTTTTGTCGCGGATGCCCAACTCAGTGTACGAATAGCAGCAGCAAGGGTGATTTCGACAACATCTGGAGATAGTTCCGATTCGTGCCATGACCACACGAGGAGTCGCCGTTTGACAGCAACACCTAATCTAGATATAATCTCAGGTATTCCGGTGGTGGCATCCTTCACAATATTTGACGTGATCGCGAAGGTTGTGGCATTCTTTGTCTTCGGTAGTTGCTCCTGGAGCTCATAGGTTTGCAGGTCGTGGATGGAAACTATGTAGTTCGAAAGGGAGATAAGTATGTTGGCCTCTTTAATTCTTGAAAGTTGCTCAATTGCCCTTGGAGAGAACTTGTCGAGCTCACGAAGGAGGTCTACTGGTTTTGCGGTCGAGGATACCGTAGGTTGTCCCGAATTGGCGCCCCCTTCATTCTGGTTTTGGACGTCGGGCGAGGGCTCGTTCACCCGATATATTCTCAGGCTTCCTGTATTCAGCCCAACTATCAACCTGTCGCCTACCAATATATTAGCGACATGTAGATCATAGGGGGACGTTATCAGGTAGTCCCAACCGTATGCGAGTACAGATTCGATTTTCGACTTGTCTCGTGCCTTGAGCTCGACTATAGGTCGAGCTATAAAGGCGGTCAGCATGGCGCGATGCCAGCCTTTAAATACTTAATGTAGACGCCCAGCAGCTCGGTCATCGAGGGTTTGCGGCTATTGTTGCAGTGTCATGGTGAATATAGCTGTGTTTGTTTATGGCAAGGCGCAGGACTGTACATCCCTTATCATTGGGAAGCCCAATGACGTTGCCGAGGCGGATGGGGACGCCTGGCAAGGCTCGCGGTACGCTAACCAGGGTAGATCCCAATTAAGGCTTATATAATGAATGCAGGCCTTAGGTTATCATGTTTTATCCCATTGTTCCATGAGGACTTTAGAAATACATGTTATTGGAACCTAGGATTAGCCTAGTTCTCTATCATGTCATCGGGTGTTATAGGTTTGAATTTACTATACATTTTATACTTTGAATAATATTTATAAAAACCAAGTTCCCATCACGTTTTTACATCTATAATATACATAAATATTCACCATTTTGGGTTAAGGTTACAAAAAAGAAAAAAAAAAAAAAAAAATATCGCATTATTCTAACTCAAGAAGCATGCCCCAAATAAAATATCGCTCGTCTTAAATAGCATAAAGTAATCGATCACCACAAGACAGGTAGAGTATCAGGAGACACACAAACAATCAGATGGTATAAAAGCGCCTAATCTTGAGTTACTCGCTCATGGCCAGATCTAAACCATGTTAACAATGATGTTGCCACGCTAATAATCCATAATTATTGCGTTGAGAGCGATGGGATATCTGCGCGCGTTCTCCCCTCAATCTGGCACAAGCCCAGATGCAATCGATTATCCTTTCCATTTCCGCCAACGCCAGCTGTCTTGCCCAAGCCCATAGCCATAATCGGTGATATACAAACAATATAAGCGCCAAGTAGCCACACCTTCATCGCCACCCGTCTGAGCCAACCCAAACAAACAGAGACCAAATAAAACGCCTGCGCCGCAATTGTATATCAATCATTTGTCACACCTCCACCCCCAATTTTCACCAATGAGCCGCTACTGCATATGAAGCCATTGCTCTCCACGCCCCGATCTCGTCCACACATCATGCGGGTCCCCCCTTTTGTCTCTTTCCACCAATACGAGGACTGGGTTTAACCTTGCCGCTAGTATTTGCTGCCTGGCCCTGAGTTTGACCACCAGCCTGTTTACCTGCTGAAGCGCCATTAACGTGGCTCATCTCCTCACTGGGCCTCCTGCGCTTATTGCTGGTATTCGGGCTTGTATTCGCAGACACCCCACTGCTGCTTCCTTGCTGGGACTGCTGTAATGCCATTGCTGTAGGCTGCATATTACCTGACCCCATGTTCATATTTTGAATTGGGTTTGTACCATCCGATAGGGACATTTGGGCTGTCCCTGGGCTCGATAGCGTAAATGCGTTTAAAGATGGGGTCCTTGATCCCGGAGGGAGGGTAGATGGGTTCAGGGAAGCGGCTTGTGAGACTTGCGCAACGTATTGGTCGAGGGCAGAGTAAGGAGCAAGGGACGAATGCTGATGCGAATAGGAAAAGAGGGGATTCATTGTACCCATGACTTCTACCAACTGTTTGCTCTTAGTACATGGCTGTAAACTCGAACGATGTCGACTTACCTCAAGGAAGCGGAAGACACTAGGTGTGATGCCCATATTCAGCTTAACTTTCGAATCCGGAATATCAATGTCTGGCGGCTGAGTGGGTGGTGATTTCAACGGCCTTGCCTTCCCCTTTTTGTTAATTTCAGGAGACTGTTTACCATCAGGTGGGGCATTGATTTTTTGCCAGTCTTTCTGCCATTCGTGGAGTGGTCGCGCTGCATCGACTACCCTGGTCCGCGGGAGGTATTCTTCATGGTTGTTGGTTTCGAATTCTAACAGTTCAATCATCTGGTTGGCGTCGAACTGAGCCTTCAACTTTCCGTTGGCAACCAGCTAAATTCAATTAGACCCATGGGAACACCAAATGTAGCTGATTTGTTTGTACTTACTTGTGAGCCGTTCTCGAACCAATAAATAAAGCTCGACTTCTCACTTGAGATATAATTGCAGTGATTGGGCAGCTCCTTTTCAGTCCCCTTTTCCATAATCAACTGCATATTCTTCACTCCACTTTCGAAATGTGTACAAAAGTACCTCGCCAGCGCTGGGAACGTAATTTCATACTGCTTCGTAGTTTGCTCGTCGACAATCCACACTGAATGGCGCAAAACCCCTGTTGGAGAAAAAAAGGTCTCTACAAAATTGGTCCAGTAATTGAGGTCGCTCTGTTGTTTAGTTGCCTGCGCGTCCAGATTAATAAGTTGGTTCAGTTGAACGCATGGTATTTTCCCACTTACCACAAACTGACTGAGATGATCACCGAATTGCATCAATCTTAGTAGACACTGGCCTTTTAACATCTGATTCCGTGGTCGAGCTTGCATCATTGCCGCTGTAGCTGCTGCTTGTTGTTGCTGCTGCTGTTGCTGTTGCTGCTGTAGTTGTAGTTGCTGCTGCTGCTGCTGCTGCTGCTGCTGAGGTGGTGGCGGTTGCTGCTGCTGTGCTGGAGGTTGCTGTTGTTGCTGCTGTGGCTGGGGCCCTTGTTGGTTCTGCTGTGCTGGAGTTTGAGGTTGCTGGGCAGCAGCCGCAGCAGCAGCAGCAGCTGCGGCTTGTTGTTGTTGCTGCTGATGTTGCTGCTGCTGGTGTTGTTGTTGCTGTTGCTGTTGTTGCTGCTGTTGCTGCTGATGTTGCTGGTGCGCATGTTGTTGTTGCTGGGCTGCGGCTATTTGGAGATTTTGCAGTTGCTGAGGGTTCATCTGGGTTGGTTGGCCTTGACCTCCACCGTGAGCCCCGGAATTCTGCATCTGTTGCATGGCTAGGAGTTGCTATAGAGGGAATAATTGTTAGCGCTTGCGGTTCACTTTCTCGCAATATGGAATAATATTGAGCTACATGCCTGGTGCTGCTGGTGCTGCTGTGCTTGGGCTTGTTGTTGTTCCATGCTCAGCTGAGCTTGCGCCTGCTGCTGCTGTTGTTGAAGGTGTTGAGGGAGCGGAACTGGCTGCATCCCTCTCGGGCCAGCTTGGCGCATTGCAGCAAATTGCGCAGCATTTAACCCAGGGCTCATCCCATTTACCATGTTCATTGGCATGCCGTTATTATACTGCTGCTGGGCCATCATCGCCTGTCGAGCGGCTTGCGCCTGGCGCGCTTGGTTTTGTTGTTGGAGAATGTGTTGCTGCGCCATTTGCTGCATTTGTGGATTGGCAACTGTGACGCATATTAGCTTGATTCACTTTCTCTGCAGCAACTCGTAGGGGAGTCGCCGCGTCTGGGAATCAAAGGATGTACGTACAGGCCATCTGTGGCTGTTGTTGTTGTTGTTGATACATCGCTTGGTTTGGCGTTAAATGCTGTAGAGCGTGCGCATTCGGTCCACCCGGTCCATTGACCCCCGGAGACATACCAGCCATCATTGTCCCTGGTTGACTGACTTGTGGCACTCCTGGTCCAGAAACGCCCATGTGGAAGGCTTGTTGAGGCATTCCAGGACCCGGTGGACCGCCTTGCTGGGTGTGCACTCCTGCCATCTGATGCCCCGGTGCAACTCCTGGATGCTGTGGCAGCCCAGTCGGATGTGGAGAGTACGGTTGCGCGACGCTCGTCATCATTGTGGTTCCCACTGCGCGCCCGTGAACGGAGACCCTCTTGATGTTCTGAAAGGCGATCCGACGATGCGAATAGATTAGCTCACGTGATCGTGTCTATAGAGCCGCCTCCAGACCCGTCCTAGTGACTTTTAAGCGAGTTTTGATGGGACCGAATATAAATCGATCTTGCCGCAAATAATTTTTCTTTTTACTATTACAACCAATATCCTACATCTTGTTCAGCATCAAGTACCATAACTGGAACTGCTGTCAAAACATGTAGCTGACAACCAATCGTCGTTTGAACTACGGGTATGTGAACTTTTTATACCTTGCCCTGCCCTTGTCCCTTACGATCTGGAATGATGAGAGCAATATTATATTGTCTTCTTTCCCAGAATTAATCGACCATGATTAAAACATTGGGTCCTCCAGACATGGTTGACCTGCTACTTGCCAGTACATTCTGTCTGACCTAGATCAACAATTCATCTGCAATTGTCCATTCTAAACCATCGGTTTTGACTTACCAGGGAACTAACTTGGAAACAGTACAGTATTTTGCTATAACGAATCCCATCCCGCTGGGAACTACGAGATCGCTGTACGGATTCATCGAAATATGTTGAATCAAGGGTCCATGCTCCTCTGGCAGATATATGGGCCCAAATGCGGGTGCTTTCGAATCCCATAATGGACGCAAGAGGTTAGTGATACAAAGTTTTACTCGTCCTCCCATGTCATGATGAAAACCATACCACATTCGCAGTTTCTACTCGAGCTTCATTTGAACCTATTTCGAAGCAGATGAGGGGCATTTCTTCCTTGGATGTCTGAACATGAACAACACAACCATTGTTTTAAAAGTGTCATAGATGAATCAGTTTCACTAACAGGATACTAGGCTTCTTACTCTATTCGCAGTATTGTTACCGTTGGCTTATTCGCCACAGTGAAGCAACTCCATTCGAGATCAGGTAGGGATGCTCTTTCATTTCTTATTATATAACACACTTGCCAAACACTCTGGCCCTTACCTCCTTTCCTCCGTGGATCGGTTCAACCTATGGTATAGGCCTATTTTTGCGTGCAAGAAGACCAATGCACAGATTACTCACCGCGACGTCCAGCCTTCATGGCAAAATGGGCGTAGAGGTCCTACATACTATTGCCAACATTACCTTTCTACCTTTCGAAATGTTCTCTCAGTCTACACTGGAGATGGAGAGTTGTGTCAGATTATTTGATTATCGACATGTTCGTAATAGTTTAATCGAATCTACTCTGAAGTTCTCACTATATAAGCTGTACAATAATATCTATATGTGTGACCTCGGCATTGAAATAACACCGCTATCCGTAATGTCTAAAGATCGCCATTGGCATTTCCTTCTCCCATACTGGTCAGTCCATTGACCAGTCCCAGCATTCGCCTTCCAAGTAGATCGTCTTCGCTTGCTAAGCTGACTGAACTCTTCTTGCGTGTCAATCTTCCCCTGCCTACCCTTCTTCCCCTCGTTGCGCTCTCATCTGATACTCCTCCTAGGGTCTCTTGGATAAGGCGTTCCTTTAGCTCTTGTTCTGCCCTTAATTTGGCAGTCAATGGCCTCCTCATTTCCAAAGCTTCGTCGCCAGAGGATTCGGTGCGGTTGTGGTGATAGTTCGCGGCATTCCCTTTAGCATATTTAGCATTGTCGCCCTGGCGGCGCAGGTTCATTGCTTTAGCGTCAGCACCCATGGCGTTGGATGCGGCGGCTTTCAATTTTTCATTTGTATCGGAAAGCTCAAAGAGGTCATCGATCCAGCGCGCGCAGCGGAAGATGTGACTCCAACCCTCTGAGTAAACACCAGCAAATTGCATAAAGCCATGTGAAATCCCAGGTATCAAGGCTACCTCTACCACGTCCCTGTCGTCAAACTCCTTTGCTAAATGCTCACCCCTCTCCTTTTCCTTTTCATAAGCTGCGGCCTTAGCCTTCCGCAACCGGCCTGCGAATATTACGGTGTCGTCGACCAAAGGATCTCGCTCGCCTGTGAGAAAGTATGTTTTTGGAAAACGGGCGAGTAGTGATGGCGGAGCAAGAATGGGTGAAAGATAGTAGTCATCGGCGAATGACGGCCTGTTGTGAGGGCCAACATAAAGTAATATCATAGATCTCATTGTTGCAGGGTCGAGGATACGGTCATTGATATAGGATATCATAGACGTAATCGCCAGACGAGTTTCTGGTATCGCTGTGGCTGTTGGCGGCTCTTGAGGTTCATTGTTGGAATCGGGTTGTTTGGGGAGTGGAGTAAAGCCTGGGGTTGACCTAGGGCGCCCCTTACGATGTAGAGTTCCAAAATCTTCGCCCTCGGAGTGATTGGGGGTTCCGGCGAGATGGTTATATTGCATGCTCTTCAGTCGCAGCATGTCTCGATTCGTCTTTCGCATCTGGCGCTCTTTAAAGAGAGACATATGTTCCTCGCTCATCCAATTGACAATATTGAAATCCAATCCCGGATATATCAAGATGAGGCCTTCGGGCATTGGCAGAGAAACCTCGCTATCCGATGATACCGATCCAGAATACTCAATGATTTTGAGTACTGTCCCCGTCGCAAGGTTTCCTCCAGCGCTATCGCCTGCAATCACGATTTTTGGCATCACGTCTCCAGATAAACCGACAAGTCTTCCACGGCTGGCGACTATAGCGCGATAGACATCAAAACATTCGTTGAGCGCATATGGATAAGGATACTCTGGCGCCTTTCTGTAATCGAGACTGAGTACTGGTAGACCGGTTTTGCCAGCCCATGCAAATAGTTTATCATCATGGGCCCGTGGATCCATGGCGACGAACCCGCCACCAGGAATGTCAATTACGATCTTGGTGTGGTCCTTGAGTGCACTCAGAGGCCCATCGAAATATAGCCATGCGTGAACAGGTTCTCCGTCTGGTCGTGGTATGCGTATTGCACGCGGTGGGTACTTCATGAGCCGTGGGCGTAACAACGCCGTGACAAACTTGAGATATGGTGTGTTGCCCTTATTCCAGCTCACCCTGAGATGTTCCAATGTCAACATCCCTCTTACTCTCCTCACCTTCTCGTCGGCTCTCTCCGCTGCTATCAAGTAGTATAATGAAAAGATAATGCTTGACAAGTCCCGTAACCATTTCCTGCGGATTCGCATAGCAGTCCAGAACCCAGCATCGAGAGCGGTCATCACCCATGTTGCGCGGAAGTAAGAGCGGGTATAGAGATTTGCGAGCGGCTCGGGGCATTCAAGATCGAAGAGAGAGTCGAAATTGCGAGCGATGTAGAGGTAAAGCAACGTAACCATTACTGTTTGCCACGGGGTGAGAAGGCCAGAGAACGCCCGCGAGAGCTTGCGGAGTTTTGGGGGTCCATGCTTGTTTCCTCTTTCACGGTATTAGTAGGGCAATAGAAACGGGGAATTGAGGCTCGAAGACATACTTGGCGAGATAGACAGACCAGAAAGAAACGACTGCAAGCACCTGGAATTTGCGAAACTGCACTGATGGCCGACCAAGGACGTGGTCAAATCAATAAAGTCAGCTTGGGGGTTCTTGAGTTTTCTCATGAAGCTGGAGCATACCAATCATACTGGCAACCAACTCTCAACGACGAAGAGAGCAGCCGTGCCTGATTCTGCAGATATGCGTGGCGAAAGGAGAGAAAGAAAGAAGTTATTCTCTGCCCTGGCCGCGAGTTGACCTTGAGAGAATTATTCCATCACAAGGGCTGCCCATAACACTGCGGTGCATTTACTTTCAGTAGAGGCAGACCAGACAGTTTGGAAGTTTAGACGATCGGCATGTGCATGTAGTAGTGAAGGCACTACTTAATATATGTTTATACTGGTAGGTCTCTACGCCGTACACCGTTATTGTATAGTTGGTCTATTGTAGCTACTTTTATCTTAGTTGAACGGTGGTAGGTGGTTGCCAGTGGGGTCGTCATGAGACTGAGGAATACGAAAGTAAGCAGTTTGCATGTGATTGAGGGCGGTTTCTGGTTTGAGGCTACGATTGGAACGGCATAGGTTAGTATTCATTGTAGTATGTGCTCCACCTCGTACCTCACCGTTCAGCGCACATCGATTTGTGGGGTTGTTAACCCCATGACACGTGACCTTGTATCCGAAATACATCTCAGCCTCGCCAACAACCGTCATGCCACTCTAGCTCCACCAGTCGATCCAAGGAAGTTCACACAACACCGCAGTTTCAGTGCACCAGGCCAACACTTTCAGTATGGCAGACACACCGCCGACGACCTCATCCCCAGGGAGCACCCCTCCTTCCAGTGCTTCTGAGCAAGCTCGTATTCGCCGAGAGCGCCGCGAGGCCAAAATAAAAGCTGGAGGAACGTCGAGGTTAAACAAAATCACAGGGTTGGGTGGTGGCTTACAACGAGGTTCGTTCAGGCAATATTATTGTCAATACTCGGCAAAACGTTCAACGTCCCATTTCTAACTGTGACGACAGATGTGAATCCTACGCCTACAGCACCCCAACCAGCATCCGTCTCTCACGGAGATCCAGAAGAGGTTGATATCAGCGAGCACTTTTACCAACCACCACCAAATATTCGCGCCCAGAATGCTACGCCGAATCCCAACCGCCCATACCCCGGCCTGTCCTCGGACCCTACTCAGATAGATGATCAGGCTCTTCGAGCCATGATGCTCGGGTTCCCCCCACCAAACGGGAGTTCACAACCGCAACCCAATCCATTTGGCGGGCCGAACCCATTCGCGGCAATGGGCAACCCTGACGGCACCGGAGATGCTGCGGCCAACGATCCCATGATGGCTATGCTGCAACAGATGATGGGAGGTGCGGGAGGCGAGCCAGGGGCTATGCCATCTTTCCCTGGCCTGCCACCTATGGGATTTCCTGGGAACGATCCCAGTGGAGCACCCGCTGTGAACAAATCCGCTTATATATGGCGCATTGTGCACGCCATTTTTGCTTTGGGATTTGGTCTATACATCGCCTTCACGACGGAATTTGGTACGAAGACTGCACGTCACGCAAGCATAGACAGTGGGGTAGATCTGAGAGCATTTTACGTGTTTGCGACGGTGGAAGCGATACTGCAGGGTACTCGGTTTATCTTTGACAGAGGACAGGACAGCCAAAGTGGAATTATGGGGATGATTTTGCGGTTCTTGCCTCAGCCATTTGGAGGCTATCTTCGGATGTTTATGAACTATCGGAGTATTTGGACTACAACAAGCGCTGACGCTATGGTCGTGGTGTTTGTTCTCGTGGCTGTTAATTACTGGAGAATCCCCAGCGAATATGGTGGCAACGTGGAGTTGAGCAACATTCATGAGATAGAACTTTAGCTAGCTGAAATTTAGCTAATGGACTCACAACCTTCGTTTGATGTGATGTTTGTGGGTGTGGAGTGCGTTGTATTCGCAGCGATGTTATTGTTTCGTCGTCAGGAAATACCAATGTACCAACGAAGCCATCCAGATATCGACTTGTAACGTAGCTCAATGTGATTAAACTAACTTACATCAAGGAGTGAACAAACCCTGACGAAGGTAAATCCATTTGCCCTATATTGCTCCTATGCCTTTGACGACTGAAAAAGCCCATGCCGACGTGGGTTGCCATAATGATTGAACGAACTTCCGTCTTCATTTTTATATTTCAAGTTAACTATATTAACTTCCTCGACATAAATATAGATTTAGCTAAAAAGCAAGATTCAAAAGATATTCCTGTCCTGTTTGCGCCATACTCCCGCTTAACTTGTGTTATAATTTAGGTGTAATTAACCGATTGATTGAAACTTCGAGCCCAATTAAACTTTCTCTTGCCAGGGTCAGCATTCGAGGCGGATCCCTCTAGTGATACACTTCGCTGGTATATCTCCTATGGTTGTTGTTAGCAGCTGTAGAGCAGGCTGTAGTGACTCAGGGGGGCTACTTACATCCTCATCTGCTGAAATGAAGCAGTCCAATATGATTTCCCTTGCGTTGTCATGCTTCTCCAGATTGACAGGCGTACTGTGACTCTTCATAATAGGTAATATGACTCCTCCAAATACCTCAAACTTTGACCAGTTGATGCGATCCCCTTTCGGCCCCACAAAGGTCTTGCTTCCTTCGTCCGCGGAGGCCAGGTCACGTCGGGACAGAGGCACGTATGGTATCCGTGGGAGCGTTGAATTCTGCCAGGCCAGCCGATAGGCAAAATGGCTCCTTTGGCGGCCCATCAATATCTCGAGTCTCATAAACTGTTTCCGGCATTCCTCACTTATCAAGGCTTGTGTCTGTGTGAGCCGTCCAACCCCGGTGTTCTGAATCCCCGCCATAACGGCAGCAAGGCCGTTATAGTTGTTCATCTGCCTCAACTTCCATGCGATACGCATGAATTTTTCCAGGATCTGCGCACGGTGCTTTGCCTTGTCTCTCAAGAGAATCAAGTTGGTAACCCACCATGCTACATGATTAAAGTGGTTGATGGCGCGGGTGACATTGATGAGGCTTTTACATTTGGCCTTCTGTTTTGCCGAAAGGCTCACGTCACGGACAAGATCTCGTACGCGGACTGACGAAAACATGATCCAGTCAATTCTGGTGATTTCTTCTGCGAAATCATCATCCGAAATCTCCATGCAGTTGTGATACAGGAGTTTCGTCAGTAGATGCTTTTTCGACGGCACAAAAGTCGCAGCTTCAATTTCATAGTCTCTCACTGTATGAAAGGCAGAAGGTTGACCACCGGGCGTTGGGGCTTCACTTGATGATACTGACACCGTCTCTGAATGTCGGCGATCTCGTTTGCTATTCTTCTCATCGGCTAACGATGCATGGCTGGCGTTCTTGCTTGCATTCGTACTCCGTGAGCTATGTGTAGAAGACGTGACTGGAACAAGTTCGTTGGTTTCCTCCACGTCAGACTCTGGCTCTATATCGCTCTTCTCCCATCGAGTATCATCATCTTCCACAACATGGAAGCGAAGCATAGTTCTCATCTCTTGAACGGCGTAATTGAAAGCTGGCTCAGAGGAAATCTGCTCGACAAATGCGCTGAACCTCTGGTTTGTTTGTGGAGCGGCGAAATCGCCTGGATACTGTGAAATCCATTTGGTAAGGATGCCAATGATCCGAAGCTGAACCATAGTCCGAGTCAGGAAATGCTGAGCCTTTTCATCCGCAGATTTTTCGAGCCGCAATAAAATGGCAGACAGTAGCGTCCCTGGAGACGCAAACTTCCTATACATGCACAGGAATATGTCTGTAAAATTCGCATCTGCCTTCGACATAGGCTGGCTTAACAAGCGATCGACGAGCTCGTCAAATGTGAACCCGGACACCTTGACATGCCTATCTGGTGTAACCTCGTCGCTTCGCTGGAGAATAGGAATGTCGTCTGAGTAGCGGGGGGACTCGTCAATTTCAGATTGTTCTACATCGGTAGATGAAGCAACGCCCCCGGAACGTTTCTTCTCCGGCGTATCATTTTCGTCATCCTCTTCAGGGGGAGTTATGGTCGTATTGTTGCCCTCCAATTGGCCTTGCGACAATCGTGTTTGACCGGTCGTCGGGACATCTGCCTTCTCCTGGAAGACCTGAATCGTGTCCGTGTCAACCTTTTGGCGCGTCGGTATAGTACGACTAGACATTTGCGGTGGTGGAATCGCCCTTGGCATCAAGGACTCGGAGCGAGCACTGTTTGTTGACAGCTTGGATCAGTTCCTCTCCCCGGCCTTGGCATGCATCACTGCCTGCCCCGACTGCAGTCGATGAGCCTGCGCAAGGTTTAACTGCGGCCGAAATAACGAGGTGAGCATCGAGGGCTCGTGGGCATGGGTGTGGGCCGGCGATAGACGAACTCTGAACTGGTATCCAGCTTATGGCTTAAGTTGAGGTTGACGTTAGTCGGCGACCACGGGATAGACACTCAGGGTCGTTCTATGTGGGGTAAGGGTGAAGGGTGACGGGTACTCTAACGGGCTCGGCTAGGTGGTGATCCGTTGGGATCCTAGTTTAAGATAGGAAAGCGAGGAGCAGAAACATGATGGTTTCACAAAAAGTAATTAAATATTTTAAGACTTTTAATTCTAATGCAAACTATGAGGTATGATGTTTCGATAATCACGCCAATCGAAATCTGAAGCTACCTCACAAGCTCACATGCATACATATAATAATACTTCAGTAGTCGTGAAACAACACCTATCAAACGGTAACCACGCCACGGAAAAGGAATACTGCAAAATTAGGAGAGATCGGAAGAGCATAGAAATTTCATGCCTAGTGTGCATCCCCGTTAAGGAGCTGCGCGATGATCCTCGCGTTTTCCTCGGCAACCTCGTCCTGGACCAGTCGAGCAACATCAACGCCATCTGCCGCGACAAGCTTCAAAACGAGGTTAGCATACTCTCTTACACCCTCACCGGCTTTTCCAAACTCCAGCTTAGCCTTGCCCAATGCATCTATCCCATCCTGCGTCCCTCGGTCGCTATTCCATGGTCCTGGCCTTGACGAATTGCCTCTTCCCCCCCTCCCACCTCCCCTACCTCTTTGGAACTGAGAATACGAATGATCGTTGTTCGGCCCAAGCGTATTTGGATCATCTGTCGGCGGAAGAGTAGCACTGTATATCTCTCGTAGCTGGGAGCGTAGACGTGGGTACATGATAAAGAGTGACTGTAACTTTTGAGAACTCTCCAACACGGAAAATATGTTGCCCTGGGTGGAACCCGCAACGGTTCCTGGTAATGGTCTTATTGATCCATTCTGCGTCGCAGGTTCGGCAGCAAGAGGAGTCAGACTTCTGGTCACTGGTGCCTCACAAGGGACGGCTCTGTGTAGAGTTGCACAGGCCACAGAACAACTATCAACTGTTAGATTTATCTCATGTAACTGGTAACTAAAGTCCTCACTATGGAATTTCACATCGAGAACACTTATACTTGGCCTGCTGGTCGTTGCACACCCCGCACAACTTGCTGCTCAAGCTTGCTTTGGGGGGATTCTGGTCTTCAGTGATGGTGGCTTGTGGAGCTTCGGCGTCTTCTTCAGGATTGCTATGGTCTACCTCCGTTTGTGGTATATCCAAAATTTGGGGAGACGGCGATTTGTCCGGCCTATCCAGAACCTCGCCGTTACCGCCAGGGTCAGCAGTGGTGGGCTCCATAGCTAGAATTCAGAGCAGACAAAACTCTGGATCGTGGTGGTGGCGGTCGAAAGTTGACAAGTCGCGTCACGTGCACAAATTATAATTCTGCTGAGTAATATGCCGTCATTCCGGAAATCTACCGGAGGTCGACCACAGACATCAAATCAACCCGACAGTGGGAAATATTTCTAGAACTCATACTACTCACGAAGGGTGGTTTTTGTGAAAGAAATATCCACATCCACAACATCATAATGGCATCACATCGAGCGCTCAGCACGGTGGCATCGTCCACGAGGATGCTGAGGCCAACAAGGATCACCCCAAGGATTTCAATCACTTCCGCATACAGATGCCTTCACCAAACTGGAAGACTACCGGCGATGGGCGCGACATATTCAGCGAGGCGACCAACTTTACAGCCATTACACCAGCCACAAACTATACTCCGCCCAGCTGCTGCGGCTGGTGGTAGCCGCACCATATTTATCCAGACGGAGAATACGCCAAACCCAGATGCGCTCAAGTTCCTCCCCAACCAGCGTGTTCTACCCGAGGGTCTCTCGACGCCTTTCATTGAATATATGTCGCCGCGCTCAACTCTGGCGCCTCCACATCCCTCTCCGCTGGCAGCAAACCTGATGAACATCGACGGGATCACATCTGTGTTCTATGGTGTGGATTTCATAACCGTCACCAAGTCCGCTGATGCCAACTGGGCGCATATCAAACCCGAAGTTTTCAGCCTCATCACCGAAGCCGTCACATCAGGCCAGCAGATTGTGAATATTACGGAGAATAAGCCGGGAGAGCAACAGCACGAGGGAGCCGAGGAGGACTCTCTTGCTTATAACGAAAATGATAGTGAGGTCGTTGGAATGATCAAGGAACTCCTGGAGACACGGATAAGACCTGCAATTCAAGAAGATGGTGGAGATATCGACTTTAAGGGATTCGAGGGGGGTAATGTGCTGCTTAAGCTCAGAGGTGCCTGCCGTACATGCGATTCGAGCACGGTCACTTTGAAGAATGGTATTGAGGGCATGCTGATGCATTATGTAAGTTGTCACCCGCTCCCCTGACATCAATCACATTCTAACGTCTACGCAGATCGAGGAGGTAAAAGGCGTTACTCAGGTACTAGACCAAGAGGAGGAGGTCGCTCTGGCGGAGTTTGCAAAGTTTGAGGAGAAGCTACAACAGCAAAAGGGACATGTTCCAGCTACGACACAGGGCAAGGACAGCCTGGACAGCGTGCCGGGTTGAAGCGTCATCGATACTGTATACTGTATAGTATCGTGAGGAATTGGATGTATACTAGAATATAAATCGCAGGGATAGGACCATGCGTGTATATACCCAAATGAAGCATTGTGCAGACGTAATTGGCCAGGGTGCCACTTTCCCCGCTTTCTCGGTGTGCAGGGCCAACCCATCCCAATGGAAGCCGAAGCCGAAACATTTCTTGTGAAAGGGTACTGAGCCTCCGAAGTAAACATACAACAACTACTGTGTGATCCATATCTATACTAAACTACTACATCACTGCCCATCCGTCGTCGTCAATGTTATCTAGTCGTCTTCTGCACCTAGCTATTTCCGTTCATGTCTCGGGAAAGTGTGGTGGGGTGATGCTGCTGGTGGGTGGCGGTGGGCACGGATCGGAAACCAGGAGAAAGAGCTCGATAGAG
Organism: Pseudogymnoascus pannorum; assembly: GCA_001630605.1. Classification (NCBI taxonomy): domain Eukaryota; kingdom Fungi; phylum Ascomycota; class Leotiomycetes; order Thelebolales; family Thelebolaceae; genus Pseudogymnoascus; species Pseudogymnoascus pannorum. The sequence goes on from LNAS01000178.1 coordinate 231,258, forward strand.
AGCTCGAGAAAGGGGGACGTGATGCGTGTGTGTGTAGCAACACAACTGTATGATGGTTGATGGTTGGCGTTTAATTCACGGTACACCAAACCTTGTAACCGCTGCTTAGCCACCCCTCGTGACTCCTTGATATAGCCTATCCTCTCACTTCAATCATCTACATTTTCCGTCAACCGTGTTTTATTTATTTTCCGGGATTTTTAGCCTTGTCCTCCCTTCCATGATCCCACCTCCGCTACGTCAATTGATCACCACCTGCGCATGTTGACGGTTTGGATGGATAATGGGGTTGCTAGGATCTAGGGAAGGAACGACAGGTTGCCTAGAAGGGGAGTACTCCGTAGAGGGGTGGTGGAGGGGGGAGGGCGGGGAGCCGGGTTTCCCAACAACCATGGGGCACATGGGTGATGGGTGGTGGAGGGGGTGTGGCAAGTAGCAAGGGCTAGCCAAACAAAAGACACAAAGGGACACAAAAGCATCCGTGGTAATTGGATAATTAGATCGTTTGGAGACAGGAAGGGTTGCACATTACGGTGCCTCGTTTCTTCAAGGGCAGGGAGGGTGTAGTAATAAAAGGGGATGGATGGAGAGATGGGTGGATGGATGGGATACTAGAGTAGCGGGGATAGAGGGAGTAGAGGGAGTAGAGCAGTATACAACATAACATGAGGGTACAGCACTGAATATATGCGAACATACATACCATACTATACTATACATCAATATAGCCACAAAAAATGCCGACGATGATGTATTTGCTAGCATTGCGTTGTAGTTATCTAGTATTCTAATATGTCTAATTAGTAGAGTAACATTGCAGTTGTAAAGTAAAGAGAAGAGTAAGATGTAAGATAGCATGCACAGGAAGCAGTTAGAGCGGTTTCTGTCAATTGTCAATTGTCAGTTGAGTTTCGATGGAGGGTTGAGTGAGGAGTTGTCAATTGGCAGACAAGGTACGCATACTGTGCTGTAGTGTGGTGTAGAATAGCAAGTACCATCTCTAACAAAGTACTTGAGTTATGTACACTTGGAGTTATTGCTACCTGTCTCTTTCCTGTCCCTTCGATCGCTTCCTGTTCTCTCTTTGACGCTTGCTCCCCGCAGTTTACCAAGACACACGCTAACGGTTAGTGTCATGGGTGTTACCCATTTGAGGCTAGTGCTACGGTAGCCCCTCTATCTCCGCAAATATTATCAAAGTATAGAGTACGAGCAACGGACAACTTGAGCGGGAGGAAACGACGAGATCTCTCGATTATATACTCGATAGTCTAGAATACTCCATACTCAACTCCCTAGTCTACGCTATCTATGTTATAGCTTACGCCATATACCTCATATATTCCACTCAAATCCCTGGAGGAACTTGCCGTCCTACTTCTCCGTTCAGCATATGGTATGGCATGGTAGACGTCTGTTGTGGTATACGTATACTACAGTGTAGTACGTTTATAGGATGATGGATACAGCAGCTAGGTAGACGGGGATATGCTTCACCTGCTGTTCACACCTTCGCCTTCATATTGCATCTCGATGGCGTTGGCGGTGGCAACTGTGGCAACATGTGGCAACATGAAGATTGGATCGATCATATGCTCACCAAGATATTTCAAAGAGTTAAAGAGATGACTGTTGGAGGCTCTATACATCCACCTATCTATCCATCTATACATATAATACACATAAGAAAGCATGGCATATCTCCGTACATACATATAGATCTCCGTTTAGCTCTAATTCTGATACATACCATCCATACCAGTGGTAGGGCACTATGTAGTACCACAAGTGGAGTAAGTATAATTACTTACTAGAGCAGCCTACCTATGGTAGAGTTACTATTACACCTATTAAACCTATTAAACATATTACACCAGCAGTGTATGTTAGTATGTATTAGTATATGTATTAGTATATGTATGTAGTATACAGTAGTTTGTATGAACGCCAGAGACTCCAGACTGCCCTACTGGTTAATGGCTCTTCATACTTCTACGGCTGCCCAGACAAACCCCACCCCACCATATCCCATCTGTATGTACCGGTACTTACTCACTTGCCTCTCTGACCTTTATGAGTTACCTTACAGTACTGATCTAACCACTACTGTAACTAACTAACTAACCCCTACACCCCCGGAAAAGAGGCCCAGACGACAGTAGAGACACATCCATTCGAAAGTGGAGAAAGTCGTCCACTAAACTCTACTCTACAACTACCTCTGCTCCCCTTCATCTTTCCCACTCCCCCAAAAACCTACCATCTATCGTCCATCATTTGCACACTTTCACACCTTCATACTTAAATTACATACATACACACACATACAGAACGTTGTGCGCTATACGCTCTGCACAACATTCAGTCTACTTGTTCAGACTCAACTTTCTACCTCGCTCTCTACCTCTTGTCGCATCGAAATCGCCACCCCGTCACAAAAGCTTAGGCTCCATCCTCCCCCACAAAGCTCTCGCGTGTCGCCTTCCGAAAGCTAATTGCCACAAACAATCGACCCCCAACAAGTTATCCTGTGTCGCGTTGACCTTGCAGCAATACCGTGGGAAGCTCTACTCTGACAATTTCGACCTCATACTTCGCAAGCACCGACTGCCACTATTGCGACGGGATATAACTCCCTGGACTAGGCTGTCGCGTCCGCTCTCCCCAGACGACAATGGGCAATGAATAGTTGAGGCGAATTCAGCCTTCTTTATCCTCACAGGAGGCCAGAAATATTTCATTTGCGTTATTAGAATTGGAGAATCTAGACTTGAGAGCATCACGATTTGCATTGGCGGAGGAAGAATATACCACTCTCGACTGTACAACATATTAATACGCCTACGACATGAATTCTGGAGCGAAAACCCGGCCTGCGGGCAAATCCAACCAGACATCCTACCCCACCACAATGTCAGCAAACAACCCCTCTACTTTGGTCGACAAACTCAACGGGAGACGATCCACCCCTGATTCCGAGGCTCTGGCAAGCTCTGATGACGAGGGTGACAACCAACAACGGCAGGAGAATACTATACCGCCTCCACCTCCTCACAAACCTGTTCGCCGTGCATCTTGGTTGAATGACACGACCCAGCCTTTGAGCCAGCCTCGCAAAGGTTCTTTTGCAAGCAGTACAATGTCACCGACAGCCTCACACCCCACTACACCATCCACCGAGACAGGCACATGGGGTGCACATACATCCACATCGTCCACTGCCGCAGCTGGCCGCATCCCTCCTGGATCCACATCTTTCCCCTGGGGAACTGGGATCTGGAATACTGAAGCCAGAAAAGACCCACCTCATAGGTTGTCAGAGGTCCTTCCGTCACCAACCAGCCTGACAAGCGGATTCGCCAACAATGGCCTCTTCAGCACGGACAACAGTAATTCTCAGGGTCTTGCAACGTCTCGTGATGCACCTGCAGAGACAACAATACCCTTTGCAATTCCGCTTCATCCAACCCCCAAGACATATCGCTCCCAGTCTTACTCGGTCGGACAGCTCGACCCCGAGAACAATGTTCCTGGTGCAGGCATTCTACCAGGTCCTGGATTCAACGGCCGTGGCCGGGGAATGCACCATTCTGGATTACAACACCGGCCATCAAGGCCTAGCATGCTAAGTGAGGTATCAAATGATGGAACTGGTCTTGGAAAGGTCAAGGAAGTCGATGACGACGACATTGACGAGTTTGACAACATGGCTCATGGCTCGCAGCTACAAGATCAGGCCAAGGTACTCGAGGCATTAGCACGAGAGAACGCAATGCTCCGTAAGCAGAACTATCATAACTCCAGACTTAGGCCGAGATCTGCTACCAGCACATCCCTTGCCCCATTTCAGGCTGGATATGCATACGGATTGCAAGATACGTTGCCAGAAGAATCTGATTATGCCATCGATGAGATCGATGAGATGGGCGAGCTTCAAGACATTGGAAATAAATCGATGCTAGCACGCCGACTGAGCGAATACGGTGAAGGCCAACTAGGAAGAGGAGGATATGGCGCAGCTGAAAACCGCAAACTAGAGAATGTGAAAAAGGCGATTTGGCAGAGCTCACTAGGTTTTGGCGGATTATCAGACATCTCTCAGAGTCGCAGACATTCTTTCGCTGATGTCCCAACTCGCCATGCTTCCGTAGGCTCTGTGGGTGAGCAGGTGGGAGGCCGTGAAAATGGCCACCAAGAGCAAAGTTTGCCTCAAGATGTGCAGTCACGCTACGCTGACTCCGCTGATTTTGCGATTAATGATCATGGTAAGCTTGCATCTTCTAGAACCGCCCACTCTTTCCTTCCGCCAGGGGCCAATTATTCACGCGAAGGAAATACAGCATCTTCATATTTCGGCGGCGCCCCTGTCCAAGCAAGGAACGCCGAGGCATACGGATTACAGCCCTATCAACAAGCATCTGCCTATCAGCCTTACCCTGCGGCCCCAACCTATGGCAGTGTGCAGCCAACCTCCCCGCATCGCAACATCTACAGTGTACCCCAGCCACGGCAAAATCAACTGCTGTATATCGTGCTCTTCAAGTGCTCAAGAGCCGATGTTTTCTACGTTCAAGAAGGGACTGGGCTATCTGTCAAGCCCGGTGATCTAGTGATTGTAGAGGCGGATCGAGGAACAGATCTTGGCACGGTAGCCCAAGACAATGTAGACTGGGCCACAGCCAAAGAATTGAAAGAGCATTATGCTGAAGAACACTATAAATGGTTGATGATGTACTCGCAAGGTGCAGTTGGCACTGCCGATGGCACAGGCGCGGGTTTGATGGCTGCCTCAAATGGACTTCAGGGAAGCGCCGTTGGTGGGATGGGCCCTCCCACTCAACACGGAATGCAAGAGCCAAATCCTGGAGAGCTTAAGCCGAAAATCATCAAGCGTCTAGCGCAGAACCATGAAATCCAGGCTCTCCGCGACAAGGAAGGAAATGAAGCCAAGGCAAAGAGAGTTTGCATGCAGAAAGTAAAGGAGCACGGGCTTCACATGGAAATCCTTGATGCCGAGTTTCAAATGTAAGTCATCTTCTATTTATTTCATTGTTTCTATAACTAACGATACTTTAGGGATTGGAAGAAGCTAACTTTCTATTACTTTGCGGATGCCTATATCAATTTCAACTCACTGGTCACGGATTTGTTCAAGGTTTACAAGACCAGAATCTGGATGTCCGCCATCAACCCTGCGTCATTTGCTAGCCCAAGTCTGGGACTTCAAGCCCCTAGCGGAGTCGGCCCAGGGGCAGTTGGTGCGAACAGGCAAACCCAGGTCGACAGAAGACCGCCCCAGCAGCCGCCCCAACAAGAGCCGTCCAATTTCAATGCATTAGGCCAAGGTGCACGAGGATTCAAGGCCGGGGCCGCTAATGCTTTTCAACCAACACTTGATAAGCCTAGCGTGTCACCGACTTCGTTCCAGCAGCCTTTCGCCTACGGTCATTCGGCATTCGCATCTACCCCTCGTAACGGCCCAGGCAATTACGGCCCGAACATGATGCAGCAGCAGATGGAGGCCTTTTCTCAATTCCCAACGGCAGCAGACTATCACGGCGCGCCTGATCGCTTCATTCCATCCCATGCTGCTGGTAACGGCCAAGATCCTGGCGATTTTAGCCGTCCAGTCGGTGACAGCGATGGCTGGATGAATTCTTTTCAAGGACTGTCGCTCAACACCCGTTGAAACCAGTTTTATTCGCGTTTAGTTCGCGTTTAGTTCGATATTTATATTTTCCTACTGGCCTCCTCCCAGGAGGAGGCCATTTGCGATTCTTTGCTTTAATTATGACGATACACCATTAAACCGTAACTCTTGGCGGTGAAAGATTTCGGGTGTTTCTTTGGTCGCTCATTTTTTTCTTCACCTTCTTTAACGGGGTTTATACCACACACAGAATGGGTTGGGAAGAGGAGGCCGGGGACCAATTAACGACTGATGAAGGGAGATCGCTAGGGAGGTTATAGATAGATTTTGCAATTAGGGGGGTGTCGTCTTTCTCACCGTTAAACAAGAGTTGGGTATACAGAGGCTTTCGTGCTGGGCTCAAAAGGGGTATCTGCATGGAGTTTTTTTTTTCCCGATTTGTCTCTCTTGTTTTTCGATAAATTGGGCAATTTGATGGCAGAATATGCGTTTGCTGGAGGGATTAGTTACACAAACTATGATATGAATGGATATTCTAGACTGCCACTCCAATTCTTTCCCATTGCTGAGTTTAGCATCGCTTGTCAGTATTGATTGCCCTTGATACTGAGATTTTACTGCCCAACTGGTGTATAGTTTCTCGCAACTGTTAATATGGGATACGTAATCACGAGTGTCAATTGCAGATCCAAACATGTAGGTCACCCAGAAGTCACAAATTAAATCATAAATCGTGATATATAGTTCACACAATCAATATAAATTGATGAGGCCTTTAGTATTGGTGTAGGCACCCTACGACTGCTAAGATGCAATATGAACCACACGCAGAGCTAACCATCGCGTAAAACATCCTTGAAACCACTCTCCTAACGACTCCCAGACTATCTGTAGCGCTGGAGGTTGAGGGTGTTGTGGCGCTTCCAGGTCTTGCGGCGACCGGCGGTGGTGTGGTTGAAGCCGTGACCCTTTCCGAGACCACGGGACTTCTTGCCGGTGGCGGTGAGGCCACGGGACTCGCGGTGCTTGTGGACGGGGGCGACGATCCAGTTGATGCGGGGATCGCGGCGGATGGCCTTGTGTTGAGGGTCGACGAGGATGACCTCAAAGTACTTGTAGGTGGAGTCCTGGTTGATCCAGTACGAGTTCAGGACGCGCAAGTTGGCACAGCGGCGGCCGACACGCTCCTCGGCGGTGGACTTCAGGGAGCGCTGGTACTTCAGCTGGTTAACACCCTGGTTGGTGGGCTTGCCTAGAAAAGAGAATTTTCGTTAGTTTCGCGAGGTCGTGAAAATATATTCGTAGATGGGGGATAGCCATACCGAAAGTGGCACCCTTCGACACTGGCTTCTTGCGTCCACCACGGCGAACACGGACGCGGTAGATGACATAGCCCTGCTTGGCCTTGTAACCCAGACGGCGGGCCTTGTCTGGTCGCGATGGGCGGGATGCGCGGTGAATGACATTCAGTTGGCGAAGCTATATTATGCACTCTCAGCAATGTTCAACGAGTGTATAGCAGAGACATATAACATGTCCACAGTATATATGGTTTGTAAGACCCCGAAAACCCTATGGCAAAGCCGAAAGTGATCGAGGTCGTCGGACGAGGTATTATCTTACCTCCCAGCATCGGACACGGAGAAGGAAGCGCAGCACATCAGACTGCTTCTTCTTCTGAAGTTCTTCGACGTACTTGAGGGCACCCATCTAATTGCATTCGAGTCAGCTATTGCGTTACAGTATCAATCTGTTGGATTGGTGTGCTCACTTTCGATTGTGATGGGGTTGGCGATGGTCGTCAGTTGTCGTGTGGAATCTCGGAATGAAATTTCAATATTGCAGCGACGAAATGTGCGTCGCTTCGCGGCACCAAAAATTTAGGGCACCGCTAGCGCATCGCTAGCGCAGCCGCGCGACTATAATCATTGACTGACCCCTGCATTACTAGGACCAGTCGACAGCTTCAATGGAGACCTACGATGGTCTGGGCCTGTTGGTATTCCATTTATTTGCTTATAATAATCTAATGTTACCGATAAACATGACTATTGACAGTAGCTGAATACTTCTTATTATTGAAGCCTCCAATACTAGCCATTTAAGAATGAAGTAGTGGAGTTCTCATGGCCTTTCATATGTCACAAAGACGGACTGCGCGAGGAATGTTTCAAGCTACTTCATATGGTAGAAGCTACGAAATCTCGGCAATACTGCACTTAGCTATGTCACCAACAGCAGTACCCCATTCGTCCGTAGAAAAGTCAATCCCCTCGTGATGCCATCTACAACTATTAATCACAGGGAAATGCTGAAGCAAGTTTCCCAATTGCCCTTCCTTGCTTCGCCGCAACATCTGCCCATGTCATCCTCCCAAGACTGTCCATTTTGTCACCAGATAGTACAGCGGAAGCTTCATCGTTACCGCCTTCGAGCTCTTGCATCTGATGGCCGGTCAACAGAGTAATGGCTTTGGCTTCTCCAAGACGCCTTCCCCCTTCCAGAACGCGTTCCAGATGCAAAACATTTTTATTCCACTCCTGTTCCCTGGCCTGGGTTGACAGCATGTGCGAGCCAAGCTCTAATCCCAACCTATCGACGCCAGCAAGGAGCTGATGTCCATTTTCTGTGATTGACGCGCTTGCATCTTTCAGAGAGATTGGATGACCACGGCAGATTTCTACTGCGCTGAGTACATCGGCCACAACCATCTGGTGTGACTCAACAAAAAACTTAGAAAACTGAGCCCCCAAGTTCAAGCTGAAGGACTTAGTCAACTTAGAAACAAAAACACCTAGGGTGTCATCACATACGATTGGTGAGCCATTTCCCCAAGACTTGCCGTAATTTCAGTCTTGCCTTCCACTATGTCTTTGATGTCTTCCAAATACTTGGTGCCTTTCTTCATCCCTTTCTCCTTGCTGCTTATCTTCAGAGCGTTGATGAACCGTCTGGAACAGGGTCAGTGCAACCCCTTACCCATCAAACCAATCCTCAGTGAAGCACGTACTGGCTATCCGTCTTGCTTTCTTCCTCATGTTCGGATACAAATTTGACTTGGTTCGATTTCGTAGGTTTATCTTTCCTAGTTTCACGATCCCATTGTACTTGGCTTTGCTTCACAAAGAGCCCTTCTGTGTTGCTCTCAATCTCATCATCGTAACTGTCATCCTCCAGAGCTTTAGAAGTCGTGGGATATGTACCCATTTGCCGTTTGGCCGTCTTTTGTCTTCCCTGGGTCTCTGTGTGGCATCAGCTTCTAAACTGCCGGTTCCGCGGTTATCACCTCACATGGTTTTGATATGAAGTTGAAAATACATACCCTCTGACCTTCGTCTTGTGCCCATCTTCCCTGCCCTATATATAGAGTAGGACCAGCTGGCAATGTGATCTTGGTTGATCTGCAGTTCGGACAGTTGTGCGTCTCTCGTTGAAATATCGAATTTAACGGATGAAACTTAAACTTGTAGTGCCAAAGCCCCGACAAAATTTACCCCTTATTCCAGTTTGTATGGTACCTTGAGATATACCGCAGTTGTACTTTTTCTTTATTTGCGACCAATCCCCATATTAGTGCCGAAAACTGTGGTTGTAGTGAAATAAAGCAGACGGGATTACACATTGGAGAAATGAAGGTTCAACTACGTGGATAGAGGCCAGCCAAATTCCATAACAAACGGACGGCACTTCAACCCCAAATAGGCATACAGAATAGATTCGAAGGGAAATTTTCAAACAATTAAGGGTATCTAATTAGATCACAGAACAAGAATAGAAACGAAAAGATGGTGCAAAAGAAGAGCAGTAATACTTGGACCTCTTCCTTCCCCAATCTAGATTGGGAACGGATATATGTTATAGTTTTAAAAAAAAACATGTAAAGGAAAAGTCAACTCAAATGGGCATATCGGGGGATGTTCTCGAAGCAGAAATGATGAATTTATAGGCATTCACTCGTAGCTAAAAGGCATTCAATGGATGAAGCTCATTATGCTATCTGACGGCTGTGAAGTGTCAACTTCCTGCTCCGACCTATTCATGTCCCCGGCGATTTCTATCACTCGACCAAACGCGCTACTGTTCGGCCCAACCTTTTTGTATGAAACATATGGAGCCGTATCCGATGCAAAGAGCAGAGGTAAGCGCATATTTAAGATGCTGGGGCACCACCGCGTCCACGTCCGAAACCACCACGGCTACAAATATGTAAGTAAAATAATCTCTCAACCATGGGACTTTAAAAAAACTTACAACGAAGGAGCGAACTCTCCTGGGGCACCACCCTCCTTGCCCTCTCCGGCGTCACGGCGGCGGTATCCACCCTCGCGGTCGCCGCCCTCACGGCCACCACGGCCACCACGTCCTCCAAATGGCTTGCGCTCTGGGCGGTCACCCTCACCACCCATCATTCCGCGGGGAGGCGCGTGCGAGCGCTGCTGCTTGATGTGGGTAGCTGGAACGATCTCAGCTGGGAGATGGAGCCACTCGCGAAGGTAGTCGAGACCCTCGGGAGTCAGGGTGTAGTAGTAGTATTGCCACGAGAACTGGGTCTTGACATATCCGCGGGAGGTGAGGGACTGGCAAGCCTTGACGACGTACAAGTTCTTTGTGTCGATGTCGTTGTGCTTTGGCAAGTTGTAGTCCTTCTTGGCGACGAGGACACCCTCACGGAAGAGGTACTCGTGGATCTTCTTGCGGTCGGCCTTGGGGATGAGCCTGCCAGGAAAGTTGCGTTAGTATTGCCATTGCACACAGTCCGTTTCATCACCCCTCAATATAGCAGGATGGACATACATTTTGGCGGTTTTGGAGTCGTTGACGAAGGAGGCCGGTGGTTGAAGCTCGACTTGGACCAAGGAATACCGAAAGTTCGCGATTGGGGTTTGGAGCCCTGACAGGAAATTTCTCGCTTACGCTTTTCGCTTAGATAGCGCCTATGATGAATATCCCCCTCCATGGAGGTAAAAACGCGCTAGTTGGTTCATGTGGCTAGTGTCCCATTGTGTACAGTAAAGAAGTACCTTGTCGGTCCTTATCGCCATCACAATAAGAGCCGCTCAGCCTCAAGGTAAATCGCCAGGTGAGCATTTTTGGTCATAACAGCCCTTGAAAATATAAATACAACACCATACTCATAGCTATACGGTAGCGCCCTCTACACCATGGCTCCAACAACTATCAACGTACTTCTTACCTCATTTCCGGGCCTCAACCTCCCGAAAACACTTGTCCTCCCGATACCGTCGACTGCATCCGTGGCCGAGCTTTGCGATCAGCTTGCTGAACGCATACCCCCTTTCAACGATCGACTCATTCTCACAACTGCCTCAAACAAGCAACTTGAACTTCATTCCTGTGAACAACTATCAAGTCTTGTCTCATCCGATAGCGATGCATTCCTTTCGTTGCGCCTCTCCGCGCGTCTTTGTGGTGGCAAGGGAGGCTTTGGTTCCCAGCTTCGCGCAGCTGGAGGGCGCATGTCGTCGAAGAAGAAGCGAAACCAAGGTGAAAATAACGGTTCAAGCCGCAACTTAGACGGCCGAAGGCTTCGCACGGTTACAGAGGCGAAGGCTTTAGCGGAGTATTTGGCAATAAAGCCGGATATGGAGAAGAAAGAGAAAGAACAACGTCGCAAGCGCTGGGAACAAGTGGTGGAACTCGCAGAAAGGAGGGAAGAGGAAATTAAATCTGGGTCCAAGGGAAAGATTGACGGAAAGTGGGTAGAGGATAAGGAAGAGGCTGGGGAACGAACGAGGGAGGCAGTCCAGGCGGCCATGAAATCGGGCGATTACAGAGACAACCTCCTGAGCCGTCCCAGGCTAGCAGCTAGCAGCTCATCTTCTGACGACAATACAGAGAGTGGAAGGTCGTTGACGACTGACGCGGATTCAAAGACGTCCACACCACCATCAGGGTCAGATCAACGTAAACAGTTTTCGGGGTCTTTTTTTGGATTTGACGAAGACGACGAATTTATGAGTGGCAATGAGAGCGAAGATACGGACAATGAGGGTATAGAGGAGGTGCCAAAGGATGATGAGATGGAATTAAGTGCCGAGGAACCGCCAAAGGGTGAAGTGGCGGACCTGGGCCCCGAGGTTCCAACCTCAGTCCCTAAACCAAAGAAAGGGAAGGGCAAGGCAAAGGAAAAACCGGATACAACCGAAGCTGTGACCAAAACAAGAAGTAGTACGAGGCGGAAGGCTTGAGGTGTTTACGAGTACGTTTGCTAGTCATGCGGAGACGGAGTTCAGTGGTGTATGAATAGGCTAGCAACATCTACTTCTAGTCGAACCTGCGTTGCTTTAATTCAGCGGAAATATCATGTCCTTTGCATATGTTAGGAAATATTCATTGCCTGTGATTCTACCATTCTCACCAGAGTCAATTATAGCCTACCCGGAGACTACCGCGGTGGCCTTTGCCTGCTACCAATAATGTAGTATGGCTTTCTGTTTGTTAGAAGTGATGCCATGAACGTCAACGGGAATTTGGGTTTCCGGCCGCAATCGGATTCTCCACAATGAGTTTAATGTAGGAGAGTGCTCTTCCACCCATCGACCGTCCACTATATTAGACTCTCAAGGCAGTGGCAGCATATATAGATGTTATGTGTGCACATGCCCGCGTACTATGATAGAGTAAGAACTGCTTTTGCTGCTCAGGCTTAGACTCATATCATAACACTTGTTTCGCATATATAGTAGCAACGAAACAATAGCTGATAATAACAGACGTAGCCAATGAATTTGTTCTACCGACTTCTACTCTACAATGTCCATCCTTCGATTCTTGTTTGAGAGTCAACCAACATCATGACCTCCGCCAAACCCACTCGTGATCAACTAATCCAAACGGGCTGGGAATGTGTTGTTTTCTATTATATTTTGTCAGCTGCAATTCAATGACGCTTATGAGGGTCCATACCGCGCTGGTCATCCCAACGTTCAACCCAGGCACTGGGGCACAGTGATCGGTATGCCAAGAAGAACTATACTGTCAGAAAATATCGCTCCGTGGCTTTTTGAGGGACACTGGTATACCTGGCGGCAGGGAGCGAAGTCCTCCCCCTTGGCAATGATGCACTTGTGGTAGTCGACATAGTTTTGCCAGCAGTGTTTCGTTTGGTTCTGGTTTGGGAAGCGCGCATCGAACCCTGACAGAAAGGTGAGTTCAAGAACAGGTATCACTCGTGCCAATTGAGGCAGCCTGAGTAGAGGAAGGCATACCAGCTACATATATCAATCAGCATGCGCTCCCAATTCAAGTAACAGCTCATCTAGCGGGTGCCCGCGGAAAAACTTGGATCGCGAACTTACCAGTCACAAACTTGAAGGGCTTGGTTTCTCTGTCGTCGTCAGACATATTTGTGAAGTCCGTATGGAATGATAGTTGAATGATGAGGAAGTGCCTGGAAGTCAATTGCTGAATTCTGTTTTAGCAAGTCGCCGAGGACTGAAGTACGTCGGCACCTTCAGACGAGCTCGGCTAGCCAATTATGTTAGCGCGAAATGGAGCTTCCGATATCTCTCGCTCAGACCACAGCATTACCAACTCCCAGAACAACATCAAGAAGAACAGGAATTGCAACTGGCCACCATAGTCACGATGCGGTCGTCTACTTCCCTCAAAATGTTTCAGCCAACAAGGCGAATGATGGTTCCTGTCCCTGTATGGTTCACCACACTACCCTCAATTGCTTCTTCCTGGTCCACATGCTAACAGACTCGAAACAGAAGGAAGACCAAAGCGGTAAGGAAACCTGAGAGACTCTAGAGACACAACTATATCTATTGTTTCCCCCGATATAACCGTGACTTTTCAGAGGATTGGGCGAGGCTAATTCCAGATACCACAGCACACACCATCTCTCAACGTCTCCGACAGTGGAGAAGAGTCCCTCCGGAGTTGGTCCCATTGGGTACGTTACGAATCATCCGCCTTGCTAAAACCCCAGTAACTAAGTGCTATAACTTGTAGGAATCGTCGTGGGCGTTGCTGTGGCCTTCGGTGCCTATTCGTTGGGTGCCAAGTTGATGGACAAACAGATGCGTCTGTCCCGTCAGAACAGGGGCCACGATTAGACCTCAGAACTAGGAAGGTGGAATAGCGGACTAAGGATGAGCTTGTGAACCGTGGAGAGAAACCAATGTTGATACTATGTTAAAATGACGTGATCACAAAGGTGGCGTCCCGATGTCAAACCTCCTAGGGACTTTGTATATCAAATGGAATTTATTTCTAGTATAGCTGCACAAGCAGTGATTGCTACCAGAAATTTATGAATTGAGATCTTTCATTGAATAAAGCATTGCCAGCAATCAGACCCATGCGGGCCGTCGATCATAAAGCCATCGAAAGATAAAGCATTTTCAGTAATTGCACCCCATGCAGACCACTGATCAGAAAACCAGTAGATAATAGAGCATTTTTAGTAATTACACCCATGCAATTCGTTGATCAGAAAACCATTGAAAGTCAAAGCATAGCCAGTCATTATTACATCCATGAAGACTCAGAAAACCATTGCAAGCCCTCTATTAACGCCGTTTTATGTCATACCTTCCACGCCATGCTAACCCCTTCCAAATTACTTGTCCCTTTCCTTGCCACCACAAGTCATCTAGCTTTAGGTCCGGCAACATCCAATCCTTCAAGTCCCTGCATGGGATCGTCCGGCCTTTCTTCCGTGCCACGTCCACCATCTGCTGTGACCTTATCCTCTTCGTCGACTGCGTTCGCTGCTAACCATCCTTCCTTCATGCCCAGCCAAGTTAGTAAAAACACTTTATATATATGTAACACGAAGAGTGCCTCAAAAATATTTACCTGTTCCCACACTGCAGTTTTGCTTCCCAGGCCTTCATTCGCATTCTTTTGAGGCTTAGCTGCCGACACTTTAATGACACGCCCGAATAGCTCGGCTTGGTCCATATTATCGATAGCCTCCAGTGCATCTGAAGGGTCCTCAAATTCTACGTAGCCAAAACCCCGATGAAGGTCTGTTGATAAAGGAGCTTCTGGCTTTGGAAGTGAAACGTCGACTATCTCTCCAAATGGGATGAAGGCCGCATGAAGACTTGCGGCGTCTATTGCTGGCGCAAGGCCACCAACGTAAACCGTTCCCTTCAACCGTGCTTGCTCCGTCATTTCGGAGGTAGGCCGTCTTCGTCTTCGTACAAGTTAAATGTGGTTTTGTGCGATTTGGGTAGGAGTGAACTGATAAAAACATTCACCCTCTAAAAGAGCAAGTCACGTGGATTTAACCTCTAAGTCACCGGAATCCATAACCCTTGCATCTTGGCAACCCGAACGTGTCTTTAATTCCAAGGTGGCACTCCGGCTCTCATTACTTCCTGCCATAGCTGAACCAGTCTTCAATGGTGACAGCTTCACGTCTTCAGCCTTTTTTCAATCACGCCAATCAACATTCACACGACCGAAATTTATTCTTCCTTTGTCATAATCGTCACCAGATTTGCGCAACAACCTAACTCGGCGACCAAAACACCTTGGACGGCGCCATGGTCCGGTTGAGGGAGATACCCAGAACAGCTGCTTTCGCGTGGTCGCCTGGCACTGGACTGCCCATTCTAGTCACCGGAACCAGGGCAGGCGCTGTAGACGCAGACTTTTCGGATGAGACGAAATTAGAGCTATGGGACTTGAACCTAGACAATTTGGAACAGGGGGTTGAGCTCCAACCTATTGCTAGTATCAGCACAGATTCGAGGTAAGAACATGTGCAGCCTATAATCAAATTTCGAGTCATATCTGATGTTTCTTCTGGCAGGTTCCATGATATCGCCTGGGCACCTCCAAATGAAGACCACCCCAATGGTATCATCGCGGGGGCACTTGATAATGGCTCCCTGGATTTATGGGATGCACAAAAGCTTCTCGAAGGTTCAACCGATGCCTGTATGTCCCGAACATCAACACATACTGCGGCGATCAAGTCGCTTCAATTCAACCCCTTGAAACCCGATATTCTGGCCACTGCGGGCGCGAAAGGCGAACTATACATTTACGATGTCAATGATATGTCGAGCGGCTCCAGACTTGGTAACCCGCAGGCGCGGTCGGATGATTTAGAGTGCATTGCTTGGAATAGAAAAGTCCCGCATATTCTTGCCACTGGTTCAGTTGGTGGGTTTGTGACGGTGTGGGATTTGAAAACAAAGAAAGCAACTTTAACTTTGAATAATAGCCGCAAAGCTGTGGGAGCCATCGCATGGGACCCAAATAATGCTACAAAGTTATTAACGGCCACGCCAGACGATTCTACTCCCGTTATTCAGCTTTGGGACCTCCGGAATTCGAATGCCCCTGAGCGAACATTGCAGGGACACGAGCAAGGTGTCCTTTCACTTTCGTGGTGCGACCAAGACAGCGATATTTTACTCTCGTCTGGCAAAGATAATAAGACATTATGTTGGAATCCCCAGACCGGTGAGCTTCTTGGAGAATTTCCCGAAGCCACAAACTGGACCTTTCAAACGCGATTCAGCCCACATAACCCCAATTTGTCCGCAACAGCATCATTTGATGGCAAGATCTCCATTCAAACCCTTCAAAACACTAACCAACCTGTTGGTCAGGGGGCAACCAACGGCCTTACTGATGGCGAGGACTTCTTTAACAAGGCCCAAACACAGCCCCAAGGATCATCGTTCACTTTAACGAAAGCCCCAAAATGGAGCGAGCGTCCTATAGGCGCGTCGTTTGGATTTGGAGGCAAGCTGGTTATATTCAGCCAGCAGCCGGCGGTGGCGGGGGGGAAGCGTTCCTCGAAAATACAGCTATCAAAGTTTTCGGCTGATTCCGGTGTTGCCACAGCTACGGAGGCATTCGAGGCATCTTTGGAGTCCGGCGATATACTGGGTATCTGCAAATCCCACATTGAGTCGGCTAAAACAGACGAAGAAACTGGTGATTGGGAAGTTATCAAAGCCCTTGTTGCTGAGAGCCCCCGGAAAAGTGTCACAGAGTATCTTGGATTCTCGGGGCCCGAAGATGCTTCAAGCGGCGTCGAGGATGCCACAGCTCACGATGCCGATACCACAAAAGACTCGGAAGCAACGCCAGAGTTGACAACTAAGGCCAAGAACAACAGGCTATCAACATATTTCAACGACAGTCCAGATACTGATGATTTCCTGTCGGATTTGACGCCAACGAAAACAGCCAAGACCAATGATCCATTCCACTTACTATCGGATTCGGACTCGCAATCAGACCGCGAGATAACAAGAGCACTCATGCTTGGCCAGTTTGAGCATGCCATGGCTATATGCCTTAAGGATGACAGAATGGCCGATGCTTTCGTCATTGCCAATTGTGGAGGCAAGGAGCTGCTGGCTAAGGCTCAAAAAGCGTATCTGGCAGGCGCAGCTAAAGGGCCTAAATACTTACGCCTCCTTGCTGCGGTAACCGACAAAAATTTGTGGGATATTGTATACAATGCCGACTTGTCTAACTGGAAAGATTCCATGGCTACCTTGTGCACATACGCCGACCCGACAGAATTTCCTGACTTGTGCGAGGCCCTTGGTGATCGAATACTTGATTCAGGTGGCTCCCGTAAGAACGCCTCATTTTGCTACTTGGTTGGATCAAAACTGGATAAAGTCATTGGTATCTGGATATCCGAACTTCATGAGCAAGAACAAGAAGGTTTGCAAAAGCCAGGCAATGATACGAATTTCTCGCTGCATGCACATCTGCTGCAGAATTTCATTGAGAAAGTTACAGTTTTCCGCAAAGTAACAAACTTTGCGGATACCGAGCAAGATTCTTCTGATGGGTGGAAGCTGGGACCCCTGTATGAGAGATATGTGGAATATGCCGACATCCTCGCCTCCCATGGCTTCCTTGATACTGCAGATAAATATCTCAATCTTCTTCCGCTACAGTATTTGGCGGCTGACGCTGCGCGGAACCGGGTTAAGCAGGCCTCAAAAAAGGCAACACCGCAGTCACATGCCCGTCAGCAGCAGCCTACAGTATCGAGAACGGTTCCCAGACCCCAGCAAACAAGTTCGTTTTCTTCTCAACAGCGCCCAGTGGAGCCTTCCAAGGTAGCAAATCCCTATGCACCTTCTCCCTCTACACTTGCGCCAAATCCGTATGCCCCTTCAGCGCCAGCCTATGGATCTCAGCAGGCTTATGTTCCGAACCAATCGCAAGGAAGTTATGGGTCTTCACCGATGCCTCCTCCTATAGGCTTCTCTCCGGACAGCTCGTATGGCCAATTTGGAGCTCCTCCTAGGAACACAGCTCCCTTGCAGCCTCCTCCATCGAAAGCAAAGGACATGGTCAACTGGAATGATACGCCAATGGTTACCAAGCCGTCCATATCGAGAAGGGGAACGCCCGGAACTGCACCAGCGCCAATCACTTCGCCATTTCCCAACCAGCCAAACCTCTCTGTACCACCATCAGCTCCGCCGTTTGGTGCGCCTCCAAGAGGCACCCCTACACCTCCACCACCACCCCCAAAGGCGTCTATGGCACCGAGAGTAGCTTCGCCGCTCGGTGCTGGGCATCCGCCCCCGTTTGGACAAGCGTCCCGAGCGTCTCCAAACCTTAATACCTATGCACCGCCGCATGCACAGGGTGGACAAGGCTATTCTCAGGCAGCCCCACCACCAGCGATCGCTCGAGGACCGTCGCCATATAATGCTCCACCGTCAGGCCCACCCCCCTCGAACCGCTACGCACCTGCGCCAGCTGCTCAACAGCCTTCTCAACAAGCGCCAGGCCAGGTCCCACCACCACCCCAGGCGGGGTTCCGCCCTCCGCCACCGTCTAACCCATACGCACCCCAGCAGGTTCCACAGGCAACCTATAGCCAGCAACAGTTCCAGCATACACAGCCAGGTCCGGCCCAAACAGAGCCACCTCGCGGCACAGTGTCAACTTCGAGGCCTGGCACCTCACAGGGACAGGCACCCAAGCCACCTGCTCCCTCCTCGAAATACCCACCGGGTGACCGGTCACACATACCGGCATCCGCCCAGGATATGGTAGGTATATTTAGCAATGATATGCAACGGGTCGCCAGCAAAGCACCTCCGAATTTCGCTGCTCAGGTTAAAGATACACAGAAGCGGCTAAACATCTTGTTTGACCATCTTAATAACGAGGATCTCGTTAAGCCGGATACCATAGAAAAGCTTGGCGAACTTGCCCAGGCTCTTCAGTCCAAGAACTACGATATGGCTTCGAGAATCCAGGTGGATATCCAAAGAGAAAAAACTGATGAGTGTGGAAACTGGATGGTAAGGACAACACGTAACCAGAGTGTCGGCTACATTGCTAACTTTATGTCTAGGTTGGTGTTAAGCGTCTGATAAACATGAGCAAGGTAACTCCATAGGCCATGAGTAAAAAATCCAACCCGCACTTGGTTATTGGTGCGCTCAATTCTGCTGGTGGAGGTGTGCTTCGGACCAGGCAAGGATTCAAGTAATTGTAATCTATGTCTTTGTCGTAATTGAACACATTCGATGTAGCATATAGCGTGCAGCTTTTCTGCGTTGAAATAGTCCCAAAGAGTTGAGAATATTATATTTCCGTTGCATAGAAAATATATGTAAAACAAGATATTGGAACACGATAGGTGATAATATAATATTACATCGCGGAGGTAATATCTGAAAAAAAAAAAAAAAAAACCCCCTAGTATGTCTGCCTGTGGCCCCTTGAAGGTTACGATAAATGTCCGTTATAATATAGTCAAATAATTCCAACGCGTCTACTAGATCTAGTTACCATTGTCTGATAGTCAATGTATACAGCCAATAAATAGATCAATATAGAGATAACCCGTAGGCCAGTATTATGCGGCTACACAATATGACTCTTGGGAACAAAATCAATTCGTTTATGGTGGAGATATGAAGCTCAATACATTCTACAAAGCAACCCTTCGTTATACATCATTGGACTTTGTGCGTGTAACGAACATCTGGTTGGTGGTTCTTCACATAGCTCGGGCCTCGAAATGTGCTAGTTCAAGGTCAACCTTGCCAAAATATGAGGTAGTGACGAAGTGGAGCTTCCGACTAGTCCCTACCGAACCGCAACAAAGATAGATGCAGAAGTCAATATGAATACAAGCCAGCCCTTATCCACAGACGGACGAGAGATTTCCCAGTTACCAGAAATAGGTCTCTCCAGGCGTCCCTACAACGCGCCTGCATTATATACACCAGGTCAAAGGGCCGTGGCAACCCATGGCAGAAATGGACATCAACCACCAAACCGGGGAAGATCCATGAGCCATTCTTTGCCGTCAATACCCCACGGCAATAATAACGGCCGCGGGCATCATACGGCTATGGAGTATGGTTCTGGTGACGGCAACAACAGGGTTATGTTCAGTGCTTTGACGCCTCAAAGTCCCTTGACGCAGAGAGCGAGCAAATCTGCCAAGGCTCAAGATCGCGATTTGATGACGGGGAAATGCATGACTTGCGACTCGATGGTTCGATGGCCCAGAGGGCTGGCCGTATTTCGATGTTCTGTATGCGTAACTATAAACGATTTGACACCAGTCGGTTCAATTCAAGATGCCGCAAACGACCATCGTAGGCACAACATGAGAGAATATGCATCCTCTCAAAACCCCCCACTATTAAGAGGTAGGCAGGCACATAGCCATGGCAAGGATCAAATTCATTATATCTGACTAATTTGCTGTAGCGTCGCCGATATCTTGTCATAAGACGAGCGCTTTGATTGAACAATGCATCAGGTCCTACCTCATGTCTCGGCTTGGAAGTAACAAAGTCCCCGAATTTGCATGGGGAAAACATACTTATGAAGTGTTAGCATACCATGTAGAACCAGGAGACGATAGACATGTCGATTTGGGTCTAGATGCTACGCTGCAATCTGTGTTCACCGGAAAACCAGAAGACTCTATCAAAGCAAGGGGAACTTCTTGCTCCGAGTTCAACCATGTGGGCTGCGAGTGCCGTTTCGATGCAAAAGTTTCGAAAATGCCTAGCATTAGTGACCCATATGGTAGGACAGCCAAGGGTCCTTGTCATCTTACTGAGCGAATCGACAAGACGCATGTCCCATGTTCCAAAGACGGAATAGGAAATATTTTCAGACCACTGGAAGATTATATAATAGCGTCTTTCCAATCGCATGATTGCATCAATAGATCATTCTCTACCACACCGGCGTCATTTGGTCCCCAGGGCCCAAGCGAAGGAAGACTGGAGTTTACAGGGCCACTCGCGGACGAGAAACGGCAGCATACTGCCGATTTGAAGCCGCCAGTGGGTACTACGATACCCCTCAGAGATCCCGCAGAGAATGAGGAATTGTACACTAGAGGATTTACTATTCAAAACTGCCCTGGTGTATCAATACCCCAAAATAGAAGAACAACAATTACAAACGGGGTCACCACTCTCATTGAGGTGAACAGAAGTTCGCCCCAGATCGACTGGAATGAGCTTCACCAGTGGTATGATCTAATAATACACGCTGGCGATGACTGGGACCGCCACATGGCCGAGGTCCTCAGTTCTGTTGGATTGGGATTTAATTGTCCATCAGCTGACGAGGTGAGCCATATAAAAGGTGAATTTGCTGAGGCACAACGGCACACAAGGCGAGTTATACTAAAGGCCATGGAGGGCATCTTGAAAAGGCCAGGGGGTTTATTGAATGAACCAAGCGATATTCGGTTTCTTCTTATTATCTTAGCCAACCCGCTTCTTTACCCGTCGTATTCACCATTACCAGAGGATGGAGTTCGAGTGTCTCGAGCATCCCCTGTGTGTCCAAGTTCGACTAAACTTGCAGAATCGATAAGTTTTTCGAAAAATAAAAAGCCTTTGAAAACTCTATTGACACCCAAAGACATCGGTACTGGGCCTGGCTATCACTCAGGAATTATCAAACGCATACTCGGACTACTTTCTAACCTTCCCAACGAGTGTCATCATCATCTAGTATCATGGTTTTCAAAATTCCCCGAAGCCCATTTCCAACGAACAACCGAGTTGGTGGGTAGTTTTGTAACATACCGCCTCACAAGGCAAAACAATAGAAGGCGCGATACTGGCCATGACCTTACGGGTGGCTTAGTTCCCAATATACCTTCATCCGGTCACGGATCCACAGCAGCATTGCATGCTGAGCTTAGTGGAAGAGGCCAAGGTGCAAAATTCTCTACGGAAAAGCAGAATAAAGTGAAGTACAATGATGACTGGCAAATTCGAGCCGCAGCCCGAGTCATGGCGCTGCTATTTGCCGCAAACAACAATGGAAGTCATCGCCATAGTAACTTATTACCGCATATACCACTTGAAGAACGTCAGCACAGTGTTCCAACACCTCATGGACACAAGTCTGGCTGCAAGCAGATACTTCCCACGAGCCACTTTTACAACACATTACTCGACTATTCTGATCTAATTGCGGATTTCGAAGCTTGGGAAGCAAAGGGAGGAAAGTTCACATTTTGTCAATATCCCTTCTTTCTGAGTATCTGGGCAAAGATACAAATAATGGAACATGATGCTCGACGCCAAATGGAAATAAAGGCTAGAGAGGCGTTTTTTGACAGTATAATGACTCGTAAAAGCGTCAATCAGTATTTAATACTGAAAGTACGTCGGGATTGCCTGGTTGAGGATAGCCTTAAGGGCGTGAGCGAGGTTGTGGGCGCTGGTGGTGAAGAAATTAAGAAGGGGCTTCGCATAGAATTCAAAGGTGAAGAAGGCATTGATGCGGGCGGTTTACGAAAGGAATGGTTTCTTCTGCTCGTCAGAGACGTGTTCAACCCCGAACATGGTATGTTAAGGTTTTCAGTGGGTTCCTAAATGTGACTGACAGTATTGTGCAGGAATGTTTACCTACGACGAAGAATCTCACGTTTGCTACTTTAACCCCAGTAGCTTTGAAACTTCAGACCAGTTTTTCCTAGTTGGTGTCGTCCTAGGACTTGCCATCTACAACTCAACCATTTTAGACATTGCGCTTCCGCCATTTGCTTTTAGGAAACTGTTGGCTGCTGGCCCTATTTCTCTTCCAGGATCTCCTTCTCATTCAAAACCCACCATGGTCTATACTCTCGACGATCTTGCCGAATACCGACCTTCGCTTGCCCATGGGCTCCGCCAGTTGCTAGAGTTTGATGGCGATGTAGAGGAGACATTTTGCCGTGATTTTGTTGCGGATGTTGAGAAGTATGGAAAGGCCCACCAAGTACCACTTTGCCTTGATGGCGAAAACCGAGCAGTCAACAACTCAAACCGCAGAGAATTTGTAAACCTCTATGTGAAATATCTCCTGGATACCTCTGTAGTTCGGCAATTCGAGCCATTTAAGCGGGGGTTTTACACCGTGTGTGGTGGCAACGCTCTCTCTATCTTTCGACCTGAAGAGATTGAGCTTCTTGTCCGAGGTTCAGATGAACCGTTGGATATCCATTCACTTGAAGCAGTGTCTCTGTGTGAGAATTGGGGTGTGCCAAACCCGGCTGAAACCGAGCCAGTCATTCAATGGTTCTGGCAATCGTTCAAGGACGCAGTCCCCAAAGACCAGAGAAAGCTTCTATGTTTTATAACGGGAAGCGATCGAATACCTGCCATGGGCGCAGCCAATTTGGTCATTAAGCTTTCATGCCTTGGTGACGATAGCTTACGATACCCGATAGCTCGAACATGTTTCAATATGCTGTCACTGTGGCGGTACAACTCCCGTGCAAAATTTGAGCGGTTACTCTGGCGGGCTGTCCATGAAAGTGAGGGGTTTGGCTTGAAATGATGTACGATAACTATTCCTACAACAATCCAAATCGTTCGCGATAACCACCGAGAAACAGCCCAGTTAATTCGGACCAGATATACATATTATACATAAATACATTGCTTTGAGACTCATGGCCATTACCCCAAAGTAGCACGACTCCATAGCATGCTGCCCAGCCATATGGTCTGGCAATACTAACGTACACTAAACGCCGCATCTGGTCTTACACCCCTACTTCCATGCCAGTATTTTACAGGATATCATCAAGCTGATCGGGCCTGTGCTAGGATAGCTTCTTCACGCTTCTTTTCTTCATTATAAACTCGATGTCTGGCGGAGTCCTTAGCGCTCAGTTCTTGCTGGGCAGCGAGCTCTTCAAGTTGTTGTGCCTCTTCCGGTGTAGGCTCGACGGGAACGGCATTTGTCAAGGCGAGTAATTGTGATAATATCTCGGACTCATGCCTGTGCTTCATATTGATAGTTGCCACGCGCTGTTGATTCGAGGTTGTAGGTTCGGTTTGGACACCACCCACAGGTGCGGTCGGAGGTTGAGGTTGAGTGGTGTCATCGAAGTAAACTGTCATAAGCGCTGGTCCTTCCTGGTTTGCGGTTCTCTCTAAAGTCATAGATACTGTAGGGTTATGGTACTTCAGGCGCGGAAGGTATGATTGCCAAAATTTCCTGCTCAATTCAGTATAATGTCCATGTTGCGGTCGAGAGATCGGGCATATCTACCTCGGACCAAAATGCCCATCGTTCATCCTCTTCGCAAACTCCATGTGCAGCTTGGTGACATTCTTAGGTAAAACTGCAGCCCCTGGCCCTAACTTGATAGCAAGCAGCTAAATGCGACTGTCAACGTGTGGCCTCGAGTTCGTTTCGAGGAAATAAAATACCTTCTGGATCGGGTGAACGTCAGCAAAAGATCGATTGTGCCACAACGGAGAGGATAATTACTTACAGCGCGAAGCTTGGTCATCCGCCTTACTATGCTGACCATGTTTGCAAGATGAACGTTTGGAGTGCTATGATTATGCCAGGGGAATGATTGTGAATTGGTGGACCAAATAATTTCGGTTTGGCGTCGATGCCGGTGCCCGGAACATTTCCCCGGATTTTTGGGAGCGCTACTTCTCCCATGGTAATTTCTGAGATTCAACTCCATCGCTCTGCACCTTATTTTATGGAAAAGAAACAAGAACCAACAAGCACACAAAAACGGCTTGAAATGAAGCTGTAGTGTACGCACTTGTAATGATGGCGGGTATACGAGCAGGATCTAAACTATCAGCATCTGCTGGGAGAATTGAGCTTTTTGCTGGCTTTGATTTGCCACACTTCCTTTGTCCAGCCTTACTCTCAAGCACCCAGTCCCTTACTCGATTCAAGGCATCTCCTCGCGCTCTCCCGACGCCCTCGCAGCGATCGCAGACAAGATGTCTCTCAATACTACCCCGGGCGGCCGCAATTAAAGATTATTCACGCTTTGAAACCCGACCCCCCGAATTACCAGAACGATGCGCTGGGTGCGGATCATTTTCCCAAACCTCCAATGTCACTGCACCCGGTTTTTACACTTTGACAAGGAGATCAGTGGAGGCCTATCTGCAGGAAGAACCGAAATGCGTTGCCAGAGGTCAATCTATGGTCGCCCACGCATTCGAATCTGCACTAGGTCACGTTGATGGGGCTGTCCTCGACTCACTGAAGACCCAGCCGGTTGCCCCTCCACAAGACGTCGAACAACCTGTCTGTGATCGCTGCCATAAGCTGAAGCATCATCACTCCGGACAATCTATACGGCACCCATCTATCCAATCGATTCAAGACACGATATTGGAGTCACCTCATAAATATAACCACATATACCATGTGGTCGACGCGGCAGACTTCCCGATGTCTTTGGTACCTGGCTTATACAAGCTACTCAATTTAACGCCTCAACGATCCATGAATCGCCGTTCAAAAACTGGCCGATTTTACCATGGCAAGAAGACTGAAATAAGCTTCATTATTACTCGCTCAGATCTCCTAGCCCCTGTTAAGGCCCAGGTCGATTCGTTAATGCCACGCTTGGTTGAGATATTGAGGGATGCCCTTGGATCATTTGGGAAAGATGTCCGGCTCGGAAACGTAAGATGCGTCAGCGCACGTAGAGATTGGTGGACGAAAGACTTGAAAGAGGATATCTGGGAACGGGGCGGCGGCGGTTGGATGGTTGGAAAGGTGAATGTCGGTAAGAGCAGACTTTTTGCGAGTGTCTTTCCTAAAGGGAGGTGTGCGTCTGCTCAGCAAGACACATTATTCTCGACGCCGACTTCGAAGCCTGCCATGGACGCAACGTTGGGAAACCCTAACGACCTGCTCAATGCCACGGGATTGTTAGATCCCCTGACTCTTCTCCCTCCAGCACTGGAGGAAGTTGATTATCCTGCCATGCCTTTGGTCCATCCATTGCCAGGTACAACGGCTTCTCCTATCCGGGTTCCTTTTGGTGGAGGTAAAGGCGAGCTGATAGATCTTCCTGGCCTCGCCCGTGGTGATCTTGAATTACATGTTCAAGAGCCTCACCGCCTGTCCTTGGTAATGCGATCTCGAGTAGTACCAGAGCAGCAGGTCATCAAGCCTGGTCAATCTCTCCTACTTGGCGGCTTCATCCGCATTACACCGGTTACCCCAGAATGCACAATCCTTGGCTATGCGTTCACCCCAATCTCATCACACCTGACAAATACGGAAAAGGCCATAGGAATTCAAACACAGGTTCTTGAGACGGGAGTTGAGAATATTTCTGTACCCGGGACTGGCGAAAAGATTAAATCTGCAGGTAAGTTCCAACTCAAATGGGACGTAACGAAGCAACGGTCTGGGCCTATTACCGCATCAGATGCAGCGGGTATTACGGCTGATAGGTTGCCGTATTGTGTACTATCTACAGATCTCCTTATTGAAGGTTGTGGATGGGTGGAGCTTGTGTGCCAGGTGCGCAAGAAGCAACTAGATCCTTCCGGCGTATTGGATGGATATGGCAAGGGCGACAGCAGCAGGTTCGAACAAACCCCTGCCAATGTCAATTGGCCCGAAGTAGAAGTTTTCAGCCCCGATGGAAAATTCATTGCATCGAGGAGACCAATAAATGGCTGGCTGAATGGAGGGCCAAGAAAGCCTGGCTCTAACGTGAAAGGCCGGCCCCGGAGAAGTATGAAGGGTGCGAAGAAGAGGATGAAGGCTTCCTTAAGGGAGACAAGCCAATAATAAATGGACCTGTCTCCATATTAAGGTTATACATGTACAATTAGTTATAGAGGCGGTATTTTTTGAGGGACAAGGCAACGGTGGGTAAACTGGGACTCAGATATAGATCTATGTTGACTACACTCTAATAATATACAAATAAACATAATACACTATCCATTCGCCATCATGGGGCGGGAGATGTCGACTTGGAAACCTCTGGCACTGTTTCGGTAGCAGATACAGGAGGCGCCATAGGTAATGGTACAGCTCGTCGAGGCCGTTTCAACTCCTCCATTGTAACACCATCCAATTTCGTAATACCAACAACGGCAGGGTCGCCCTTCTTCACAAACTCATACATACCTAATATCAGCAGTTAGTTGTGTATTTGCATAATTGACCGGCGTGGAGCTTACCAGGCATTTTGTTCCCGGCCAGCCTGAATGCATCACGTGCAACCTGCTCGTGAATGTCTCCCTTGAGCTCAAAGATGACTTTGCTGACCGCAATTCTCGATGCCCAGTGATCAAACGAGCCCTTTCCTTTCCCCATGCGAACCTAACAAGTTAATATTAGCATTGGGCCATATTATTTGTTGATATATATGCCCTACCTCATTACCACTGCTATACACTCCAATGCTGGCGCAAACTCTCTTGAACAATCGATATCGCATCCCTCGAAGCCTGACCTTTATAGCCTCCTCTCCGTTCTTTAATTGCAACGCACTAACTCTGCGATGGTGGTCGCACATCCGCAATCCATAGTCGCCCCAAACAACGGTAGTACCGCGAGATGACCCGCCAGTCGGAACACGGGGTCGGCCTTTGCGAGACCTTTTCTTTTCGGGCTGTGTAGGCAAAAGCCAGTCTCCCAATACGGCTGGTGTAGTAGAGAACGCTCTATGGGTTGTGAATAAGGTCAAAGAGGAAGAAGGGGTCGCTGGAGCTTTGGAGAGGGCTGAGATGGCTCTGGGAATCGTCGATGGGCGATAGGCCGACGAATTGAGTGTTAGGCGCTCAACACATGCTGATAAGGCGAGTGCTGATGAGATCGAGGCCTTCATATTCATTAAATGGTGGTTGTGACGTTGAGCCAATTCGGCTTATAATTTGTTCGTCGAAGGAGCCGCAGAATAATGAAGGTTCCAAAAGGTTGGCGCTAAAGCGGAACTTACCTTGGCCAATTCCTGCCCATACATCCTGGGGTTCACTTTGACGCGTCGGCACATGACTTGGTACGTTCCACACCTGCCCCAAACGCCCTCGTTAATTGAATCGCGACTACTACGTACGCCGCGAGTATCTCCACTGTCAATTAATTTTAGGCACCCTCGACAATTTCAAGGCAGGGCTCCATGAGCATGTGAGATACATATATCTCTACCTGTCAGAGCTTAACAATTACATTAGCCCAAATCTATTTCAACAAAGTACAGCGCGGCCAACATGCCTCCAGATATCCGGAACTTTTTTGGTGGTAAGGGTGCCGTCGCAGCCCCAAAGAAGGACAAAGTCAGTAGATTTCCATGTTGTTACAATCCGTCTCTCTCAATGGTTGGTGCGAGACTTGCTTTATCCGCGAAATTGCAATTATATCTCTCGAGCTCGCTGTGCAGGAGATCTGATCTCATTCAACTAACGCCATCCACAGACAGAGGTTCCCAGTTCACGTCGAAAGCAAACTCGTAAAATTATAGACGAAAGCGATGGAGATGAAAGTGAAGTAAAGAAGATCGATACCCCAAAGAAAGCTGTGGCAAAAAAGCGTACGAATACTATTTCACCAAAAGGCGAAGAGACCACCACAAGTGATTATTTCGCGTCGCGTGGATCGAAGAAGATTGCAAAAAGCCCACCGGGTCCAATGAAGCTGACCGAACTGTCTCCACGCCCAAAGACGAAGTCATCAACTACAAATGTCGCTGCGCAAAAGCCGTTGAAGGGCAAGCCACAAGGGCAGGCGTACCATAAAGTCGAGGCCGACGACAGGGGGGCATATGCGGATATTGACGACCCCGATGAAGGCGATGACATCTTTGCTGCGGCTGTGAATACTGGTCGGAGGCGGAGAGAGGAGGACGATTATATGGAGATTGATGGTGACGAAGATTATGACGAACCTATCAATCCAGGAGTTGTCTCCAGAACAAAAACCAAATATGGGGATAAAAAGACCCTCCCGGTGAAGACGGGATCGCCGGAGACTGTCACGCTGTTGTCCGAGGATGATGCGGTTGTTACCAAGGCATCCCAGAATGGCAAGCCTGCTCCAAGAAATAGGAAGCGGAAGTCAGTATCGCTAGACCCGGATGACTCTGACGGGTTCGACGCACCTAAGAAAGGATCGAAAGTTAATGAGAAAAAACCACCTGCAAAAAAACCTCGGGCTGCAACAAAGAAAGAAGTTATTCCCGAGAGTGCGGAGATGCAAGCGGTCCTTGACAGTATTCCAACTGTGGAAGCTCCACCTCCTCCACCGAAAAATGCAGACGGCGAGAAATTTAATTGGAGAAAGGCCGCTGCTGGAGGAGGTAATGCGGGCCCGCCCCCAGCAGCTGGCTCAAAAGAATTGCCAGTGGGAGCAGATAATTGTCTAGCTGGGCTCACCTTCGTTTTCACTGGCCTCCTCGAGACGATTTCTCGCGAGGAAGGACAGGAGCTAGTAAAAAAATATGGAGGAAAGGTAACCGGAGCACCCAGTGGAAAGACGAGCTATGTTGTCCTTGGGTCGGATGCCGGGCCAAGTAAACTGGAAAAGATTGCGAACCTGAAAATAAAGACAATCAATGAAGATGGGCTCTTCGCTCTGATTCGTGCCACATCAGAACACTTAACGCAAACCGGGGGCACAACACGAGCCGCTGAGAAGGCACTGGAGAAGCAGAAAGAAGCCGAAAAAAAGATGAAAATTCAAGCAGAAGAAGAGGAAAGGCAGGAACGAATAAGAGCAGCCGAAGCTGAAAAGGCAGCACGTAAAGCTGCTGAATCGCGGGGACTTGCTCCACCTGCGAGTAAAAACCTTTCGAACTCTCAGTTATGGACTGTTAAATACGCACCGTCGAAGATGAATCAAATATGTGGCAACAAAGGCCAGGTCGATAAAATCCAGAGTTGGTTACAAGGCTGGCCTAAAGCTCACAAACTTGGGTTTCAATTGCCTGGTAAAGATGGCCTTGGCATATATAGATCAATTGTTATTTACGGCCCTCCTGGAATTGGAAAAACCACAGCCGCTCATCTTGCGTCTAAACTTGAGGGCTACGACGTTATAGAGAGCAATGCCAGCGATACTAGGAGCAAGAAGCTCGTAGAGTCAGGGTTACAAGATGTACTCGATAACAGCTCCTTGCTAGGCTTCTTTGCAGGACATGAAAAGTCAGTGGACTCTAAAAAGAAGAAAATCGTGCTTATCATGGATGAAGTGGATGGGATGTCTGCCGGCGATCGTGGTGGGGTAGGCGCACTTGCTAAAATATGCAAGAAGACCGATATCCCCATCATTCTCATATGCAACGAGTTCAGGATACCCAAGATGAATCCATTCCGTCACGTAGTGGCCGAAGTTCCATTCAGACGGCCTACGGTCGATCAGGTCCGGTCTCGTGTCGCAACAATATGCCACAGAGAAGGGCTGAAGCTATCTAGGGAGGCCATGGATGCATTGATCGAGGGAAGTAACAAGGACATAAGACAAGTTGTTAATATGCTATCCAGCGTCAAACTGGATCAAGCTGCCATGGATTTCGATCAAACCAAATCTATGTCGAAACAATGGGAAAAGCACGTCGTGTTAAAGCCCTGGGACATATGCCACAAGTTACTGGGGAGTGGATTATTTGCACCGTCTAGCAAATCAACCCTCAATGACAAAATAGAACTCTACTTTAACGACCATGAGTTTAGCTACTTGATGATCCAGGAAAACTATCTGAGAACCAGGCCTCTAATGCCCCCAAACCAAAACTTGTCGCCAAGAGAACAGAGATTGAAAACCCTGGAGCTGGCGGACAAGGCAGCTGAAAGTATCAGTGATGGTGACCTTGTTGATCGAATGATCCATGGCTCTCAGCAACAATGGAGCCTAATGCCTGTACATGCAGTTTTCAGTTCGGTTCGGCCTGCCAGCTTCATGTCTGGTGCTGTAACTGGGGAAATGCCGTTCACAACCTGGCTCGGGAACAATAGCAAGCATGGCAAACTCAGCCGTTTCGTGAAGGAAATCCAGTCCCACATGCGCCTTCGGACTTCAGGAGACAGACATGAGATTCGGCAACAATACCTCCCCACGCTCTGGACGCAGCTTATCAAACGGCTAGAGATAGAGGGTAAAGATTCAGTTGATGAAGTTATCGATTTGATGGACAGCTATTTCCTAACACGGGATGATTTTGACTCCATTATGGAACTCGGGGTTGGACCTCAGCGACAGGAATTGGTGACGTTGGAGACTCAGACGAAGTCAACGTTTACTAGGCTGTATGCTATATTATTTTCCTTCTGTACTCGAAAGTTTTTACTAATTGACTCGAATAGGTACAATAGCCGGACCCACCCGATGCCTTTCATGAAAGCAAGTACTGTAGTTGCTCCTGCTAAGTCCACCAAGGAGATGCCAGATCTAGAAGAGGCTATCGAGGAAAGCGATAACGAAGCTCTGGTTGAGACGCCAGATATTGAAGACGACGACATGGATATTTCGAAAGATAAATATATCAAGAAGCCAAAGGCTAAGAAAGCAACGGGGAAGAAGCCAGCAGGGAGGAAGACCAAGAAAGCTGATGATGCTGATGGGAATGAAGGTGACTCTCAAGATGAAGTCAAGCCCAAAAAGGCCCGTGTCAGCAAGCCCAAGGCCACTAGTGCCAAAACAAAGGCAAAAAGATAAGAGGAGATTATAATTTGCGAACTACTTCTGTGGCCGTGATGGGCTCTATGGAGTAGTTTCTTGTGGTACAGCCGGGATAATATCTCTTTAGGAATGGAAAATGCCACTCCTAACGGCTTCATGGCTATGTAACATACTAGTATACTTGTGTTTTTTCTATCTGCATAACGTGTGAATTAAATGTATATACAATGTTGACATTCGATGTCTTTTGTTGCAGGCGTCCTTCGGTATTAATGGAGATGGAGGATGGTCCTACTGGATTGCTTGAGAGAACGCCTTTCTACTGTGGCTCTTTATTCTATGGTTTACTTCCATTTCTAATGGGGTTGGCTAGCCCCTTTGTTATCTTCCACCCCCTAAAATATGGTTGGGTTGCATATCACTTTCAACCATAGATAACTACGATATTGCCTTTATCCGAAGGATACTTTACTTCTATATCAACTTACCGTTCTCATATATATTGCCTTCACCAACAGAGCCCGACCATGTCGTTAATAACTCGGCGAAAACCAAGCAACTGTATGCACAGGGAATATATTGGCTCTCAATATTCTACTCCACATGGACTTGGAGTCATCATTCCAGAGGAAACAGTATTGGAGGGTGGTTCACGAATCGAGCATGCTCCTTCTAGAGAGTATGATAACCCGCAAGTTGAGTCTCTCGATCAGGAAGAAAACATGCCTTATTGGATGCCAGGATCAGGGTCACAACAAACTCTGACAAAGACAATGTTGGATACATATGCGCTCATGAGAGGGCGTCTGGGTCGGGGAGAACGGGGTCCACTCTATCGAGATGGATTTACCTACAAATCATGGGAGCCAAAACCGGAAGACGACGACCCAAAACTGAGCCCAACGATGCCTTGGGAAACTTTGTAAACAGACCTATGAGATACAAACATGGTTATGAACTAACGCCAACCAGTGATTATGAAGACAAGGAGAGCAAGTCTCTACAGGAAGCTCCAACTCCAGATCTCAGCGGCAACAGAGCTCCGAGAGAGAGAACTTTTTCTGAGAGACTCGGTCAAATTGGGTATGTGAAAATCAACGGCACCATCGCAGACCCAGATAGTAAGACAGACGTCCTGAATGCCCTCAATGGAGTCCCTGGTTGCCCACCCCGAGTCCCTGGCTTTCATGACCCTCTCTTATCGAATGTTATGAACAATACGGAGCTGGAAGAATACTACACTTGGTTCCTCCTCGATGTTGACAATGAAGATGATCCTGAACGGGACAACGAGGGGAACCCCTTGGACAATCGCATAAGCCCAAGCACATTTATTAAATGGGCAGCTGGTGCAAGAAAGAAGGGCAGGCTCAACACAGCCGAAATCGAGTGGGACGTTGTAGAACGGGCTAGGCAAGAAGAGCTGAAGGGAGAGAAGCCCCCAGGAAATCATAGCCCATTGGTATGGTCTGCCCTGAAGCCGCAGTACGATGAAGAATCAGGGAGTGCAATATCCCCGGCATATTCAGTTGAAGAGCACCCAAGCCCACTGATGTCACCACGAGGTAAGCCGGCAGATTAATGGATACTGTTGCCGCCCAAAACTCTGAATAAAGGCTGTGTACAACAGTGTATTTACAGACACCATGATGAAAAGAAGGCTACCCGGTCGTTAAGGGCTATAGTCAATGCTGGTTACTTAGATATGAAGCCTTAGGGGTAAATTCATGGTGGCTAGTATATTGAATATAGTTCTTAGTGATGGGGCGCTTTATTTTCAACATACTTCCTATATAAGCCACCGCTGTGCATTTTCTCATACCAGACTTATTGGGCCGCCTGACTATTTGGAAAAGGGACGCAACTGACATCAATGTAGGAGTTAATGTGAACAACGTACCCCGCATGTTCTATCACATGTTGCCAGAATTTAACCTGCTTCTGGCTCGTTCTGCATTTTATGATGGAGGGATCGATTTATCTCCCGACGTGTCCTCAGAGACCGAAATTATCACGGACGTGAGTATCATGAGCATTGATATTAACTTGACTAATACATGTCAGTTGCAACTAGCAGATGCTCTTGGAGATGGGAATAGAGAGCTAGGAATGCACAGAATGGATGTAATCCAGATGGAGTTTCAGACGCTTCTGGTGGAACGTGACGCTGAAATGGGGAAAGCAACAGAGATGATGCTACAGCTGAATTCAACTAGGGATACAGTCACTCGATTGGAGAAAATGATCTTTGCTCGGCGATATGAGCTGACAATTCCAAGACGCCGTGCTCGGGCCGACCAACTTCTTGGGGAGTGGAAGGAACACCTGCGCCAGCAGGCAGCGAAAGCTGCTGAGTTGACCAAATCATGGGGCGCTGAACTTGACACACTACGCGATGTCAATGTTAAACTCGTTGCCGAGCTACAAGACCTCGATCACAATTCGGAAAATGAAGAAGATTGGACTGATGTTTGAGATTCTGGTTCTTGGTCTGGCCGAGATGTAGGCCGAGATGTAGGGCGAAAGTAGGGTATGGCAAACATGACTAGGGGCACATTTGGATATTGACTACTGACTGGTCGTTGGTATTTGGTATCAGAGGCAGTATTCGCTTTTGGGCAAAGAATAAAGTTTGTCACCAAAGCCACTCATAGCCTCAATCTCGTCCAGTATTTATGCTTCTATTATGCCGGGCCGGCTTCTGCAAACTGGTCATATCCCTTCTAGGTTCATTGTACAATAATAAAACATGCCGTCCCACCAATTGATCCGAGTCCAACACACTCCTTGGATGCCGCTAAGAGGGGAGGGATATATATACATTCATAAGAAAACGCCATCCATCCTTCCAAGCCTGATATACAATAAAAGTACACTCCAGATGGCGTTACAGGTTATTGAGTGTCTGGGCTCCGCGCTCAGGTGTTTCTCACGACTCCGACCTGTGCGGCACGCATGGTGCGGCCATTCAACTTCCATCCCTTACGCTGAGTCAACATCACAGTGTTGTCCTCTTTTCCTTCCATCGGTGTCATGAACATAGCCTCCATAAAGTTGGGGTCGAACTTCTCCTCCACAGCTGGGTTAATGCGCTCAAGTCCATGCTTAAGAAGTGTCTGCATCATAATACCCTCGGTCATCTTTAGGCCATCGTAAAGGCTGATTAAATCGTTCAGGTGCTCATTTTTCTCAACCGGAGTGAGCTTCTCTTCCGGAACCATCGCCAGAGCTCTGTCCAGGTTGTCCACACTCTCGACTAAATCCTTCGCGAACTTTTGGATGGCGAAATCCTTTGCAGACTGAATCTCTCGCTTTGTGCGCTCTTGGAGGTTTCGGTAATCGGCAACAGATCTCAGGTATTTATCCTACAGAAGAACTGTTAGTAGATTGGACAGGGGAAGAAAATGCCTAAGCATGGAATGTGGTGGCGACATACCTTGAGCTCTACGATCTCCTTGTTCTTGGCCTCAAGGTCTTTTGCAGCGGCATCCTCTGCTGCTGGTGCAGAGCCTTCTTCAGCTGCCTTGTTGGCCTCTCCATTGGTTGCGTAGCATCTCGCGGAAACTGCAAGCCGTGGGCTTTGCGCAACATATTGCGAAGACCTAATTGGAGATCCTGCAAAAAAAGGCTTCGGCGCCGTCCGCACTGCTGCCGATCTGACTTGTTTAAGGAGAATTCGTTGAATCATGGTTGTTTTTGGTTATGTTGCAATGATGGAGATGCTCACTGGAATTTATTCATGGCCATAATGGGCAGAAACTATTAGCGGCCTTGGCGTGGAATGCTGTAGCAGGGGCATTATGTAAACCGAGGAAATGCCGAGTCTCGTGAGTTTGTTGGCGTTACGTTATGTTCAAAAGAGTGTCGTACAAAATTGACTTGGCATCATTAACAAATTATCAACAAATTATTAATATATACGATGTAAATTACTTGTACATGAAATTGATTACATCTATTTGTTTTACAAGGTAAGGAGGCAAAATATGTCTCGCTTTTCTCCTATTCTGTCTTGGTATCGATAGGAGAGTTTCAACTACCTCAGCTCAACCCCGAACCTCTCCACCAGTTCCTTTCTAACGCGATCATGGTACTTGTTGGCCTCAATGTTTGTCAATGTCCTCTCCAGGCTCCTGTAATTGATTCTGTAACATAGGCTCTTCCTTCCTGTTTTAGGGTGGGTGAACTCGTCGATGGTCTTGACGTCTTCCACGCTATCACCTGCAATATCTCTTAAGATTTCCATCATGTCGTTCTCATGAAAATCCTGGCTGTTCATTTTCGTTCCACCGCCTGCGGCAGATGATGTAGATCGTAGCCAGAATGCTACGTCTTTATAGCAGGCTGGGTGTTTAGAAAAGGGAACGAACCTCTTCATGAGTGTTAGATCACCTGAGACCCCCTTGAACTGTCCGAGAAATCTCTCGTCTCTCGACCAGAAGAGTCGGATATCAGGAATCTCAAATAGAAGCATGGCTATCCGTTCTAGTCCGATGCCAAAGGCCCATCCGAGTTGGTCAGGAACGCCTGAGTTTGTGAAAATCTTTTGGTTGATAACACCCGAACCAAGAACCTCCAACCAGTCACCCTGCCAGAAAACCTCCAGTTCCCACGAAGGACTAGTAAATGGGAAATAAGCCTCTATCCAACGGATTCTGAGTGGCTCTGTTGTTGAGGCAGCATCAGCGCTTCCGCTAGATGCTCTCGCACGCGAGAAGATCTCCGCAACCATTAACTCTAATGATCTCTTCAAATGAGCAGAGATAGCTTCCGACTCAGCGGAGGTGTGGGGAGCCTGTAAGGGATTTCTTTCGGCGTGATGGGGTGGGTTTGGATCTTCGACTTTCATGTCGTGTTTGGGAAGCTTTGCAAAATCTTCCCAGACTGCTTTTGCTATGTCACCGCCTGGAACCTTTGTCCTATCCCACATTCGCGCACCTTCCATTTGGTGGAAAATCGGATAATGGCTGCGATCGATCGCATCCCGTCTATACACATCCGCACTTATGAGAAATCCCTCGCTTTCATTCTGGCGAAAGGTATCTGCTTGGTGCGCGCTGGTGTGGGTGCGCAACACAGTATCTTTGTTGACATAGTAAGTGTCCGTCCTACTTCGGCCAGGGTGATCTTGGGCGAATTCGAGCGAATCGAAGTTTTGATGTGTTGTTACGACAGGAAAGAGATTGTTGTGGTATTTGTACGTAGGAGAAGGAAACACCGACTCGATTATTTGGCGAGTTATGGATATGGGGTGGTCCTTTTGTAGGTGTAGCTGGCGCCCAACGGCAGAATTGATTGTCGAAGGGACATTGTACCACTCGTCTGTCTGGTAGTTCTTTCCACCAATTTCAACAATTGGAGGTGCTTTGGAGGTTTTTGGCAGCGGAGTAGGCACTGCAGCTAGAAGTAATACCAGTTAATATATTGAAGTCAACACACATTGAGGAATAAAATATACCAGTTGTCATGCGCCTACGCCCCAAACACATATGAACACTGGATCTACCACTGGTTGTGCCTCCCAACTTTATGAGAACGGATAGAACATCATAGCCGGTACGTATTGGTGACCTAGTCACCGATTTAGGCCGCATGGCTTGACCTTCAACGGACCATGGACGTCCCGTCGCTACGAATATTGTCTGGAGGATGGGTATGACTTAAACCAATATAATATCCACGATCGATGTTTCTAAGTCGCCGCGATAAAGTTTATCCGTGTCCGACCAAAATTAATTTAGGGGACCCGACAGCCGGCCGAAGATATCACTAGTGAGCCGAGCAAGAGGGACGATTGGCGTGCCTTATCTGACGTAGTGTGGGTGATTTCGAATCTGAAAATAATCGAGAATTCCACCCCGGAACTCTGAATAGGGATGATACGGAGAGGACTGCTGTTTTCACCCCCACCCCGATTATAGAAATATACGGAATGCCTCGCGTGAATCAATTCGCAGTATGACTTTCTTCAAAGCCGACCAGGCGAAGCAAGAACTGTCGCGGAAGCAAGCATGGGATAGAGCCCATATTCGCTACCCGTTCTGGTTTGGAGGCAGCGCCAGTTGTTTCGCAGCATGTGTAACGCATCCACTGGATCTTGGTAAGGTGACCTAGAATACTTTGTATATATTTACATGCTAATTTCTGTATAGTTAAGGTATGTCGTATACCACGTTAATGCGCGAGCGGAGAAGCTCCATCCTCGAAATCCCCTCAATCTAACTCCAAGTCTAGGTTCGCCTCCAGACTCGCAGCGCCAATGCACCAACTACCATGATCGCGACATTTGGCCATGTCGTGAAGAATGATGGGTTCCCAGGACTTTATCGCGGTTTGTCCGCGTCCCTCCTCCGACAAATTACCTACTCGACAACTCGTTTCGGCGTTTACGAAGAGCTAAAGGCCGCCGCCACAACCCCAACGTCGACGCCTTCTTTCCCTGTACTAATAGCCATCGCCTCTACCTCCGGATTTCTAGGTGGCTTTGCGGGAAACCCCGCTGATGTCCTGAACGTCCGCATGCAGCATGATGCGGCACTCCCTCCGGCTGAGCGCAGGAACTACAAGAACGCGATAGACGGCCTGATACGCATGACGCGTGAGGAAGGATGGAAATCCCTATTCCGTGGTGTCTGGCCTAATAGCATGCGCGCTGTTCTCATGACAGCGTCGCAGCTGGCCTCCTACGATGCTTTTAAGCAGGCCCTAATCGTGCATACCCCTCTTACGGATAACCTCACCACGCATTTCACAGCCTCCTTTATGGCGGGTTTCGTGGCCACGACAGTCTGCTCCCCGGTGGATGTAATCAAAACCCGCATTATGTCATCGGCGGAGAGCAAGGGCGTGGGGAGGCTGCTGAAGGATGTCTGTAAGGCTGAGGGGGTGAAGTGGATGTTCCGCGGGTGGGTACCAAGTTTTATACGCCTAGGCCCACATACCATTGCGACGTTCTTGTTCTTGGAACAGCACAAGAAGCTCTATCGAAAGGCCAAGGGGCTTGAGGATGTGAACTTGTCGTAATGATGGCGGTGATGAGAAGGGGTGGCCATCGGCTCCACTCCTGTACTATTTACATAGATGGCCTGGTGTTCGACCTGAAAGAGTGGTTTAGAGTTTAGTGGCCACACCACGCATTGCATATATCGGCGTTAGTGTAAATATGTTTCCATAGACATCAAGAGGCACTATATTGAATAGATAAGGTGGAATTCGGGTTTTGAATAGACATCAACTTTTGCTATATTACGTCTATTGCTCCTGATCTACCCTCACTTTACGTGACCTTGAATCCGCCTCATAGGCGTCCAACAAATGACCTTTTTGACGCCCGCTGTCCATGCAATGAGTCTTGGAACTGTTGGTACAATGTAGTAAAGCCACCTCTAGCCTATTGCAGGCTCTCTCAGAAAGATGGCCGAGTTGAGGCTACTCTTTCCCGTGGCTAATTACCCCCTTCTTGCTTCTTGTAGCAGATTACCAAATCGGTAGCAACTTCGATAGTCAACCTTATCAGTCCCACCCGCTCGGCGCTGCTGGCTGCCCATAGGGGGTCGCGCCGTATGGTGTAGCAGCGCCCTGCCCTCCCCATGCGCTCGCGTTGCCTCCATTGCCATACGGCGTCGTATAACCAGCATCACCCCAACCAGCATTACCCCCTGCAAATTCTGGGCTCCGAGGTGCAAACGAGTCGCCTCCGTTCATGCCATTTTCTATGCCACCGCCATCACTCAAGCCCGCGATAATAGTCGCTAGCTTCTGCTGAAGGACCTTAATACCTTCTTGAACAACAGCATCTGGCTCCAAATTCCCCGCGCTCTCCAGCTCGAAATAAAAGCTACCGGGGACGGCATCGTAATCGAAAGGTTCGCCTTCCTGAGCTGGCTCCTCCCAGTCGGCGTATTTAGATTTAGGCCTGTATTCATGTTAGGTTTCGCTCCTTCGAAATCATCCTGTGCATTGGTTGTAACATACCATTCCTTAGCTGGATCTTCTTCATACCAAAGATCCATATGGCGTAATTTGTTATGAGGGTCGTACTCGAATCCAACCGCCGCGGTTGGTGCCCACTTTGCATGTTCCTTCGCGATCCCTTTTTTGGCGATGCACTTCATCTTCAGTTCCTGCCCTTTCCTGAGCTTGCATATCACTGGGCCATTGCCCGACTCATCCGTAAAGATAGGAATCCCCACCCAAGCATTAGCCTTGAGCGAGTCAACCACCAGATCCCGGGCGTAAACCTTCATAATTTCGTCGCTATCGCATTTCGCGTTGAGGAACAGAGTAACGCTGCATTGCTCACAGTATTGCTCGCATTCGCAGTCCCGAGAGTAGTTAACATCAGCGACATTCTTTGAGTTCAGTGGGATGAGGCCGAGGCGGTGGGCTAAAAATTCATCGGCAAGGACAGAGGTATTCGCTTCCACTTCGACGAGATCGATGGCCATGGTCGGCACTTCCGCCAGGATGACACGGCGAAGGGAGTTGGCAAAGGACAGGTCGACATTGGAGAGCTCAAAGTCCACCCTCAGATTATCCGCCTAGGTTTTCAAGTTAGCTGTTGCGGCGCAGAGGGGGAAATACCCAACAAAGAGGAGGCTTACATCGGAGATCTTGACCTGTGGTCCAACGGCCTCATCCAGATTCATAGGATCGTAGTCCATCTTGGCCGTACGCGCGCGCGGGTTGGAGCAAAAGACTGAACTGGACTATTGGGGCAGTAAAGCTATGTAGAGTCGCAAGCCTACAAAGCCTCCGGCGACACTTGCCTCTTGCGACGACAAAGTCTGGAAGACGGGACAACGGAAGGCGATGGCTGAGGGGGTGGATCAGCGTCGTAGGTGTTGGTGGTGGAAGATTTCGTGGCTTTGCAACTGTGGCTGCCGCAGTCGTCGTCAGTTGTTGTGTGGGGATGGGGAGAGTGGAGTCCTGATGATGTTGATATCGTGGAGAGTAATTTGAAGCTGCGCCGACTGAACAAGGGTACACGATTTGATGGTGATCTCGCTCAGGCTCCGCGACAACCCTTGTCTCGTGTGCAGTGCTTGTGCACGAATGCGCCGCAACGGGTAGGCGTCTAGGTTGTGCCTAGCCTGAGCGCGTGCACGTTCCCATTATACGTTAAATTCACTGTCACGTGTTAAAGCTTCACTTCACCTCACTTTCATTCATACTACAATTTCTAAAAATATGATAAACCAGAAGGGGGGGGGGGGAAACAGAGTGTACAGAAAAGTGAGAACAAGTCGTCCGTGTATTTTCCCGTATATTAACTAGAGGTGTTCATTGTAAAACATGGTTTCCTTTTAAGGCGCAATGCTATACCTGATCCCGTGACTTGGCGCCGTGTACGAGTGTACTTTTGAGTATGGGGGGCGCAGCAGGCCACCAAAGGCCCATGACGCCTGGTACGGTTTCGCTGTCGCCGACTTGCCACCGCCCCCGCCATCCTCCTTGGACTCGATCCTCAACAATTTGCTGCGGCTACTTAGACAACAGACACTGCCAAGCTGAGATTGGTTGCCCAAACGCCGCCGAGAAAGTCAAAACGGAAGGACGGACTTCGTCCGTACCCACCACCCTCCAAACTCGTATATATCACTCTCCCACACCCCACCCTCAAACAACCAACACCTTTAAGAATCTAAACACTCAAGGCAAAAGTCCCTCGAACAAACGACGAGTAAACCTACACATCAGCCTTACTAGGACTTCTCGTCTCACAACGATATAACACAACATATAAACTACAGTCACCATGACGGCCCGGTCAACCCCAGAGTCCTCGCGGGCATCCTCTCGCTCACGCACCCCCCTCAGCCTCGATATCTCCGCAGTCCCGCCTCTCCAGCAGCCTACTCCTCCATCTAACACCCTCATTATCACAAATCTGAACGACCTGGAAATATTCAGGCCCGATAACCTCCAAACCATCAAAGATCTTATCAACTCATCAGCGCCAATTCACTCTTGGGCGCCTCTCAAATCTTTTCGACGTATCATCGTATCCTTCTTTGAAGAGGAGTCAGCAATTCGTATACGACAGATCCTCGATGGCGAGCTCATTATGGGCGAGTGTGTGAAGGTTTATTTCGGCCAGCCAACATCTATAGAGACAAAAGATGAACACCTTCCTCTTCCAGATGCTGGCAAGCTCTTCTTCATCTCTCCTCCGCCATCCCCACCACATGGCTGGGAGGTCAAGCTCGAAGACGCACCAAACAAGCAAGTCCATGCAGAGGATTTGGCAGAGGCACTGGCAAAGCTACACCACAGACCGAACACAGACCTCCCGTCATCTCCATTGAGTGAAACCGATGGCGAGGGCCGGAAACGAAGTGGCAGCACCACCATGATCTACCACCCGCAAGACCACGGCGATAGCCCTGCACTGCCGGCCATCGCAGTTGAAGATTTCACCGATGAGCCTGATTCAAACAGTGATATGGATATCGATAGGCCGATTTTGGCGCACACTTCGAGACCGCCTGTCGAGCTGATGTAGGGAAATCGAATTTGTATTTTATTTTCGGCGTTGAGGCAAGCATGGCATTGGAGGCATTTTATGTGGATGGCGTTAGGAGATGACATAGAAGTCAAGAGGGTTCCCAACTATGAGCTGTGGTCAACCACGTATATCGGAGTAATAAAATATTCATAATCCGTACCATTTGACTCGTTTTTGTACTTGACATCAGTGACTTGCTGCCGGGAATGAGCCTCAGTAGAGCAACGCAAATTAATGGCACAAGCTTCTGCCACCTTGCAAAAGAAATTTCCTCAACGTAGTGGTAGATGGAACAAGTACATTAAGTTTCTCAGTTCATATACATTGTTGCATCTCAACTTAGGTCGCAGCTAGTCTATTGATACACTTCTACCGCCCCCAAAACATTCTAACTCTATCCCCTTCTGACCAGGCCATTTACAAAGTGTCAGTGAGCAGCTTGTTCATCTTCGCGATACGGGATGAGACACTGAGGTCGATGGTGCGGTCGCCGATCTCAACAACGAGGCCGCCGAGGATATCGGAGTTGACCTTGTTGGTGACCTTAAGCTTCTTGCCCTGGCCAACGTACTGGGACTTGGCAACGGCAGACTCAAGACGAGTGAGGGTCTTGTTGTCGAGAGGCTGGTACATCTGTCAGTTAAATCCACCCGTAATTTTATCGAGAAGGGCAACATACAGCAGCGCTGGTGACGGTCAGCTCAATCTCGCCCCTGGCAGCACTCATCAGCTCGCCGAACTTGGTGCAGACACCCTCGAGGAGGGCGAGGCGGTTGTTCTCGGCAAGAGTGTTGAGGAAGTTCTTGACGGTGTCGGCCTTGTCCTGGCCACCAGTGTGCTTCTGGAGCTCAGCGATGATGGCAGACTTGTCCTCAACGGTGAGGGTAGGCGCCTGCATGATGTTGGAAAGCTTTGCATCCTTGGAATAGACTTCCTGGAGGGAGTTGAGGGCCTTGGCCACGGTCTCGAGAGACTGCGACTTCACGGCAGCAGTGTACTGTAGGAGATTAATGTCAGCATCGTCACACGTTTTAAGGGCCATCAGGCTGCTGGGCGATTGGCATAGCAAGCCATTGCTTAATGCATATATCATTATAGGGATGAATTGACGTACCAGAGCACTGGCGTAGGTGCCATCAAGGCCATAGAGGGCGACAGGAGGCTTGGTGTCGGTGCTGGAGGCTGGTGTTGCGTACGAGCGGATTGCCGGTTGAGCGGCGGCTCTGCGCGCAATTGTCACGCGTGTTGCTGAGGTGTTCGCAGCCCGAACAAATGCCCTTGAAACGTTCATCTTGATGACTGCAATTGAGTGCCTGCGTGGGGTGGAAGTAGTCGTCGGAAAGAGATTCGATGGGTGTCGTCCGGCTACACCTAGGTTTTCGAGGTCTTGGCGCCCGGTCCCAAGCCGCATTAGCGCGCTAGGACGGATTGGGAACAAGGCTTGGCAAAAGGGTCCAGATAATACAGTTAATATGAGTTTAGGATCAGAACATACTCAGGAGCTCTCTGATTCTACGTGAATTATGCTGCTCGACTGCTAGCTGACATAGCAATACAAAGGAATACTGGAGTCGTTCTCATCGATCACAACGGTCTCCCATTGAGCTATAAATTCTCTCGGTCAAGTAGAGAGGGCATGTTATCCACCGCGGATCATGAAGAGCTCGTTATGCTAATACGCCATGAAACCCCTCCTGTAAACGCCATAATTCCGTGTCTACCCTCGCTCATAACTCCATGCTGCTGTGAAATCCTAATCACTCCTGAGCATACTCTCGACCAAGTCACCGAGTGGTCCCCAGAAATCCTTGCCACTGGCTAGGTTGTGCTCATCAATAAAGAGCACGTAGTGTTTGAAACTTGTGTTCAAATGGGCCTCTAATCCCAGCTCTCTCACAACAGGGTAGTGGTGGCAATATATGTGCGCATACACTCGGTACATCCTCTTGAAAACCTGTCGAATCATTGACGGGAATGACTTTGGAAACGGGACACCTGGAACAATCAGTGGCTGCATTGCTAAATAGGTCTAAATAGGTACACTCACCAATACGGCTTGGAAATACAGCTTCGTTGTCAATGTTACCCTGAACCCATACCATTAGGTGCTCGATATAGGTCGGGGCAGGCATCTTGGTTGGCCTTTTGAAATTCTCGGAGTCTTGCCAGAGGTATTCAAATCTATGTCTCATCAGCACTATTATAAATCTCTATTTATCGGCATATGCACTCGTCTGTGGCTTTCATCTCCGGGCAAGACTGTGGAGAACAGAATTCCGTTATCGACCCATAGAGCAGATTGATATGGTTATAGAAATCGACCACTGCACGATCTGTTAGTCTCGCAGTATTTGGAATATTAAGTGGCGCATAACACATACTGTTAACTGCAAGCCATTCGTTCTCATCCTCCCCCTCTGGAAGCTTTACGATCTTCCGAAGGCTGCCACCTCCCAGGGTTGCTTCAGCATACTGGCGTAGTTGGTAACTACTCGTTCCCTTCGTTGCATTTCTTGGTCTGAACTGGTTTCGGGTTCTTTGGTTGCTATAAGACTCTTTATG
Organism: Pseudogymnoascus pannorum; assembly: GCA_001630605.1. Taxonomy (NCBI): domain Eukaryota; kingdom Fungi; phylum Ascomycota; class Leotiomycetes; order Thelebolales; family Thelebolaceae; genus Pseudogymnoascus; species Pseudogymnoascus pannorum. The sequence continues at coordinate 275,846 of LNAS01000178.1, forward strand.
TCAGCTTGGAGAAATATATACAGGAGCTTCAGGACTTGGGGAAAAGAGCTCCAGCCAGTGTTTCGCACACTACCCAATGACAAGTGCTCGGTTGAAAATATAAAATGTTCTAGGAGTGTAAAATCTGCATATGGCAATGCATATTTGAGTGCTAAGGTAGTACTAACACTGTGGTAATGAAGGAAGTCATTTTGGTCGCCCGCTTGGTGGGGTGAGCCCCGAATCTAACATCCCAGCAGTTAGCACAACAATTGATAGTTGAACAAACCCACGCGAGAGAAAAAGAAAAATATATAAATTGCAGACAAGCAATTGTGAGGGAAGCTAAATACCTTGAGCAAATAGAAACCTTGAGGCCTTCGTGCTTGGGTTTGTGATTGGGCGTATGTGAGTTGCAGTTCTGTTTACTTGTGAACTGGCGGACAGAGCAACAATCATACTACGTACGATAGACAGGGGTCATTACTTGCGCCTAATATATTAGGCATAATCCTCTGGAGCTTGGTTTACTCGTACCTCATGACCAGTTCCCTTTGGCTTCTATTAACAATGGCTGCGCCCCTTCCAGCGTCCCATTATTCATACTTTCTTGAATAATATAACTATGTTAATTTATCAATTAAATACAGCGCGCCTCCAATTGCATCCATGAGCGCCGTCACAAAGCTCCTTCGAGTGGAAGGAGCGATCTTAAACAGACCCCTAAGATGCCTCCGCCGACTTCAAACATTCGAGTCTGCGTAGAGTGGTCACAATCGACAGTATTCGCAGGTGAGGAAGTCGGATGCAAGATAACATTTAAGAATATTGCCGCCATACCAGGGACCCCACGCATACCGCCAAACGCCTCTGGAGCCCATGGACCGTCTCCGTTGGGAGAACGACACCGAAAGACGAAGACAACCACCTCCTCACAAATATCAGATGGGCGGGGAAGAGCCAGCAATGTCTCTAATTCACACTCATTGCCCCACAAACGTGGACATCGTTCAGCATTGTCCCTGAATGTTCCGGCGCCAGGAAAGTTCCAGCAACCCGATACACGTCCGGGAAACGACAGTAACTCCGAAGCCGCCCCCCGTAGTCACGGCCATAGTCACCGACGATCCGTTTCTATCATATCCTTAGGGGCAAATGAAACCGCCGGTAGTGATATCTCGGGTTCAAATTCGAATGAGCCCTCCCGGGTTCCATTCAGGCGACATGGGAGGGCAGCCAGTCTCCAGATTGTGCCTCGTCGGCCACATTCAAATGGCAATAGTCCTAAATCAGCGTCGTCATCAGCGCCACCCCATAGGTCGGCAACTCAGCCATCGCCACTGTTCCAGAACCATTCATTGTCGGATATATCAACTTTGAGAGGAGAACTTGGACCACATAGGAAGTCAACCAACAGTTTAGACACGCTATCTTCGAGCGCACCCGCTACACAAGGATTTCGGACTACCAGAAGACAGGCCTCTGTATCTCCTTCCCAGCAAGGCTTCAAGTTTCCTAATACTACGTTTCGTTTCCCGGCCACCACTGGCCCGGGTGATGATGTACAGTCGCCGCTGGAGGCTACAGAGAATGGACATAATGGGCCTATTTATAGCCCAAAGGCGTCTAATAACCTTCTTTCCCCTCCATCCAAAGACGACATGCCTCCCGGACGGGACCCAGCCACCCTCTCGGCTCGAATCCTCTCGCCCATGAATAATAACGGCGAGACACCACGGAGTAGTGGCGAATTTTACTCTCTGAGCAACAATTCAACCGAAACATTGGCGTCTGAATATATTGCTCCACGCGCAGGGCTTCTTGGATCTCGTTCAGACCATGCTCGCCAGGTTTCAGTAGCTTCTGACGTGAGCCAGTATCGGCCTACTGTCGAGAGCCTCATGATGGGTTATGCACAAATTCAGGGGACTTTCACGCTTGATGGCTCCTTGATTGACCAGGAGCCATTTGAAGAAGTCAAGAGGAAAGGGGTCGTTGGTGGTCAAGGAGGTGGTGTGATTGGCGTCGAAAAAAACAAGAGAGAGAGCGGTTTGCTCCGCGGATTTGGCTGGGGCAATATCAGCGAATCTCTAGGTGGTCTTCTAGGTGGGAGCGACCTCAGTAGTATCAGAGATATGCGAGGAATTGCCAGTTCACGATCGGTACCTCTTCTATCGACTCCCCAGTCCATACTTTTTGTCGACTTGAGATTGGTGCCCGGCGAATCAAAGTCTTTCCAGTATAAATTTAAACTGCCCAGAGGACTACCGCCCACACATCGAGGAAGGGCCATCAAAATATCTTACCAGCTAGTCCTTGGAACCCAAAGGCCGGGAGGGTTAAAAGAACAGCAAATAAAGTCGGTAGAATTGCCATTCAGGGTCCTTGGTAGCGTGAATGATCACGGCGAACTCCTTGGTCACGATCTTATGTCACCATATATAATTTTAAAGGACCAGGCATATATTCGGTCTCTTTCGGGCCAGGAAAGTAACGCTATGGAACGATTGTCCAAGACAACGGTCCCAAACAAGAAAGCTCAGTCGTCACACGATGAATTTCTCTCGTATGTGGATGACCTATTAACAAGGCCTCGGCAGCAACCAGACCTTTCACTTCTTTCTCCAACAGCGCCTTTGCAACGGCGTCGACTCTCAAGTATACCAGGGCCTGCTTCAGCAAAAGAAGCTATAGACATGGCGATACTACGAAGTAATCTTGCAACAGACATGCAGCAGAGTGCAAACCGTTTCGAGATTGCTCGCGGCGGCCAAAGGATTGCCGTTGTCATGCTTGCTCGGCCAGCATATCGGCTTGGAGAGACCATCACCGCTATTATTGAGTTTGCTGATGCAGAAATTGCATGCTACGCCGTGCACGCGTCGCTAGAATCATCTGAAAAGGTAGATCAGTCGATAGCATTGCGGTCAGACGCCAGTATAAACCGGGTCACACGTAAAACGCACGCCTCGCATTCAGAATCAGCATTATTCGCGAGGAGAATTGTGTTCTCGCCATCGATACCCGTAGCTTCAACACCAAGCTTTATCACCAGCGGCGTGTCATTGGACTGGAAGATTCTAATTGAGTTTGTAACTCCACGAGTCGACCGCACAAAGGAGGGGAATCCCACTTACGACTCAGACTTGCTGGAAGAGGTTTCGCGAGATGACCGTGGCGCTGTGTTAGCAGCAGCAGAGACTTTAAACTGTGAGAGTTTTGAAATCGCGGTGCCTCTACGTGTTTATGGCGCCGTGGGTTCAAATGACAAAGAGGGCGTGGAAGAGCACAAGGTATGATGAGCCCATACCAATGAGAATAATAGATGAGTGATATAACATATGAATATTATCGAGAGGTCCCTAGAATAGAGTAATTAATGCCTTCAAGGCGGATTTGATCGAAGTTATTACTACTTACGATACATTGTTGCCAAGGGAACGAACAGGTTGTTGAGTGGACAGACCATAGTTTAGATATCAGCAAATCGTCATCCGACAAGCTCATGTTTGGCTGCTCCGTAAAAGAGGAATAGCCATTAATTAAGCCAGCAGCGATATTAATATTAAATAAGTACTGTATCCGAAATAATGGTTGTTAGTATCGTCGTGCAGGCCCCAAACAGCTTATAGTTCTTGCACCCCGGAATTGCAGGCATTATATGTAATCACCTCCACCCTCTAAAACACTTCGCTTGGTGAACAAACTGCCAGCCTTGCCCCACCATCAAGGACCTTCCCAACTTCACCAGGATTAATGACCACAGCCGCATCTCTCTTTCACTATAGGATTCTTTCAGCGCAAGCTGCACCGAAATATTTACTTTTAGAGCTGGCAACATCTCAAGCTCCTCTGCGAATACCACCACGACCGCCGCCGAATCGTTGACGCCATGGCGCTATCCATCGCCGAGCTGGACGCGACCGTCCGAACCTTCTATGAAGGCCGAGGAGAGCAGGTTAGTTACCAGGCATCTCCTGGCACTCATAATCGTCTCGAAATGGTTACTGATTTATTGATGGATAGCAAAAAGCTGCTCAGGCTACGATGAACCAGGTAAATCTTTCCCCGCCTCATGGAGCTTCGGCCAGCAGCTAATATCCCGGCATAGTTCAAAGAAGATCAAGATGCATGGCTGCTTGTTGATAAGATACTTCAAGAAGCCACATACCCACAAACAAAGTGTATGGCCCGGGCCTTTTGTGATGGAGTTATGACAGAGCACGGCTGACAGCTATAGACCTTGGTTTACAGGTGCTCGACAATGTGATTATGACGCGTTGGAAGGTCCTGCCAAAAGAGCAGTGTCAAGGTTTGCGTTTCCTCGCATGTCTTTCATCCAGGTCGATGCTGACTGTGCTCAGGTATCCGTAACTTTGTGGTTAACTACATCATCCAATGCTCCTCGTCGGAGGAGTCTTTGAAGACTCAGCGGACCCTTCTCAACAAACTCAACCTCGTCCTCGTCTCTATCCTCAAGCAAGAATGGCCTCACAACTGGCCTACGTTTATCAACGAGATTGTTTCGTCCTGCCGCACGAGCTTATCTATCTGCGAAAACAACATGTCTATACTACGCTTACTTTCAGAAGAAGTGTTCGACTACTCGGCCGATGCCATGACATCCACGAAGACCAAGAATCTGAAAAGCACCATGTGTCTTGAGTTCTCCTCGATTTTCTCGCTGTGCAACGAGGTCTTGACGACAGCCAACCAGCCTAGCCTAATCAAGGCAACCCTCGAAACACTCCTGCGATTCTTCAACTGGATTCCCCTGGGCTATATATTCGAGACACCGATTATCGACACCCTCCGCACACGGTTCTTGAAGACACCTGAGTTCCGAAATATTACATTGAAGGGCCTCACGGAAATTGGTGGTCTGAAAACTGAAGGCCATGGCCTATACGATGAGAAGCAGGTGCAGATGTTCACCGAGGTGTTAACCACTATTTCGGAAATTATTCCCCTATCGCTGGATTTGAAGTCTACATACAGCTCCAGTAATTCGAAAGATCAAGAGTTTATCCAAAACTTAGCGCTGTTCCTGTGCAACTTCTTCTCTGTGCATCTCAACCTCATCGAAAACTTACCGAACCGAGATTTCCTCACACATGCGCACTTCTATCTTATTCGCATTTCCCAGATAGATGACCGCGAGATATTCAAGATCTGCCTAGAGTACTGGACCAAGCTTGTTCAGGAATTATACGAAGAGATGCAGTCGTTACCAATCACAGACGTGAACCCCTTAGTTAACATGGGTGTCGGGGGTCTGTCCAATGGCGGAGCATTGAACCCGAATGTACTGGCAAATTACCCATTACGAAAGCATAAGTACAACGAAGTGCTTTCAAACTTGAGGACAGTCATGATTGAGAAGATGGTTCGACCAGAAGAGGTTTTGATCGTGGAGAATGAGGAGGGAGAGATTGTTCGAGAATTCGTCAAGGAGAGTGACACTATTCAATTATACAAGACAACACGCGAGTGTCTGGTCTACCTCACGCACTTGGACGTCGTTGATACCGAAAATATCATGACCGAGAAGCTGTCTAGGCAAGTTGATGGCAGCGAGTGGTCCTGGGCCAACTGCAATACGCTATGCTGGGCTATCGGATCGATTTCAATGGCCATGAACGAAGAGACCGAGAAACGTTTCTTAGTTACTGTCATTAAAGACCTCCTTGGCTTAACGGAGATGAAGAGAGGGAAGGACAACAAAGCTGTTGTCGCCAGTAATATCATGTATATTGTTGGACAGTATCCGCGCTTCCTGAAGGCTCACTGGAAGTTCTTAAAGACTGTTGTGAACAAGCTCTTCGAGTTCATGCACGAATCACACGAGGGTATGTTGTAGATTTCTCGCAACGCGGGCGTATATATGTTTTCTGCTTCAGTGTGCTAATGATTTAATAGGGGTTCAGGATATGGCATGCGATACATTTATCAAAATTGCTCGGCAATGCAAGCGTCACTTTGTTGCCCTTCAACCGGGCGAGCAAGAACCATTCATCGAGGAGATCGTGAGGACAATGAGGAAAATCACTTGCGACCTATCTCCCCAGCAGGTTCACACGTTTTACGAGGCATGCGGTTACATGATCGCTGCTCAACCACAAAAGAATGCTCAGGAGAGGCTGATTGCGGAGCTGATGTCCTATCCAAATGCTGCTTGGGACACCATTATTGGTCAAGCTACGGCAAATCCTGCGATCTTGCAAGACGGAGACACGATTAAGGTCATCGGCAACGTCATGAAAACGAACGTTTCCGCCTGCACATCTATCGGAAGCTATTTCTACCCTCAAATTGGAAAGATATACCTTGACATGCTTTCCATGTACAGAGCAACTAGTCAGATGATTTCGGAGGCAGTGGCTAGGGATGGCGAGATTGCTACCAAAACACCCAAGGTCCGTGGCCTTCGCACGATCAAGAAGGAGATCTTGAAGCTCATCGAGACCTATGTCGAGAGGGCGGATGATCTTGAAATGGTACGCACCAATATCGTGCCGGCTCTATTAGATGCCGTCTTGGTCGATTACAACCGCAACGTGGCAAACGCGAGGGACGCTGAGGTCCTGAAGGTTATGTCCATCATCATTCAGAAGCTCTCCGGTCTTATGGAAGATCAAGTTCCGGTCATAATGGAGAATGTCTTTGAGTGCACCCTAAACATGATCAACAAGGATTTCTCTGAATTCCCAGAGCACCGTGTGGAGTTCTTCTCGCTGTTACGCGCTATCAATATGCACTGCTTCCCAGCACTCCTCAAGTTGGATAACCGCCAATTCAAGTTCGTCATCGATTCGTGCATGTGGGCAAGCAAGCACGACAACCGCGAGGTTGAATATGCTGGCCTCAACATGTGTCTCGAGCTCATTACAAACATGGCCGACACTGACCCTCAGACCTCGAACGCTTTCTTCCAGCAATTCTTCCTTCCTATTCTCCAGGATGTCTTCTTTGTTCTCTGTGATAACGACCACAAGGCTGGGTTCAAGTCACAGTCAACACTTCTATCTAGGATGTTCTACTTCGTCCACCCAGGTGACGGTACCCAACCAAAGATCCAGGGTCCCATTTATCCCCCCGACCAAGCCCCATCAGGCACCAGCAACAAGGACTTCCTTGGCGGATTCGTGGCAAACCTTCTGCAGACCGCTTTCACAAACTTAGCTCCGTAGGTCCCACCGTATCCCCATTTTCCATCGCACTCACTAACCCAGCTTCAGTCTCCAAATCAAGTCCTTTGTCGAGGGCCTCTTCACCCTCAACCACCTGACCGATAAGTTCAAGCTCAGCCTACGCGACTTCCTGATTCAGCTCAAGGAATTCTCGGGCGACAACGCAGAGCTCTATGCTGAAGAGAAAGAGCAGCAGGAGACCGCGGCACGCGCCGCCGAGCGCGAGCGCCTGTCGAAGGTCGGTGGCCTCTTGAAGCCTTCTGAGCTCGATGAAGACGATGAGCTATAGATAGACCAGTTATATAAGCTACCGGGCCGCTCATTTCCAGCGGGCTATTGTGACAAGAGCGTCGCTTTGTCCTCTACTCTCCTGGGTGCGGTTCTGCGGTGGTAGGGTTGGGAAGCTTAGGGCAGCGACGTCCGTTGGACCCTCTATGGCTCCTGATTGTCCGAAGGAAGGTACTGCTCAATGATAATGAGGGCGTTGATAAGTTCCGCTTTGAATTTTGAGTCTGAAAAGGGGGGTTGATTGCTTTGTTTTTTGCCATTTCCTTCTAGAGTTAGTCTCGCTCGTCCCCGTTTTGTGGCAGCGAAAGGAGGGAGGGGAGGAGAGGTACACAAGAGGGTGAGGAGAGAAGTGATGCTGATGCGGAATTTCTTTTTTTCGATGGTGTATGTAGTGCCTGGAAAAGATAATTTACTCTCGCACAAGTGGTAGTTAAGGTAGTAAATGATAGCGTTGATTATTGACGTTGTATCGTCGATGCAATTTATGACGAGGCTAGTTTTTTATCTGCTCATGCTGTGAAGGTTCTTGCGGGATGATATTTCTGTTTGATATGCCGTTCCGCTACTGGATTACTCGTATGGTGGAAGTGAAAGCTCCTTTGGTGGTGCTGACTCGACTAAATATGCTATTGGTCAATCTAATTCATTACGAGTCTATTTAAACCTTTTCATATTCGTATGGTGATATTAAATGGTGTGGGTGGCGTTGAGGATAATGTATTGTTGTTCGTTAAGTCAATTTGAATGCCAGATCTATCTTCATTTTTATATTTCACCAGTGAATAATCACAGATACATTCAGCGTACAACTAGGCCTTTTATTTTATTATCATTTAAAAAATCAGCCTCATATATTTTTAATATGGCCAGCGCTCTATCCCTTACATGTCAATATAAGACAGGGGTTATATCAAGCGGAGGTCCTGTGGTAAGTGGTTACAGGTAAAATGCGAGTGGGGGGGGAGGGAACTGTACCAGAGCGGGTATATATGTAGTGGCATAACCCATCCCTCCCATCAAAAACGGATCCGAACTGGTGTATCGGTAACATATCCGCCTCTCATGATCACTGATCAGAACCCGCGGTTGCGCGGGGTTCGACTCCCCGGTTCGGAAATCTTCAGAACCATCTACTATCAAGTAGATAAGCGTCATATTTTTTGCCTTTTTTTCTACTTTCTACATTATCACTTTTATAACCTAGACCATTTTTATATATGTATCGAAGGCCGCTGGTTTACTGTACGGAGCAGAGGGGTGGTGGGAGAGTGGACGATTTTTTAAATTTTTATCTGTGACCCCACCAATGCTGGTCCCTGAGGAAATAAAATAAAATTCCAGATGGCGCACAAGGCTGATATCACGTGCATACTGTACGGCGCTTACTCAAACAGCCTTTGTATCTGACGGGAGCGGGAGGTACATACAAAAGATACCTACTCAATCCGCCTGGCTGCTGTCAGCTAGCCTCTCCAAAATCCTAAATATAGGGTTATTCCTCCAGTCCGGTTTCCGAGACGATAACCCTCCAAATGCACAGTGGTAATCACGATAATTGTGGTAATCATTCCCAACCTCACCCACTTGTCAGATGGCGTCTACTGCGGCTGTAGCAATTATAAAGTAGCTAACTGAATCAGTCCAAAAAGGAAGATTATTGACAGCAAATCCTTCATCCTTCCCATCCTTCCGAGAGAGTGCTACCACTACTACGTATGTTGCGGTGGCTAGCCTCACATCAGCTTACGACTGCTTTCGGCGCAGACATCATTTCTTCCGACCTCTCCGTTCTAGTTGCATCAAAACAGTGGCTTGGTATGCTTGGCTCTCTTCGTGTATGGCCATGTTGAACACACAACAAATACCATATTGACTGCGTAAACACCAACGATGTATGTATTATTTTATTAAATCATTCACAGGAAATTAATTTTAAAGTACAAAGTCTATTTATTTGACTTCATGAATTATCCATAACCCTCTCCCCCCGGTACCTGACTGCCGTAGATACCACTCTACTACTCCGTAAATCCTACTACTCGCGGTTGTAACGGTGCCAAGACGCCGCTGTGGATGTCTGGTGGGTGTCTGGTGGGTACTCGTAATGTGTATGGCGGTAGCATGTACTCCCTGTACTCCCAAGGCTAGGGAAGGCTGTGTCGGCTGGGCGGCTTGTTGATAACCAACCAAACCTCAAACCTGAGACTTGGGTCTCCCCAAAACCAAATTCAACCTCACTCTCTCTTCTATTATGCTGTGCTGCTCCCTCGTTCCTCTCTACACATCCTTACTCTGTTGATATCCTTCATAGGTTTTATACAGCATTTATTATTCCTTTGTCGCTCATTGAATCAAAAGCTTCGAACGCCTGAAACAAGACAGACCCCTAGAGCGCCAGGACCATACATCTTGCTGAGGATAAACGAACAAACACTCGCTGCATGACCGGTATATAAAGTGTCACTAAATTACCTTGGGGTTGGGCTATTCGTCCGTCGGACGCGTGGTCTTGGATCAGTGTATATAGCGCCATATTATCTTCGTTATGAGGTTATTAAAATGCATCGCGGCGGCCATCGTCAGCGCTGGCTTCTCCCATATCGCGCAAGGTAAGTTTACCCAGCAGTCCATATTCACCGGGCAGCTCCTGACAATAATTATCTAGCCCATTCGGTCAAGCGAGCTCCCCTCTCATATCTATCCATTGTCGATGAGCCAGTAATACATACACCATCGCATCGTGTACATGCGTATTCATCTTTCGACCTTTCATTTCATCTCCATGGCCGGCAACAATATATCAAGCTGACGCTGGCTCCAAACGACGACGTTATAGCCGAGGGGGCAACGGTGAATTATGTTGGGAAAGATGGGCGGGTGCGGAGCGTGGAATTTATAGAGCGATCGGACCATAGGGTCTTCAAGGGTCATGCGTGGGTTCGCACTCATGAGGACACACAATGGACCCATGCGGGATGGGCGAGAGTGGTGATACATCGGGACGGCGTGAATCCGCTTTTTGAGGGCGCGTTCAGGATCGATGGGAACCATCATCATATTCACCCGAGAAATACCTACATTGCGACGAAACATGAGTTGGACCCATATGTGGAGGATGACAGGGAGGACGTTATGGTTATCTGGAGGGATTCTGACATCACGCCTGATGAGCTCAATAGTGGAGAGCTCAAGAGGGATTTGGACTCGCGATCGTGCTTATCGGATGATCTGACATTTAACATGTTGCCCGAGCATCCAGTGTATACTCAGTCTACTATATTGAGGAAGGGTGAGTCGTTTTGGGGATCCATTTCATCCGGGTCGATATTCGGTAGAGATATCGATCCCTCCGGGAACCTGCCTGGAAACGGAGCGGGCGTGAACCTGCTGAACAGCATTGGAAATCCTGCCGGCTGTCCCACCTCTCGAAAGGTCGCTCTGGTTGGAATTGCGACGGATTGTACATACACAGGCTTCTTCAACTCGACATCGGCAGTACGTTCCAACATTATCACGCAGATGAACTCGGCGTCGGTACTGTACGAGGACAGCTTTAACATCTCTCTCGGAATCCAAAACCTCACAATCACCGACGCTACTTGCCCAGGAGTCTCGCAGGCCAACACGCCATGGAACCGGGACTGCAACTCGGGCCTTCAAATCCAAGACCGTCTCAACCTCTTCTCGGCCTGGCGAGGCGCCAGCCCTGATACCAATGCTTACTGGAGTGAGTCTAGCCCTCCTAAGTCATAATTAACTTCTAACATATCCAGCTCTCCTCTCCACCTGCGGTACCGGCTCGGCCGTCGGGCTATCATGGCTTGGCCAAGCCTGCGTCAACACCGCGCAACCCTCAACCCAAGACGGCTCCAACGACACCGTGTCCGGCGCTAATGTCGTTGTAAAGACCGACACCGAATGGCTCGTTATCGCCCACGAAGTCGGACACACCTTCGGCGCCGTACACGACTGCGACTCCACCACCTGTAACGACGGCAAAACCGTTGCCGCGCAACAATGCTGCCCCCTTTCCACCGACACCTGTCCCGCTGGCGGCAAGTACGTCATGAACCCTTCTACCAGCTCCGGCATCACCAACTTCTCCCCCTGCAGCATCGGCAACATCTGCAGTGCCATCGGCGGGCAGTCCGTTAAAACGAACTGTCTAACCAGCAACCGCAACGTCACCACCATCACCGGCTCACAGTGCGGCAATGGTATTGTTGAGATGGGCGAGGACTGTGATTGTGGCGGTGAGGCAGGTTGTGGTGACAACGCCTGCTGCAATCCCACAACGTGCAAGTTCAAGACCGAGAATAACGCCGTTTGCGATCCTTCCAACGAGGATTGCTGCCTGTCAACCTGTCAATTCGCCACGGCTGGTACGGTCTGCCGCGCCTCGACCGGGGAGTGCGATCCTCAAGAGACGTGCTCTGGCACCGCTGCGTCGTGTCCAGCTGATGCGCACGCGGCGGAGGGAGATAGCTGCGGTTCCGATGGTGAGGGGCTAACCTGCGCTAGCGGCCAATGCACATCGAGGGATAAACAGTGCAAGACCCTCATGGGTTCACAATACTACCAATGCAACAGCGACGGATGCCAGCTCTTCTGCGCCACCGACGCATCACAATACACCTGCGACGGACTGACCCAGAATTTCCTCGACGGAACGAAGTGCGGGGGAGGAGGAAAATGTAGTAACGGCGTCTGCAAAGGCTCCACCGTCGGCGGCCGCATTAAGGAATGGGTCGACGCCCATAAACCCCTCGTCATCGGCCTCAGCGCCGGTGTTGGCGGATTACTCCTCCTAGCGATATTAAGCTGTATAGTCAGCTCCTGCAAACGCCGGAGTCTGCGCCGCAAGTACGCCGCTTCGGCTGCTGCTGCTGCACCGAGGATGGGCGGCTCGGGGTGGGTGCCCCAGGGTCAGGCGAGGGGGTATGCGCCTGTGCCTGTGCCACCAATGCAGCAGCAGCGGGGGATGGGTCCAGTGGGGCCGCCGCCGCAGTATGAGTATGGAGCGGGCGGGCAGCAGTATGATGCCGGGGCGTGGAGTGTCCCGGAACGGGCGTATGGGGGACCGCCGGTGCGGTATGCATAGTGGGTGTTTTGTTTATCTGCTGGGTCCCGTTTTGCAGGGCCTTGTCTTGCCTTGTCTTTCTGTCTTGTTGTTTTTGCGAAAATAGCATTGGGATTGGGTGGATGGAAGGTTGGGTTGGGATATTATTTGGGTTTGCATGGGATGGGATGGGTGGGGGGGTGTTTACATATTGTCCTGGGGAGAGAGATAGGATGTCCATGGCCTTTTGTATGGGATGGATGAGGTGTGATGAATACCCACGAAATTATTACCTAACTCATCATCGTCATATTCGTTGTCGTCAAATATCGTGATTACCCTGACCTGCCCCACCCTGTCATGTGTTCGTCGTAAACCCCTGAAGTCGATCCCCATATCCCAAACTCCACGCTCCCAGCCAACCCCACCAAACCGAGGCCTAAATAGAAACCACGCAAACATGCCAACACTCCAAACTCGAATCCTTACTCATGGCCTATTGGTCACTCCTACTCACCCTCCCCGATCGCCTCGTTTTGGGCTTCTTAGTTTTGCGGGGTGTATCTTCATACCCACACAACAGCTTCGTGAAATGCAATCTCGTCGACGGTATGGTCTATCCAACCCATTAGTCCACGTCCATCTTACTGCCTCTCCCGTTCTTGTAGCTTATCCGCGGGATGGGGGAGGTTCTCGAAACCGCGGGAGGGGTATATGAGGGGGTTGAAGGTGAAGGGGGGTGAGAAGAGGGGGAGAGTGGGGGAACGAACATCCTGTCGAGCTTGCGCGTGCATCATCAACATCTCGGGACTATCTAATATCGTCGCTGCCCATCTTCTTCGCTCGACGGCCTCGTAGGAGTCATCTGTATAACTCAGTTTCCTAATATCAGTTAGCAATGTATCCTACCCTTCCCCCTTCCCCACCCGCTTCCTCTCATCCCTACTCCTGCCATTCCCAGATATCCCCGTAAGGGGGGTCAGAAAGAGATAAAGGTAAAGAGAAGACATACTCCTCTCTCCCATCCCCATCCTCCCCTTCCTCCCCTTCCCCACACCACACTGCCTCCCCCGTATGCGGACTCTTATTCCGTGCCTGCCTATCGCGGTGAATAGATCTCAAACTAGGCGTCGCCACAGAGGTCGTGCTTGGAGTTTGTGTTTGTGTTGAGGATGTGGTGGTGGTGGTATTTGGTTGTGAGGTGTTGGCGAGGGGTGTTGGTGTGTGGGAGCTTGATGACGGTGGGGAGGACATTGCTAGGGGTATCAGCTTTTGTTGATAGATTGTATGGGAATGTGGGGAGGGGGGCAGTTACCTTACGCGTCCGTCTTCTCGCCGTCGTGAGGGACTGGGGAGGTGAGTATGTGGTGGGTATATGCGTGGATATATCAGTATTGTTCTTCGTTCTTCACTAGCTCAAGCTCGGTGGGGACAACCATGACGGTAGTCGTGGTACCTCACCCACTAGCCCCGCGTGATAATCAACCCCTGATAAGATCCAGATAAGATTAGCGAGTTCCTCCTGTAGTAAAGTTTAAATCGGCCCTTCCTCCTCGTCTCAAGGAAAGGGATGTGTTTACACCGCGACGAGAGAAACAATTACATACGACTATAGACTCAGAGAATTGGGCATCCTGTCCGCTATGTCATACTCCCCATGAAGGTTTATCAAATGAACAATGATGTTGGGAGAGAGGGGTAAACATTTGTCTTTGCTTCAAAAAGGGGATGGGTCCACGAAATACACACGTAATCCCCACAAGGTCCCCAGGATTCCCAACGCCCACAGGACAAAGTCCCCACAGCAAATAGATGATCTTAACCGCTAATAATTAACTTGAGATGAAAAGGCCTCGTAACACCTTTCCTGCCGCACCATCCTCACTATTACTTGGTGTTCGGGTTCCAGTTTATAGCCAGGGTTTAGTGAACTGGAGGCGAGAAACGATTGTGGAGAGACCCCTCTATTTTCACCGAAAAGCCACTGCATTACGGTTCCTCCTGTCCCGCACCCCGAGAAGAACCTACTTTCATGGCGCCTCGCAAGCTCCGGCATTAATATAGGTATATTTAGGAATATTAATGCCGGAGCTTATAAGGCACAATGTGGCTATTATTCCAACATATCTCCATTAAGCACCTGCTGCTCCAATGCGTCGTCATCGCACTCCACAAATTTGGATCGAGCCGCTAAGATAGTAAGCTCTTTCTACCTTAAAGACTATTTGAGTTCTTATATAGGAGCGGCTCTCCTTATTCTTTTTCCTGTACCGTTTCACCAAGTCATCGTTTGTGCCTATATCGACATCAGCTATTCTTTCAGCTCTCTAGTGTTATATCTTTATTGCATTGGTTTTTTCTGAAAAAAATGCGTCTCCTCGCAAGCGTTTTACTGTCTCTGGCAGTATCTGCGGCCTCGGTCCAGAAACAGGGCAACCAAAACGTTGGCAACAGCCAGGCAGCACAGACTACCGGCCCGACATCTCCAACCACAACTAACTCAGATGCCTCTTCACCAACCATCACACTCGACTACTGCACTGTTGCACCTGTCGCTGGAAACTCGACTATTGGCTATTACAAGTACCAGAATATCCGGTTTGCTGCCGTTCCCACTGGTAGTGCTCGTTGGGCTAAGCCTCAATGGCCCCCTGTTGAGACCGAGATCAATACTGGCGCATTAGCTGATGCCGATGTCGACTGCGCTTCGACTGAGGACTGTCTCTACATGGATGTCTGGGCACCTGCTAACAGCGCAGGCAAGAAACTGCCTGTCCTTGTTTGGACTTACGGTGGTGGCTTCACTGGTGGCAGTAAATCTGAGACTTCTCCTGAAGGTCTCTTCAACCTAACCACCGAATTCGTCTATGTTGCCTACAACTACAGACTTGGCATGACGGGAATTGCTAACGGTGCGACTTTGCTTCACGAGGGTGGTACGTCTAACATTGGAATATGGGATGTCCAGCACGCTTTTGAGTGGACCAAGAAATATATTGGCGCTTTTGGTGGCGACGCTGATCGGATTACCGCAACTGGTTTCTCTGCTGGAGCTTCTCAAGTTCTTTTCCAGACTACTGTAAGTTTTCTACGCAAACTGATATAAATGTCCACGAAATAACACTTACAGCGCTTTGGTGGCCATGCAGAGCAAAACTTTGCCCAGGCATATGTGATGTCCCCTGGTTTCGTTCCAGGAGCCGGTCACCACACATCAGAAGTAAGCTGAGTTCTTGTAAATATCAGAACAGAATAACTAACTGTTTGTTTCTTGTAGATGTTCTGGCAGAATGTCTCAACTGCTGTTGGCTGCGATGGTGGCCACTTGGACTGCATGCGGTCTGTCGATTTCACTACACTCCAAGATGCTGCTAGCACAGTCACAAGTGACTACACCTACCAATTCCAACCTCGTGTTGACGGTGACATTGTTGCGGACACCTGTATGTTTCGAGATATCTGTTGTTAGTGGCTGTCTACTAACTGGGTCGAATAGACGAAGCCCAACTATACCAAGGACGATTCAACTTCACTGGGCCAATGGTCATTACTCATGAGCAACATGAGGCTAACAGCCAATCCTACTCTGGAGTCGACACCACCGACGATGTTGCTGCTTACTTGAGAGTCTTCTTCCCTGCGATTACGGATGATGTCGTTCAAAAGATCCTTGATTACTATCCCGAGTCAGACTACACCAGCCCTGGCCTCCGATTTGCCGACATGAAGCAATCTTTTGACTTAACCGCTCATAACCTGGCTGCCACTCACGCTATGAACAACCAGACTTGGAACGCGCTGGTTGCTTTAGACTCAGCTACCCATGGCACCGATCAAAGCTATTACTGTAAGACCTTATTCCTATGGATAAATTTACATTTGGCTGATACATGTGATTAGGGTACAAATCCGCTTCCGTCACAGCCACTACAAGCGATACCTCCGACTCCACCAGCACGTCTTCCGCTGCTATATCAACAGCCACTTCATCTAATACGACTACTTCCGGTGGCCCAGGCGGTGCTGGCGGTGGCGGACTGGGTGGAAGTACTGCAGTCAACGCTACTATCGCTGTATGCCACCTCGTACCCCAACCTCAGTCTTTATGCTAACACAATTTTCATAGGTCATGATGCAAAAGTACCTCCTTTCCTTCGTTCTGACAGGAAACCCCAACAGCAAGTGGCCCGAGGACAAACTCGAGTGGCCATTGTATAACACCACTGCCGCTGGTGTTCAACTCGTTTTCAACACCACTTTTTACACTGATGTCGATGATTTGGCTACCGAGAAGACCCTCTATTGGAATAAGGCTCTTTGGTACTAAATGGTATTAGCTCTCGGTGGGATGCCTGTATTTAATTGTACATATTATATTAGAAGGGCATTCTTGTGTTGATGGCATTAGCTTAGAATATATTGCTAGATAAATGTATAATATTTAAGGTTGACTAACCCCGCTTATTCTTATTTACTATTGAGGTTTTCACAAAGTGCAGACCCACGTCGCATTCTAGACGGATTACTTTATATAGCATATTGATCCTCATGCCACCCCATAGTCCCGGAATACCTAATAGATCGTCAAAGATAGCAGTGAGCTTCCCACCATGGTGGCCAAAGAGCTGCTGGAGACATTGTCGTCTATGGTCACATAGGAAAGTCTCCCACCGCTCCACTGACGTAAAATATCAACGGAAAAGCAACATAGGAGGTCTAGAGCAAGCGGGAAGTAAAGAGGAGGAATGTGCTGATACGAGATATTACCACAGCGCCAAGAATACAGGATGAGGTAATCCCTGGCTAGGATCCGTTCGTCTCTGCTGATCAGGATTAGAGGGGTGATCCCGCCAGTATAGTGCTACCTGCATCAGATGGTATCGATGATCTCTCACCACCATGCGGCCCTGATGAACCCTTACGAGATATCAATAGTTCACTGTTGGGCCGGAACATATGCATTGATACCTGCTATCTAACCAGTGAGTACTGGTTTGTGTCTATGGCGAGGGGAGCTTGGGGAAAGCCGCAGCTTCACCCGCTTAAGAAGACGAGATAGCGAAACAATTATTCATCTATTATTTCCAAGAAATGGGTGCAAATCAAGGGTCATCTTAACCATTTTGGGACTTGGGAAATAGTTTGGCTTGAAAATTATGTTGCAAATCCCGACAATCGTACGATTTAACACCTCATGCTGCTATATTTTGACCAGTAATGTACCTGAAGCTCATGCCGCCATTTTCGACTAGTAAGGCGACTGAAGTCTTAGGTTGCCATCTGCGACCAACAGTGTGATTTAAAGGTTGTTATGTATGCAACTTCAACAAATGGTGATATTTAACACTTTATGCTACCATATTCGACGACTAGTAATATAGATAAAACTCATATTGCAAATCCCGATACATAGTTGTGATACATGATGTGATATAATGCTTCAACCTGCCCTTAGGAAAGCATAAAAGTAGGCATATATGCCCGTACTGTTTGTTGTAGGCAACTATCTCCTATATATCCACATTTTCAGCTCCATTGAGAATAATTACCCTTACAAATTAAAACAATCATCTCTTCTAGAACCTACCATGTCTACAACTGTTAAAGAAGTTGATGCAGTTGTTGTTGGCGGAGGGTTTGGTGGTATCCGACTGATCCATCTTCTCCAAAACAAACTCCTACTTCAGGATGTTGTCGGCATTGAAAAGGGCGATGCCCTTGGCGGAACCTGGTATTGGAACCAGTACCCTGGTGCCCAGACCGACACTGAGAGCTGGGTCTACCGCTTCTCCGACGAACGTGATCCTCCTACATGGAATACTCGCTATTTGAAATCAGAGGAGCTCCAAGAGCAAATTGTCGACACAGCAAAGAAAAATAATGTCTACGATAATTATATTTTTGGAAACGCAGTCAACTCTGCACAATACAATGCAGAACGCAACCGGTGGGAAATAGCTACAGACAAAGGTCTCCGCTTTTCAGCCACCTACTTTGTTACGGCCCTTGGGATTCTGAATAATCCTAATATACCTAAATTCCCTGGAATTGATTCTTTCAAGGGTCTCTCTTTCCACTCGGCAAGATGGCCTAAAGGACTTGATGTTACTGGAAAGCGCATTGCTGTAATCGGGACTGGACCGTCCGGAAGTCAGATCACTGGATCTATCCATAAACTTGTGAAGCAACTCACTGTCTTTCAACAGCGTGCTCAATACATTGTCCCGGTTAATAACCGCCCTATAGGAGAGGAAGAGAGAGCAGAGATATATAAGAACTACGATAGTATCTGGGACACGGTTTTTCAATCACTTTTCGCTATGGGATTTGAAGAGAGCAAGAAGTCAGCCCTTGAAGTCTCTGAGACTGAGCGAAATGAAATATATGAACGGATTTGGAACAAAGGAGGGGGTTTCCGATTCTTTTTTGAGACGTTTAATGATCTTGGAACGAACGTGGAGGCAAACGAGACTGCAGCAGCTTTTGTTCGCAGTAAGATCGCTGAGATTGTCCAGGATCCTGAGACGGCAAAACTCCTCCAGCCTCAGGGGCACTATGGGGGTCGCCCCCTCTGCGCAGAAGGCTACTACGATGCATTCCAGGACCCAAATGTCTCTCTTATCGACATTGCTAATAACCCAATTGCAAATATCACTCCAACTGGCCTAGAACTCAAGGACGGGCAGAAGTTTGAGTTTGATATAATCGTTTTCGCTACAGGTTTTGATGGTGTTGATGGGGCATACTACGATATCGATATAACTGGGAAAGATGGAGTCAAGTTGAAAGATGTATGGAAGGGCGGAGCTAACACTCTATATGGTGTTAGCGTTGCCCAGTTCCCTAACTTGTTCACTGTCACTGGCCCTAGCGGTCCCTTTTCGAATATGCTTCCATCTATCGAGATCCAAGGCAATTTCATCAGAGAGCTTATTGAAGAGTCAAACAAAAGAGGCGCCAGGTCTATAGAGGCAGATGTAAAGGCTCAGGCAGCATGGGATGAGAACGTTCAAGCTATCTCTGAGGCGACAATATTCAGCAAGGTCAAGTCATGGGTCCAGAATGACAATATTGAGGGGAAGTCCAAATATAGCGCTTTCTTTCTTGCAGGTCTACAGAACTACATCGCTAAGCTGACTGAGGAGGCTGGTGCGAAGTATCCTTCATTTGTGTTCGAGTAGTTAAAACATGAAGGCTGGAAGGATGAGAGAGTGCTCTGTGGCATTATTGGTGGCTGTGTAGAGGAGGCTACGTTACTTCCTAAATAATAGGATTCACCCACTGGGCTGAATGACACCAATTTAACTATTATCCAGGTTCTTGCTTGCGTATCCTCTGAATAATAGTCTCAATCGTGCCGATAGGCATAGCGAAGAATCAGATGCCCTTGCCGCCTGAAGGTTGAGCAGGGTGAGTGAGGCGAAGCAACATTTTCAGGTCGGTTTTGCGTTATTATCCTAATAGTGTCAAAGTTTGAATATTTTAGCTTACGTACCTCAATCAGGCGCCTTTTTCTTCTTCTTTATGATTGTCGTATGCGGGGCATCAGAGTAAGCCACCTAATACATTCTCAAAGTGCAAAGGGCAATATCAAGACCACAACAAACCAGATTAACAACAGCATATAAGGCGGTGACTATATGAAATTCACGTTATGTTCTGGAGATTTTATTACTGTTGGGGGAAGGCAGACTGTTCCAAGGAGAATACCTCTGTCTATTTAGCTCGCAGGGACTACAAAAGTCTTAGAAGCCGAAGAGCTTTATGCAACATTCTCTATATACCCAACCTGTTTTCCGTAGTTCTATAGTTTCTGAAGCAATCAATTCAATCTTTTACTTTTATAGTTCAACATATCAATAATGTACATGTATAGCGAAAGCCCCAGACAAGCGAAAGCCTCACTCAGATGGGCTGTCGCAACAATAATTGCGATAAATCTACCATAACACTAGAAATCAACTGAAACTACTTGGAGCCCTCTTCCTCAGATGTATGTATTACAATCTGACAAGTGTGTGCATTATGCTTAGTCCTACTACACTTTCCACAGCGACGTACACAGGTTTCTTCCCTCGGCTTGCAACCACCACTTGCCCTTATCTCCTGCTCTACTTGCTGTATAACATCCCTCTCGTCCTATAGATCCGGCGCTTCCTGTTGACTAAGTGATCCTCCTTGCTGTAGGCGTGTTTTTTTTGCCTTCCGCCGCTTGCTTAACACTTCATTTGCCTGTTGTAGGTTTTGGTTTTCTGCCTTTAATAATGCTAATTGATGCATTATTTGCAATGCTCCCTTTGTAAACTGGTCAACAGCTATATAGATTGAGGTTGGAGAGCTATTTTGATGATGCGCAATTCGGTTTTTAATAAAGATAGACTGTAATATAGCTTCAGTTAGGTTTGTAAGGATGCCTCCTTACCCGGTACCGTCACGGGCCACCGACAGGCCACCCCCTATATAGTGATTTCCTTTGCGGACCAACTCCCGTAGTTGGTAAAGGTCGTGGACCTCGCCTGATGGATCGAACCAGAGTAGGCACCGATGCGAACCAGCGAGGCCTTATTTATCACTCCGCACTCAAGAGCTCAGGGTCAAGGTGGGTATGTGACAGGAGTGGGGTCGGGAGCTAATGAAGGGCTAGCCGAGTCGGACCCGTTTCGGGTACTTGACGATTCTGGGCGACGAAGCTCCCCCTTCATCTTTTTTGTATCTTTCGTAGTAGACCTATAGGATAGCACCGCAACCCATCAGACTCGCACTCCCATATGCACTTATTCTGAAGCCAGTGCCCTGTGTCCTTATAAGGTTGTTTGGTATCTGAGAAACCCAAGGTTGAGCAGTACCCAGACGGGAGCTTAGAGGTATTGGTGTCTTTAACTTAAGATCAAGTGTAGAGATCACTCTATTTAGGTCAAATGGAAGAAGCCCAGCACCTCGGAAGCCTCCTCGAATGTTGCTTTCTGTCATTGCAATATTAAATGTAGTATAGAAGGCAGGAAAGAAGTCATCCTTAGTAATATAAGAAATATGAGCTTGTATTATATCTTCAATTTGCCGACTATAAGCCTTTTTTAAAGGGCCAAAACAGCTAATATCAAGCGGTTGGAGTATATAGGAAGAGTGAGTAGATATACAAAGTGTAATAATATTATACTCCTTACAGTACTCCTCAAACTCATCTGAGTGGTGGCTCTTATGACCATTAAGGACTAAGAGGCGATAACCACCAATACTCCGGGTCTTTATATGCTTCTCAAAATGCTTAATCCAATCTATACCTCTCTCATTTATAGTTCAGCCATTTTCAGTAACAATAATCACCCAATCACTTAGAAATCCACTATTCTCATACCAAGATGCAAGGTGGTTTTTGCCTGAAACAATGATAAATGGCGGCACTGCCCAACCTTGAGAGCTAACACCCTGGATTACTATAATCTATTCCCGATTGCCAGGCTGTACCTTCTTTGCCTTTGTATGCCTGTCTGAGCTTATTACAACTATAGCAGTTGAGATAACACCCATCAGGAACCCAGTCTCATCAAAGTTGTAGATATCTGCCTCAGAGATACCATATTTCATAACTGTATTATATACAAGCTCAAACCAGCTACAGATGAGTTCTGGGTCTTTACATTTAGCCCTCTAATAGTCGTATTTACACTAGAATTGTGTCTGGAGCTCTATACACTGCTTGACAAAGTTTGAAGCCCAATGCGACCCGATGTATAGTGCGTTATATATAGCAAGTAGTCGATTTGCTATATCTCCAACAATAGACAGCCGGGGAGGAAATCCTTTTATAGCTAGGCTAAGAATATATTCAATAAGCACTTGTTCCTCTATATCGGTTAATTTCTGTAAATTGGCGGGAATATCGCATCGCATAGGTATACTATAGTTTCGGCGATAGAGCTTCTTATAGTTAACCTTATAGAGCTCCCCTGCAGCTCTTGCGCTTAGCTTTGGGTTGGTTTTCATAGCCTGGAGGGCTAATATAACATCTCTTTCATCATTTTTTTGGGGCATCTTTTATGGTGGAGAAATGCAGTATTTTATATAGTTGTTGCATCAGCCCATCTGAGTGAGGCTTTCGCTTATCTGGGGCTTTTGCTATACATATACATTATGTCATCTATATATTATATTCTTAATTAAAAATGACCTCATCACTACCCCCTTCATGTAATGAGTATAGGCAGAGTGCTAGAACGCATGACTGTATTTCCCAGACTGAACTCTGCCCCTCGACTCAAGGGGGAGAGTTACTGTCTATATAATAGGACTTCGGCACCGATACACAGGTGTACTTGTGGCGAACTGTAATTGGTAGGCCCTCCGATACCGTGACAGAGACAGTGGCGGATCGGTGCCGACTTCAGACTAGTCCGCTAGAGCCTCTAGGCGGTGCATCATGTGCCTTACCAATATGTTCTAACTCTATGCTACTATACCCCAGCGTGAGACCGAGCCCTAACAACCCCGACACACCCTCCGGATCGACACCGCCTCTCAGGCGACTGTGACACTTCATCTACTTCTGAATCTATTGAATCAGATATCGTAGCCTCTCAAGCTATAGGATTTATATTCCCTCCTCTGCCTCCTTTATGCCGCTATACCTCTTTATCATCCTCAAAATCAAAGCCCCGCACAAGTTGGATATATCTACATATGCCTGGCCCTCCTGAGAGTAAATATTGTAATTCTTTAGGTGATCTCTATTGGTCCTGCAAATACTGCTCCTCTGAAACAACTGAAAAACTCTTCTGCATTAATAACGGCACAAATCAAATTACAACTCATCTTGCAAATGTTCATCGCATTCAAAAGGATAACTCCATTTCTCTTAAAGAGGCTCAATGCAATCAGAATATTCAAAATGCCTTCAAATGTGCTGCTGAGTCCTCTGCTGAATCCAAACACCATAGGATATATATAGAACTTGACATAGAGCAGCTAAAGCAGCTTATGGTTATATAGCTTGCTAGTTGCTCAGTTTCCTTTCGAATGATTGAGAATATTCACTTCCGGAACCTCTTAATATTCTTAAACTCTAACATTAAGGAGATACTACCAGAAAGCCATAAGACGATTCGAAAATGGACTGATGAGGCATACGAACTATTAAAGGGAGAGGTCAAATAATCCCTACAAGCTGTATAGTCTATCATTCACTTATCAGTGGATTTATAGACCTCTCTGAATCATAAGGCATTGATAGGGATAGTAGGACATTATATCACAGAAGATAGATGCTTACAAGAGTCCGTTTTAGCGCTATATGAACTTAAAGGTTCTCATTCTGCTAAAAACCAAGCAGAGGTCATTATTGAGGTCATTAAGGACTATGGCTTTGCCTCTAAACTTGGAAATATTATGAGCGATAATGCAACAGTAAATGATAAGATGATGGAAGATATAGCTATTCGTAAGTTACCCTTAAGATCTAAGGGGTTCTTAGACTAATATATAAACTAGGACTTGCAAGGGATGAGGAAATCTATATAAAAGAATATGATCCTATTCAGCATCACATTCGTTATATAGGTCATATCCTCAATCTTGCCGCCTAAGCTCTTATATCACCTGAGGACAACAACAATGCTCTTTTACCTCAGAATAACAATAGTGTATCCTTAGTACCTTCTAAGGAAGAGATAGAAAAATGGAGAAAGAAAGGACCCCTTGGAAAGCTCTATAATATTGCAGTTTATATTCAACGGTCTCCTCAACGCCTTGCTGAATTTGAGAAATACTCAAATGGAAAACGAATACCTAGAGACAATTCAATGCGCTGGAACAGCTGGTACCATATGATTGACGCTGCAATAGATGAGACAATGAGGCCTGCTATTATACACTTTTGTACAAAGTACGATGATCTTTCAGAGCAGTTCCTCTCGTACTACAACTGGCAAATACTTAGTACTTTTCATAGGTTCTTGAAGTACTTTGATATAGCAACTGGCAAAACGCAAGGATACTACGCCACTGTTGATAGGGTATTACCAACTATGGAGTATATTTTAGAAAAGTTAGAAGCAGGTAAGAAAGAGTTTATAGGGGACGAAATAATAGGACCTTGTATCAATGCAGCATAGGACAAAATCATCAAATATTATAATATCACAGATCGGTCTATAACATATACTGCTTCAGTTGTCCTTAATCCTACACAGAAGTGGCAGGCGTTTTCTGAGCTTCAATGGTCAGATGAATGGATTACTGCTGCTTGGAAGCAAGTACTTGATCTCTAGGAGAAAGAGTATAAGAAAAAGGAACCAGATATATTGCTAGGCTCTATCGGAATTACAACAGATCTAGAGTTGACAGATTTTGATATATAGATGGAATCAAAGTGTGAAAAAACACTTGATGAGGACGAGTATACTAGGTACTATAGCTCTCAAAGGATAGACATTAGGAAAGGTGTCTCCTTTGATACTAGGAAGTGGTGGTCTGAGACAAGCCGACACTTGGAATATCCTAATTTGAGTAAGATGGCATTGGATATATTATCAATACCTGCAATGTCGGCATCTCTAGAGCGTCTATTCTCTACAGCAAAACTCACAGTCACAGACAGGAGGAATAGGCTCAGTCCGCAAGCAATTGAGGCTTTAGAGTGCCTTAAGTCGTGGTATAAGATTGGCAGGCTTGGTGACAATATGGAGTTTACCCAGCCTGAAGAGCAGATATAGCTTCAATTTATTTAGATGTATATAAAGGAGTCACATTATTACGCCAAGACTACTATCAGTACTACTGCCGTATTACTGCAGTACGAGGCCTCATAAATTCCGTATTACTGCAGTAATAGGTTCAGAGAACCCGTAATTACCGCAGTAGTTTAAAAAAGATCCCGTAAAGTAACCCGTATTACTACTTCCCACACTGCCACTATCTACAACTTCTTCTATATCGAATTCTAGTTCTGCTCCAGTTGGTGCTATAGTTGGGGGGGGTTATTGGAGGACTTGCTGTTATTTCTGTATTTGTATTAGCAGTGGCATTCTTCGTTATACGCTGGAGGCGTGGACAATGGGGTTCCATACCCTCTCACCAGTTTCCACAGGGTGGATTTGGTAATCCGAGGCCGAATCCGCTCCCTCCTATGCAATTATATAATGATCCTATACAGGCATATAATCAACAATCTGGCTACTCTCAAGGAGGACTAGCCCCCAATTTACTCCCAAATCAGCAAATTAAACCTGAGCTCGATTCGCATATAGCCAACCAGGGAGGACTTATACAGGGGGAATCTGTTTCTCCACCTCTGCAAACTCAGCCGACGCCACAGCCTCCGCCGCATCCCACTCAACCCAAGATCGATTCTCGCAACAAGCCTGCCTTATCGTTACAGCATCCCATTGAAGCTGAGCTCGGTAGCCAGATGACTTTGCCACAGTGTCAACCCTTTCGAGGCGAGCTTGACTCGCACACTCAATCTGACTTGCGTCAAGAAGCTTATCAGCAGCCAAACCAGACAGCTTTATCACATTATCAGCACCCTCAAGCTGAGCTTGAGCATCCTAATAGAGGGCCTCCGCAGCTGGGGCATGGCTCAGTTATTTATGAAGCGCTTTAGAAGATATAGGCTGAGAGGAATGCGAAAATTTCAGTTAATTATTTTAGATTTTTATAGTATTACATTGAGCAATACGAGGTTCTTGGTATTCGAGGGTATTAGTAGGTTGAGAAGGGTAAGTGGGGTGAGGCGATGTAACGTTTTCGTGTCAATATCATAGTTAGTCTTATGTCAATTTTATAGTAGTACTGGAGTGTAAATTGTGGAGCGAAACGAGACGCCAGTTGCCAAATTTGCAGGTACTTGTACTAGTAAATTAGGTGTGAAGTGACATAGTTGGCAACATTACATGGTAATTTTGCTTTCCTCGCTTGCATATGCATTTCAAAATAAGAGCAATTTGTAACCATTTTATTAATTGACGCTTTTAGATAAGCATTAGACTTTGAATATCTAATACAGGTAATAGAGTATGTTAATATAATATTATTAGTCTTTTAATAAAGCTATTTAGAACATTTATTATTGTTTATATACACTTTTGCATAAGAAATAGCATTTGTTCAATTTGTTGGCCATTTGTACTTTTACCTATAATTTAGTATGTAAAGATACCTGCAAATTTGGCCCTAGCTGTGCGGGAAGCGCTTCCTACCACGATTACCTGTTTTAACTCACGTACGTAGGGTTCCAGATAGAAAGTGGCGCGTCAGCATGTGCTGCCTAAATCAAGATACAAATATAACTTTTGATGGGAGTTGGGATCTGTATAATAGCATATGAACCCCAACAAACTTTAGCTATCTGTACCGTGAGTAGTTTTGATCAAATCAATTGGCGAAATGGGACGTATATCATATTTAGACTATGCGCGATGCCGCATAACTGCAAATAGGTACAAAGGTATTCCCAGAAGCAATCGGCAAATATATCCACGGCAGGTATTTGCATAGATTCAATGTTGGTTTTAAGGACCATATTTAATTAATATCTAGTTAATAAACTAACCAGTTTATTATATCAAAATGATTTTATATTTAGCCTAGTATTCTAAACGAATTTGAACAAGATAGAGACTAGAATAGTTGTTGAGGAACACATAACTTTATCTCTTCTAAAACACAAGCGCAAGTACATAATCAGAAATGGGGAACCCAGTAGCATAATGATCGTAAGGGGCATATGAGCCTATCTCATAAACACATCAATAATAACATAAACAAAAGCAGGCAAGCTGGTCGCCTTTAATCGCCCAAGGAGCAATCCCCTTGCGTGGCTGTATGCCCTCGGATCATTCTTATAGCAATGGTGATTCAGCGCCTCGCACTCCTATTCAGTGGTGTCGATTTCACTGTCACGCAACCCTAATACGTCTTATGTATTAGTATTATACATTATGACCTTTTTAAGCACCGCACCTCCTTGATGTCAAAGAACGTACCTTTTTTGTCAAGGAAGAAGAGAGCTGATAGTTGGCGGGGGCCTGGGCTGCAATTTCCGCAGAGGCAACAGGCTCTCCATATGTGGATATTCTCGCCATAAGGTTATTACGGGGAGCTGCGTATCCAGCTTGAGCATCATAATTATCGAAATTGTTAAGGGCGATAGTTTCGTCTTCATTAGAAGGGTATGGTAGTCGAACTGCATATCCAGCTTGTGCATTATTATTGTAGAAATTGGTAGGGGCGATAGTTTCGTGTTCGTTAGAAGGGTATGGTAGTCCCGCACCTGAATCTTAATATATTAGCCAAATTGAGTAATTACTTTGAGGAAGTATATTGAAAGGTGTTCTCACGATCCAAACTCCAAAGCCCAAGTCGAATGAAGTATTGAAAGCAATGTAATGTTAAAAAAAATATAGTCATAAAGAGAGGAACGCTGAAATGCATAAGAACTAAAAGTAGACATATAATCTCTATTCGTAACGGGGTAGGGTCTTGCTGGAACGACGTCCCGACTGCGTTGGACATGAACTGCATTTCTTGGACGTAAGTGTGAACGACGAAGAAAAGCCGTCTGTAGTATCGGTGTATATAGTATGTAGTGGTTTCTTTGTCTGGAGAGGGGGCGAGATTGGTGTTTTTGCTAAGGACAGGAATCTTAACTTTCAGCAGAAGTGGCTGGGTATTTATATTTCTCCGACGACTCAACCTCGCTACTCGACCCTAGAACTTTACACAGAATTGAGCCAACACGCAATTTTTCGTTTGAAAGTAGATCCTATAACCCAAGGCAGTCGTTGTTGGGAGGACTGTCACCGTGCATCTGAGAGCCTTGTAGAAATCCAACTAGAGTGTACATCTTGATAATAGGCCTTAACAACTACTGGTCCGATTTTAATGAGCCAAATCGGAGAAAGGTGCAACGAGTCAAAGAGGAAGTTACGAATAATTCAAATCACGATGTCTATCTATATTCTTGGTCTTCAATAGCGACAACATTATCGGATTCGAAAGATGGTGTCGTCGCATTCAGAAGATGGTGTCGTCGCCCTGGTACATGTGATGCTTTTGTGACAAGGTGCATCTTCCTTCCTACTTCAGCTCGTGTTGGAACTCGAAGGGGCCGTGCAGTGTTGGTTCTATCAACCAATCACTTGCCTCGCTTTGGGGGCTGAGCGACAACTGGATACTCGCAATTAATGCCGCAAGTCGTGTCATTTCTTCCCCTGTATTTCCCAAGGCGTTCTTTTAAGAAACCCCGTCGGTCGGTATTTGCATTCCAAAATATACTTTCTCCTTCCAAACCACCACGCTGCCTTCATCCCACCCTATTCCATCGTGAATGTTAGGACGATTTTCCAACACATCGCACGGGACAACATCACGACTATGGGCAAGACTACAGGCAAGAAGGCAAATGGGAAGCCCACGGTGTTATTAAGCAAAGTCCCTTCTCTACGCGACATCTGTGATGCACTTGGGTTTCGTAACTCTAAAGAACAAAGTGCTTTCACCGACTTCACTCACAAATGGCGCAAGACCTATAGGACGAGCGACAATCGCTCTGGCACCGATCTGATACAGTGGAAGCTCCAAAAGACTCAAGATGACCTAACCAGAATGGCCAACACCTTTCTCTATGGGGTCGGGAATGGAGAGAAATTTTGGCCTCAACTCGAGGCTCCGGGGGACAGGCTATGCTTCCCTGACGACGAGGAGAAGTAAGTATCCCTCTTTAGATGCGTGAAAGTAACTAATAACCGTTAGAATAATTGATTTGCTAAAGCAACTATTCTGGAAACAGAATAAATATGCTTTTAACAATGCAAAATATCCTAAGAACAATGAGTCGCGAGATCCATTTCGGTATAGCGTTGATCGTCAGTCGTCAAGAGACACATCAGAGAGGCCAGCTCCAAGCATGTAAGTTTTTTACGTTGATATAAAGAAAGTTACTAAATTGCCAGCAGCTCTACAAAAGGTTCCGCAAATCGTACTGTTACGGATATGATAATAGTTCCCAAGGTTGAGGATCAGCATGAGAGGGAAGAGGAAAGGGAAGACGGAGAGAGCATAACAAGTGAATCTGCGCCTAACAAGCCTCAGAGCACGTCAAAGTATGCCGCTACATGTGAGACTGAGGTTGAGGATGATACATATACCATTCAAGACGATGACCCCCCTGCCACGCCACGCGCCTCCCGGCGGAAAAATCACCACTATGATGAGCCTAAAGTATCTGCAAAGAAGTCAGTTAGCAAACCGCTATCAGATGCAACGTCACGTAACACCTCCTCGAAGCGCCCCTCTCAATCAACTCCCAACTCATCACCGAAAGGATCAACGCAAGTTTATGATCGCGCCCTCAAACGCCCTAAAATTTCTCTCGGAAGGTCTTCAGAAAGCATAAACAGCGACTTTAGCTCTCCCCGCCGGGTCTCCGATCGCAAACCTGTACCTCGTGTTATTCTAGGAACCGTCCCCAGCGCCGATATCAATGAGTACATCACAGACGATCAGTCGGCAATACACACAGTGATAGAAGGCAATGTCCCAACCTTCCAGAGCAGCAATGCCAATGGTAAATCCGGAGTACGGGTTGTCCCGAGCAAGCAGCATCCAGCTAGTCCGCCAGCTATAATGAATACCACGGAAGTAGAGGAAGATCAAGCACGGTCCAAAAAAGATAGTCTACAGCAACAATCCTCCACTGCATCCCCATCGCCTCTTGTCGCCTCGAGGGACATTCCCCCATCTCCATCGCCATCACTTCACCCACTGTCAACCGCTACAATAAAAGCGTCGGCTCTACCTGAATCCCAACTTAAGCCCTCGCCTCCGCCGGCGAGGCAACTACCTCTAACACAACACTCACACCTACCAACAAAACACTCAGTCACCCCAACCGCCCCGACCCCCAAGGCCCCTCTGCCAATCCCCTTCTACATCCTCCAGCACACCGACGGCATCACGCGCCAGACATTCTGGGAGGCGGGACGCTTCGGTACCAAGTCCCTTGATGAGTTCCTCGTCGACCTAGCGGAGAAGTTGCGGTGCCGGCCAGGGGACATCACAATGGTCAAGCTGGTGCTGAGACTAGGGCCACTAGAAATCGATGCCGATGTTGAGGCTGGACGGGAGGATGTATGGGAGATGATGAAGGGGAGGTTTAAGGAGGAGATACGCCGGACAAAGGCGAGGGGGATAGGGATGGAAGCGGTGTATGTACTAGTCGAGCCGGTGATAATAGAGAAGGGTGGGTCGCAGTGGGGCGGTGATGGGGAGGAGGATGAATTTGAGTTGTAAATGGAATATATAACTATAGTAGGTGGGAATGGAGAGGATAATGGGTTTTTGATAGGGTATATAGCTACGATACATGTGATGCCTTGACGATCCTATTGCTTTTGTAAATGCATCTCTCATTTGATTGTGAGGTCGGGACAAAACGCTTTCAAAAAGCCTTTTAGTACAATTATCCAATCGATTAGCTTCACTTTTTACTTGAGATCTAGCAAACCAAGGTGCGAGATTTGCTGAGTTGTACCCAAGCTGCACAAGTTTTCGTCGCCTCAGTAGTAGTGCGAATCTCGTACCTATGTAACCTTGAAATCCTATGGAAGCTATAACATAAAAGTGTAGATAGAGAATGTGCTACACAAACTCTCTATAATTACCCAGAAATTCGAAATATAAAAAATATTGGTTCACCTCGTAACTGCTCGACTTGAACATCGAGTGGAGGACGTGTATGCGCCATTTTTCCTGGCCCGGAGTAGGCAGTCGAAATGGGGCACATACCGTCCTGCACATACACAGATCACAAGGCAACCCCGCTTCCATCAATGTATAGTATAGTAGTATATTTACACCTAAATTTTATCCTAGATAATTTCGATTTCAACCCCCCCTTATTCTCCTCTGTATACTACTCCTTCGCAGGGAAAAAACAGTACGCGCGTATTTCGCCTTAAATGGCGATGTGCAGCAAAATAAATCCTAGAAATGCACTAGCGTGAAACTCGACGTGGATTCATTTTGGAGGTCAATGCGCATTTCTGAAGTGTAAGGTACTACGCCTAATTAGGAAATTTTGTTTACGACGAATTCATTAACTTGCAGACTGATAGAAGCCGGAAGGTTGGAGATTATTATAGGAATAAGCAACTAGACGAGATCGATGTTCTTGCTGTATAATAGTACTATATATGCCGCACCTAAAGCCCTAATAGTTATTGTATTCTGGGAACTGGCCGATCGGCTTTCCCGTATCTTCACATGTTAGGTTGTCGCCAGAAGCAAAATGATTCTACGAGGCGATCGCAGTTACGTTTCCAATCTAAAGAAGCACCACTCACCTTTTGCAGCTCGTAAATAGAGGAGTTTCCTACTTAACTCCAATAATTACATAGTATATCAGTATCTTGCTGCTTAATCATTTACAGAAAGAAGCTGATAATCTAACTGCTTGCAAGGTTTAATATGTGATTGCTGCAGATTCTATCTCTTACTGAAATGCTGTACCAAGAGTCTCTCGGCTCGTAATCATCTTTTTCTACCTCTCACATCATCGATTATACATTTTCGCCAGCCGGAGTGTAACTTACTTAACCGTCAACACCAACGATTCTAACATGTCGACAACGACAAGGCATACGACAGGGGCAAAACACACCACTGCACCCATGCCGTATATCTCTACAAGCTCCCTTCTCCGTATCATCTCCATCTCTACCGCTACCACCATCGCACCTCACCTGCTGCAGAGGTACGTATCTCCGACCCTCAACGAACATCGAAGGCTGGGGATATATAAGGAGAGCCAGGCGGGGGTTACTGCACGTAGCTCAGCGACAGTAGGAGCGAGCATAGGAGTGAGGAAATGATAATTTCGTAAAATGGCTAATTTATGTACTTTTGTATACAAATTACTATAGGCAGGTACTTACAGGTGCTTGTTGTGTGTTAGCGCTTCCAATCTTGAGCGTACCGAAATACTGGTTACGACAATTAGATAGAAAATTGAGAGATGAAAGTTGGAGCTTTGTCGTCCTTGCACTATTTTTCACAGTCACCCTGTTCACTCTGCTCATCTGAAGCCATCTAATGTCGGGGGAAGACCAAATATAGCACCTTATTTCTTGCAAGTCTATAGAACTACATCGCTAAGTTGACTGAGGAGGCTGGTGCGAAGTATCCTTCATTTGTGTTCGAGTAGTAAAGTATGATGGCTGGAAGGATGAGAAAGCTCTGTGGTATTATTAGTGGTGGCAACACTTCCTAAACAATATGATTCACCCGCTAGATGGCACCGATTTACCTATAAGTGCTTGCTTGTAATCTACTTGATTATTACTCCCAACTATGTCAATAGGCATTGCGTGGAATCTGACCCTATTGCCGCCTTGAGGTGGGTGAGGAGGATGACCGGGGTGAGGAGACATGTTGTCGTGTCAATTTTGTGTAAGGGTCGTAAACCTATGGGTTTTATGGCAGCCCAGGGAACTAGGTCAGAAGGCAGGAAAGGAGGATCGTATTCTGTAGGCTCAATAGGTATACGCAAATACAGCGACTATTGACTGAAGACCTCCTTCTGAGGCCTTCAGCCCCTTTCTTGCAGGAACCCGCGATGCCCTCATTTGCCGAGCGGCTCCATAGTAGGGCACCCCTGTGTAATTCTGGCCCCAGGAATCAGGCTCTTAAGGCACCAACTTCCTAGAACCTTCGATGTACAGGCGTAGTTTCGTACGGTAGAGTAGCTTACGGGAAACGGCATAAGTAAAGGCTGTAGCCCCATTGAATTCTACAAGTTTGGTTCGCGCTGGGAAATCACACCCGTAGGGTAGGCGCGCACGTGATAAGGCCTCACGTGCAGGCCTTACATTTTATGTCAGTCTCACGTCAATTTCGTAATAGCACTGCACACCTGCCTTACTGAGGCCGAGCGTTTCTTAGAGCCCAATAATTCCAGCTATAACAGAATAAAGTAGGCCCGAAGGTCAAAAACTACCATCCACACGGTAGAGGGAAATCTCACCGATCCAAAACTCTCACCCGATCAGAAACGCACGTATTCAGAGTTCGAGGACGTTAGAATAGGACGTGCGAAGTGTGAGGCATAATTAGCAGCCAAAATGCAGCGTGAAGCTGAGGATGCTGCTGCCAAGAAGAAATATGAGGACGATGAGTCTGCTAACTCGGGGCTAGCAAAGCAGGAAGGCACCATGGAGCACTGCGGGTGCTTCTATGGTTAGTGTCCTCGCAACCGCATGAGTATCATACCCCTGAGACTGCAAGACATATGCCAGTTTATTAGGAGTGAGAGATGCGCCTCTGGGGGGTTGCCAGTTCTCACGTCATATATAGGCCATAAGAATTAACATTACTAGAAAGTTTCTTAAGTGGGATAATCACGCCTCTGGTTTGGTTATGCCATTTCACAGCTATGCACTATATGATTCACAGGGACTAGTTTCGCATCACATTGTCTCTTATATGTTGAATTATCTCTGACCGCAGAGCATTTATTTTGGCATGTATGTGTTTACTCCATCCATGTTCATATCTGACTTGGCTCGACACTCTCTCGCTGCACGCTCATACTTGAGAAAGAAGGAGCGCAAGGCGACCTGACGCTGCTGGGCAGTATCATAGAACTGAGTATATATATATGTGTTTTTTTAGCGATGTTGATCTTTACTCCCACCGTCATTCGAACTCAAACAAGTTGATCACTTGACCCCACATTTTCTGCGCATCCCCTATGCGTTTTGTCAGTGTTATTTTCCGAAGCAGTGATCATGCTGAACTCTCACCTCCTCGCCGTTATCTATATGTTTGATATAAATAAGCTCATGGTCATGAAGATGCTTATAGTCTGCACTATAAAAGCATTGACCTTGCCATTCACTTTTGTTGGGCCGCTGCCATTTCGTCCGCTTCATCGAGGGGAAGACAATGCGTGGCGAACGGGCCGTCTGTTGCGTAGAGCCACTCAAGCAGGATGATTTGACGTGTCCTATGCACCTTCTCATGGCTGTCATTGAGAATTGACAGAGTGTTGGCGAAGTCGATTGTATTTTGAAGTTGTTCTATGCTGGGACTACTGGCCAAGCAAACGTTAGTTTCTGAGAAGGCAGTATATCAGAGGTCTACTGTGTATAGGCTGATGTAGCGGAACACAGGGATAGGTTGGAGTGATGAATAGAGCAAGGCGTTACCTGAGATAGCAGGGACTTCCCCCTTTTATGGCACCAGTTGCTGAAGGCATTTGATACTGCAAAATAAAATAAACGATATATCAGGCACAAGTACGTTGAAGAGTTGAAGCGTTGAGGTCTGCTCCCGAAAGGTGGCCGAGTTGAAGGAAGTGCATAGTTAAAAGGCAGGGAGAACGAAAGACTTTATATCCGCTCTCGAGTCAGCTCGAACCCAACTCTCGTTTCTCTTACACTCTTGCTGGTTATCTCTCACAAAATACATCCTATTATATTGCCTAGTACGGCTACAATTCGACCAATAATATAGAAGCATAACGGGGTCCATGGTGTAAGTGGTCGGCAGCTCCAATGCAAATGCATAGCACGGCACAATCGGACTAATATACAGAAGCAAAAAAGGTTTATAGAGTAGTAACTGACGGCTCTAATGCAGATGGAATTCAGAACGGCCCTGCTAGAGCCAGTGGGTTTACAATCATCCAGGTAGGTATACGGCAGAGCCAACGCTACTATGACTTGAGGCGGACACCGCCTCTATGCGGTCATTTTCCGACATCTATGTCGAGGTTCTTCGTGCTAATTATGAGCCAATTAACTGTGCCCTACCCTTGTCTTTCGAGCCTTGTAGGCTACAAGGCTCGAAAGAGTTCGCATACACTACTATGTAGAG
The DNA here is from genome assembly GCA_001630605.1 of Pseudogymnoascus pannorum. Classification (NCBI taxonomy): domain Eukaryota; kingdom Fungi; phylum Ascomycota; class Leotiomycetes; order Thelebolales; family Thelebolaceae; genus Pseudogymnoascus; species Pseudogymnoascus pannorum. The sequence continues at coordinate 311,231 of LNAS01000178.1, forward strand.
GAGGAACTTGGGGGGGCTGCCATAGTAGTACTGATTTAGATTGTGCTGCAGATGTAGTTCGTTCTCGTGGGACCATGCGTTTTCCCACTACATCGCGTGAATATAGACGTACAAAAAATCATATAGAGCTGAACTTTGGTTCACCTTGATGCGTGGCATACCCCACCCATTCCGCCAACACCAGGCTGTAAGCCTTGCACAAGATCAGTTTCTGGGAGCGTAATCATTATTCTGAGGATCTACTACTATAAACTTCCACTTCCGGTTAGTCTCCCTGAACCTTCGAACGTAATATCCGTACAGGTTGGTGTGACACACTTACTAGTAAGACAGATTCCGGCGGGACAACATGAAATTACTAGTAAGCATGGATTGGTAACTGCAAATCAACGCATGGATTACAGCTGTCCTGTTCTCAGTTGCTATGTTCTATTCTGGAAGAACAGCTGGGAGCATCGATGATATTATGAGGTATGTCGGAAGGGAAGATCGGTGGAGGATCATCCCTGGGGAGATATTCAAAATGAGAAATCGAAATAATCCTTGAATCCGAAAGGATGTCTAGAATATACATTACTAGGATGTTAGAATGGGCGTAAAATACAAAGGCATAGCGCTAGTTTCTGAAACTTCCGAAACTTCGGAACTTAATATGGGGAATAGACACTAATGCAGCACTTGCGACCAAAAATTCCTTGCCATTATTTTCGGCTCTATATTTTTGATACAAACACAAATGCATATTACACTAATGCAGCGCTTGCGACCAAAAATCCCTAGTTGCGCCTATTACTACCTTCAGGGGTACATTTGCACTGAGAACTCAGGTGGCAGGGGTTCGTCACATTTTCGAAATGTGACTTACCCTGGTCCCTTAGACGACCAGCTCTGCTCTCAGAAGAGACGTGTATTAACAAAGAGTTGTAGATATCGGCCGGGGCATAGTAGACGTTGACAAACAGTCCGGCTATTAGTAACCGACCTATTGCAGAAGTTCTATTAGTAAGTATTTGCAGCCCCTTACCTTCATCTCAAGGCGGTACTAACATTTTTCTTCCATAAAGCTGGCTGTAGCCTGGCGGTATTCAGCGCTAACCTAATAGCGTATAAAAAGTAAAAAGTTATATGTCTATATTCATCGATATACATTCTCCTCTCTCTAGTTGTGTCTTAGCGTCTGGGACTACAGTACTTTCCCTCCAATCCCCTGTACCTGTCTCCCCTACCACAACTATATTCCGAGCCACTCCGCTCAGCGTCCCCCAACTCACCTTCTTCGTACCTCCCTTCCTTGTACAGTACCTATCTTCCCCTGTTGTAGCCATAGCCGTGCTCCGCGCCGGTGAACCTAATAGGCCCTGCCCAACCTTTGAGCATCGCCCACCCTTGTCTACACTCGACCATCACTCATGTCTACACTCGACCATCACTCATGTCTACACTCGACCATCACTCATGTCTACACTCGACCATCACCCTGTCTACACTCGACCATCACCCTGTCTACAGTCGACCATCACCCTGTCTACACCCGACCATCACCCCTGTCTACACTCGACCATCACCCATGTCTACACTCGACTGTCGCCCACGCCTGCACTTGAGCCTCGCCCAACTCCCTTTCCGCTGCCGCCCATCTCCCTTTTTCGCACCATCCATCTCGCTTTTTACCACCACCCATCTCCCTTTTTCGCACCATCCATCTCCCTTTTTACCACCACCCATCTCCCTTTTTCGCACCATCCATCTCGCTTTTTACCACCACCCATCTCCCTTTTTACCACCACCCATCTCCCTTTTTACCACCACCCATCTCCCTTTTTCGCACCACCCATCTCCCTTTTTCGCACCATCCATCTCCCTTTTTACCACCACCCATCTCCCTTTTTACCACCACCCATCTCCCTTTTTCGCACCACCCATCTCCCTTTTTCGCACCATCCATCTCCCTTTTTACCACCACCCATCTCCCTTTTTACCACCACCCATCTCCCTTTTTCGCACCACCCATCTCCCTTTTTCGCACCATCCATCTCCCTTTTTACCACCACCCATCTCCCTTTTTACCACCACCCATCTCCCTTTTTCGCACCACCCATCTCCCTTTTTCGCACCATCCATCTCCCTTTTTACCACCACCCATCTCCCTTTTTACCACCACCCATCTCCCTTTTTACCACCACCCATCTCCCTTTTTCGCACCATCCATCTCCCTTTTTACCACCACCCATCTCCCTTTTTACCACCACCCATCTCCCTTTTTACTATTACTCATCGCCCTTTTCATCTATCACTCGATCTCACTTTTCTAGTCGCTTCTACTTTTGCAGTTAGTTAGTTTCCTCTGCTCCTCCTTCGGTACGCCCTTTCATCCAACGAACACTCAAAAGATCCGCAGCACCGTCAATAAGTAGAGAAGTCCCTGATAATTTTATAACCATCAAATCTCCTATATACACGTCTCCTCCAACCCCCCACACCCTAATGTCTTGGCTCTTACCACCTACTATCTACTATGTTTTTTTCTCTTCTTTTTAGTTGTCTTTTGGTAAGGGAGAAAAGGAAGGGAAGGGGGGCGAGAAGTAGGGGCGAGGTGGGGAAAGGTAATGGGATGGACATTTTGGTGTTAGGGAGATAAGAAGTACCTAGGAAGTGAGCTTAATCTGGATGGTTAAAGCAGCTAGAATGGTTCGCGCTTCTTGGGTTTGGATTCCCTTTCCTTAAGTAGTTGTGGAGAAATCGCATGGTGAAGTTGGTAGGCAGCCACGTAAGGATATGTTCACAAGTCGGTGACATTCACAACTCAAGTGTACGACCGCATTATTCGATCACTCTCCGACTCATCCTTTGAGAAGATAATCTGATAGCTATACACGAAGAGCTATTTGATTCATAGGTTCTCTCACCCCCTCGTGAATAAGTACCACACCCTGTTGATCCATCTAATTTGCAAGGATACCTATCAGTAAACCCAAAGCCCCGACGGCGGCGCCACGGCCGCTCAGTCTGCCAACCCCAGATGTTGGAGTGGCGGCCGCAGAAGTATTTGAATCGGAAGCAATCGTGGTAGGCGTACCATTTACAGGAGTCTCGGTCTCAGAGTCGGACTCGGAAGCAATCGTGGTAGGCGTGCCCTTTACAGGAGTCTCGGTCTCAGACTGGGACTCGGACTTGGTCGCAGTCTCTGTATCCGAAGTAGTCGGTAATGGTGGAGCAGATGTCGACGGTAAAACAGACGTGCTATCAGCAGCACTGGTAATGGATGCAGGTGTTTCCTCCACCCCATTCCCCTCGGTATATTCGCCCGTCAAAAGGTTTCCAGAGCCGCCAGTTTCGTCGTGGAAGAGTCCTACAGAATCAGTTCAGTTCCTTTCGATGAAGATTAGGAGAATATTGTGATCTGCATACCAGTGTCGACATCTACACACACTAGCAAGCCTTCTGCGGAAACACAAGTCTCGTTGGTCGTACAGGTAAGAGTCGCGCGGACATTTAAGTTCCGTCCTGTTTAATTGTTAGAGGCTGAGGAGATGGAGCTATATACCAAAGTAGGCCTTTGTCACCGCACGCACCTTTGATTGCTCCTACTGCGGCTGCTGATCCGTCGCAGAGTCCCAGGCAGGTCAAATCGTTTCCGCATAGGTCAGTACAGGTACTGCTAGAACCACCGGAACCACCACCACCGGAACCACCGCTAGAATTGAGGTCGATTGCGTTGGATGCAGTACAGTCGATGGCTAGAGTCGACGGGAGAATTGCCAGCCAAAGGGCTGTCTTCCTGCTAAATAGCATGGTGGATAATTTGGGGATGGAGCTAAATAATGGCGAAAAATTCAAAGAAAGCTGTTGAAATTTGCAAGAAAAGTTGTGGAACGAGAAGAATACTTGAGCAAAGAAGAAGAGAAGGACGAAGCCTGGGAATAAAGAAAGCCTTGACACCACGCTTACCTTACCTACCAGGCTCTTTTAGAGGTTATCCACTACTATATCCATCTTGGCACCAGCCGTCACAGTTGTCTCATACCTTCTAACTGGGCCAAAAACATAAATACGCCTGGGAAAACGATAGTTTATGCAGTGAAGCGGCTCGTGGCATGGGCGTTTTTCGATATTTGGGCTGATGATGAATGGGCTGAGGAGGCCCAGATGCCTTGGCGCTTAATTCCCAGGTAAGAAGCAATGGCCTGTGCAGCCTTGGCACTGCAATCTCCGTATTTCGCTCGTAAGATTGTGCCTGTTCTTGCGGCTTGGACTATGCGGCTCGGACCGAGAATATAAATGTCCTTTTCCCTTCCCCATTCTATACCACTATGTCAGTTGTGACTGTATTTTAAGGCCGATGCTGCTTTTACCTAACAATACTGCTATACAAAACGGCTAAGCATATATAGCTGTTATAAAATAGGAAGATATGTAAACCAGCACTTCACAAGGCAGGCCATCCATAGTATGCCAAGGCGAAAGCCTCATTTTGATGACAAAGTGTGTCTGGTATAACGCTATCCCATAACCATGCGCCTACGGATGGGTAGCTTGCAGGGGGTCTGGCGGGGTATGGAGTTGCGAAGCCTAAAGAACAAATAATCGCCCCTCCTTTGACGCCCATACTATCGATTTCGAACCAACAATTTCAGGATCAAGATGGAGAAATCATCTGACTCTCAACAGCCGCAACTTAACACGAAAGGCTCAAAAACACAGCACCATTCGACTTTCGTTGCGAATAATAGACCCAGACTTATAAATGAACCATTAGTACGGGAAGTGCTTGTGGAAGTATACTCTCTTCTAGGACCACCGCCACCACCATCGCAAAAAGTAAAGCGTTCTCAGTTGGACGAGCTTGAGGCGCTACATCTATGTCATCGATGTATCCGCCGAACAAAATGGCTGTCACGCATGCTAACGCCAGTACTAGAGGCTCAAGTGAAGGAGACACTTGGACCCGTGGAGGCTCTGATGTCCGACTTTGAAAGTCCGGATTGTTCTTTATGTCAAGAGATCATTGCACGTGTGGAAAAAAGTATCTTGCGTTCAGGCATAACTCCTCAGAGCGATTGGAGAGGCCGTCTGAGACTTACTCCATTACCGCCTACATACTCAAGCCTGTTTGGAATCGACATCACCGAATACCTTAACGACGAACCGAATCTAAGTGCACACTATTTCCCAACTCGACTTAACGAGTTCCACGAAATCCACCGTGATATGATCCTCCATGGCTCTGAGTTACGCGTGAGAAGGGGCCCCCTGCGTTCTGAGAACGGGACCGTCTCGCTTCCTTTTTATGCAATGAAGGGAACCTCAGCGGCAGGCCGCCACATCCGCCGACCTTTGAAAGCAGACTACGGCCATTCTCCATGGCGTGAACCTTTTCGGAAGTGTGTAGAGACCCACTCGAGGTGCAAGATCTCTTTCATGGGTCCGAGGATCGAAAATGAATTCACCCAAGGCGTATCATTGCCGAGGAGACTTATCGCAGTCTCGCCTGAAGGTGAAGGTGATGACATAGTGAGACTGGTAGAACTACCTCAAGTGACAATGGGAACCTACACAATTCTAAGCCATTGCTGGGGAGGTGGACAGCCAATCAAAACAAAGAAGGCGAACCTGAAGCAGCACTGTGAAGGGATCACAGTCGACCAACTGCCACCCACCTTTCAAGATGCAGTCATCGTCACTCGTGATTTAGGCATCAAGTATCTCTGGATTGATACAATGTGCATTATCCAGGACGACAGAGCGGACTGGGATCAAGAGGCGAAGAAGATGGGTTTATATTATCACTACGCATCGCTAGTAATTGCCGCCACTGGCGCATCAGATGCAAATGGTGGTCTTTTTGCACCTCGAAAATTATTCCAGCGGAAGAATGACATTCCAGGACTGCAGTTGCCTTCATTCAATGATAAAGGCCATGTGGATGGCTCGTTCTTCTTGGCGCCAGAGTCATCGCTTTTCCAGTGCAACCCGTATAAAAGCAAATTGTCTACACGAGGTTGGGTGCTGCAAGAATGGATATTGGCTAGACGCATAGCATTTTTCACCCCATCCCAACTTGTGTGGAAGTGTCATGAAGTTAAATCATTGGAAGCCATGGACTTGGATGAGAATCTTGCCCCTATACTCTATAAACCTATCTCTAAGAATGATGGCCACGTCGAAGAGGCAGAAATTATGGATTGGCAAGACGAAGGTATCGAGCTTGACTGGAGTGATCTTGAAAACCTCAAACGCAAATGGGTGCAAATAGTCTGTGATTATAACTGCAGATTCTTGACGCATGAGTCCGACAAAATCAATGCTTTGCGAGGAATAGTGGAGTGTATCGCACAGAAATGGAATCTGACTTGCACTTTCGGACACTGGGAAAATTGGAACTTCATTGAGACCCTTTCTTGGGTAACAGTCAATATAAGGGAGAGGCTGAAACGAAACCAAACCGTCCCATCGTGGAGTTGGCTGTCGATACCGGGAGATATCACTTGCTACGACGATATTCACGCTATGCATCGACGTACAAGAATATCTGGGGTCCGAGACTTCACAGTTAGTCAACACAGACTAAAGCTGAGAACAGCAGTGTTTCTCCTTGACTTGCAGCTTCCTGAGCACAGTACCGTAGTACCTCATGATACTTCTGCCAGTGAATCCAAAGCTCCTGATACAAGCAGCGATGGTTCGTCCAGCGAGTCAAGTAGCGACCGTTTTCAACCATTCTATAAGGTATCAGCATACGAAGCAACCGAGTCCCCCTTTCAACAATTTGGTTTCTGGCTCACCAAACGACCGACATCCTCAACAAGCGACAACTCGAGCAGCACGAGCCCAGAAGACTCGCCCACCAGCAGTACACAGGACTCACAAAGTCCAACCAACAGAAAAGAAACATCTCCCACGCCCCCAAGCACCGATAAAGCCCCAGACAGCAATCCCGAAATCGAATCCCACCACTCAGACCGCTGGTTCGATATCCGCTGGGGCAACCTCCGGGTCCCAAGAGGCGCCTGGCAACTCTCCAACCACGGGGTAGTCCTCGACTCACACCAGAACCCTAATCGTGCATTATTCGCTCTCACGGCAATCATTAAACGGAATAAGATCCAGCAGTCAAATTTAGGCACAGGCTTTGGGGGACATGAACCCCATCCTAGCGTATGCGACTTGACGACAGGCTTCCAGGAGGCATTTAGTGACCCTGATTGTTTCGTAGAAGGGGTCTTGCTTTACCCTAATGAGAAGGAACCTGGGACTTGGCTCAGAGCAGGTATGGCGGAGTTGGGACCAGAGTCGACTTCCTCTATGGCTCGTGATTCTCCGGGACGGTTTCGAGAATCTGCTGCTAGGCAACTGCAAAAGTTGTTGAGGGTTGAGGATTTGATTATATGCTAGCACTCATGTTGTTAGAATTATTCCCAGCCAGCGAAATCACAATAGAACAACCCCTCAAACTCTCGACAAAATATTATTTATGTAATTTATGTTATCATAGAAAAAATATCTTATATATATCGCGACTCAAACACCCCAACTCCCCTAACAAAAACAAAACCACAACCAAGACCTCCCAAACTCATCTCAATTCTACCCATACATGTGTGTGCGTACAACCCACCCTCCCCCGTTACCCGTTACCCGTTCCCCACCCTCCCCATAACGATTCATCGTACAAAAGGGTATTTCGAATAATCGCTCACCCCATACACCCCAGCACTCCACCCGCCGCCGTCCCGACGCCCCTTCCAATAGAAATACATTGGCCTCGGCATAACATGATCCCTTCCCCCATTTTTTGGAATCTGTTGTATTCATTCCCTCTGTACTCCGTTATGTATTGCATCCGTTACGAACCAATTCCGATGTCCCCCTTCGACCCCATGGTCATGCCCGTTGAACAAGTGAGAAAAACAAAACAAAAAAGTTGCCGACGGGCGTATGTATAGAGACGGACATAAGCATATCCTAATGAAATCAAGATGCTGAGATGGAATTTGATTCAGCTCCAAGAGAGCTGGGCGTCATCGGATATATTAATTGACTGTAATCTCCCCAAAGGTCAATTAACAGTCGCATCCGTAACCCCGGGTATAAATTTGATTACCGCAAGCTATTTCGACCACGTTAGCTTTCTGCACCACTATAAGAAGGCCCCAATCGCGATGCCAAGGTAACTTACCATGCTATTAACCCCATAAGCCAATCTCTTCCCTTCCGAGTCCCAGCACAGGCAATGATGGTACTCCTCCAACGCCGCTCCGTTCATCTTCGGACTCTGCCAACCCGGCTCTTGGCCTCTGACCCAGCGAGCCCTGGGGAAGCTGGGATCCGCCATATTCCAAATTAGGATATGAGAATTCGTCGTAGCTGCGACGAAAGCTCCGTCTGGGGTAAACGCTAGCGCAAGGACTGCAGCGTCCATCGTCATAGTCTCGACTGGCTTCTTGAAGTCTGAGCGGGAATTCCAGATGTTGATAGAGCCATCTTCGCTGGAGCTGGCGAGGAGACGCTCGGGTTGGTCCTCGGACGAGCTGGGTACCGGCTGCCACTTCATTGCAGTTATAGCGCCCTTGTGAGTAGCCATCCCTACGCGAGTTCCATTGGAATCCCATATCTAATAGTTATTAGCCGGGAAGATTGTTATTTGAACTTCAGTACTTACATCAATAACACCATCGTCGTTGGCTGCTGCAAGAAGATTGCAGTGTGGATCATATGCAAGACTCGTCGGTCCAGCTTCTTTCCGAATGTCGTAGGTTCTGGTGCGGCTTATTACGCCCTCTTCAGAAACATTGAAGCCCGTGAGAGACTCTCCATTGCAGACAACGAAATCAGATGGCCCAGTCCACACAGCATCCAACGGCTGGAAATTAGGCCCCAAATCAAAAGTCGCTGATTCTTGGCTCGGCGTAGTAAAGATAGTAGCCCAGCTGCTCGCGCCCTTGTTATCGGTAGAAGTCAATGCCAGTAGTGTCCGGTCTGATGCGCCCCATCGGAGGCAGATGACAGGAGGGTAGCCGAGCGAGTTGAACTGCACAATCCGCGAACCGTCTTTGCTCCAAATATTGATCTTGCCGGTTCCATCACAGTCGCTGGCCACCGCCAATGCTTCGCCATCCGACGTCCAAGAAATTGCGCTGATCGCTGCTCGATGCTCATCCTCGTCGACCAGGTCCCGAAAAGCGGGTGATGGCACGTGACCATCAATTTGTGGGGAAGGCGTACGCGAGGGGACGGTCCATAAGCGGGCTAGCGTATCCATACCCGCTGTGGCCAGACGTTTGGGATCTCGTGGGTTCCACTCGCAGTGCAGCAGAATCGGGTGGTTTGTCGTCGACGTCTGCGCCAGCGTAAGATACGTCGTTTCGGCGCTGAGTTCAGCGACCTTTTCAATCTGCGTGCCCTTCTCAGGTCCACTGGTGACTGGCGCTGGCGTTGGTACCCGCTCTACCTCGACTTCTCGGGGTGAGGGATACGCGTGACCGTTGGCGATTGCGGCTGGAGGCGCCCCTTCGTCGAGATCCATAGGCGTAGTAGTAGAGTCAATGCCATTTTCGTAACCATTGCTGAGTTTAGTACGCTTTGATGGTGATTCTTGCCGTGCCTGCTGAAACCTCTCCTCCGTAGAGCGCTTGCGCGCGTTTGCATTGGCGATCTCGTCACTGGACGCCAGTGGCGGTGACAACGGGGCGACAGGGCCAAAGAATCCTGTCGCAGGCGCAGCACCAGCGACGGCACCACCACGACGCGACTGTTAAAGAGTCAAATTGCTGCCCGACTTGCCACTTTTCCATCACAAGCATTAAATTGGGGACTGCGACATACCTGGGCGGACAGGCGCTCTGCTTCGTGATACAGAAGGCCGCGCTGCAAAACAGCCACTAGCGCATGGTTGTTGACATGGGGCGCAAAGTCAAGAGACTGCGGATCGCTCACGTCCCACTCCGACTGTAACTTGACAGCTGTCTCGCGATAGTCTACAGCATAATGTTAATAAAAAGAAAACGTGATGCAGACACAGGGCCTGGATATCACGGGGGTGAGGGGAGGGGAGATCTGGTTAGGTGGACATACTTGACTCTTGCAGATACCTTTTCGGACGATGTTAGCGACTGGCTTGGCTGTGTGTGCATGTGTGTACCTGGAAAAAGACCAGGCGGCTGGATGGGGAGATGGAGGGTTGAAGGGGGAAGGGGGAACAAGTACATACCTCCAGACGAGATAGTTGACTCTGTCAGAGTTGAGTTCCTCTTTGGTCATGGCTTTAGGGGAAGCTGCCCTTGCATGGGAAGCAAAAGCGCGACGTGGGGAGAAGATGGTGTTTTTCCTTTGGGGGGTTTGGGGGTTGGGTGGTGGATGAGGTTTGTTGAAGGGAGTGAGGAGGGAGTGAGTGATGGACGATGGTGGTAGGTAGTCGGTAGGGTAGTAGGGTTGTTGAACAGTAAGGGTAGGAGGTGGTGAGGTGAGGTGAGGTAAGGAAGGTGTCGGGTAGGGTCGAGACGGATATGAAGGTGTTAGTTAAGTTAGTTAAGCGTGTGGATGTTTGTTGGCTAGTAAAATAGACTAGGATAAGGCATGGATGGATGGACGGCCGAGTAGAGTAGTGAGTTGGAGTATTGAGTTGGAGTAGAGAGTAGGGGAGAAGTCGAGTAGGAGGAAGGAGAGCAGAGTAGAGTAAAAAAAGTATGGTGGAAGTAGAGTTAGAAGTAGAGTGGAAGTAGTGTCGTGTAGTAAAATAGTAGTGAAATGGTAGTAATAGATACAATAAAAGTACAAAATTGCGGGTGTGTTGGGTACAGTTAGTGTGGGTGTGGATGTGTGGATGGGTGTGGGTTGTGATGTGGATGAAGGGATGGGAGGGATGGGAGGGAGGGATGAGATTGGCATGGGGAGTGGCAGAGTACAGGTAGGGAGTGGCAGAGTGGCAAGGGACAGATGGATGGGTGGATGTACCACTCTACTGTTATTTGTATGGCATTCAGTACAGATAGGTACATGCAATCCAGTCCAGTCCAATCCAGTTTGTAGTACTAGTACTAGTACTAGTACTCTTCTGCTGTTACTGCAGAGTGAGTAGCACCGCGCCAAGGAAAGTTTCTGTGTCAGCGGCCGGTACTCTAACCGCAAGGATCGTAGACTTGATGGAGATCAGCGCGAACCCCGAGCTGGCGCCTATGCCGAAAAAAACACCACGCACGCAACAAAAAGCCACCTAAGGAGCCACGGCAAGGACTACGCTGGTCGAAAAAACAGCCTTGGCTCTTTTTGGCTGGTGTTTGCTGATTTGGTTGGTTCTATAGGGTGTGGAGAGTGCCGTGTGCCGTACCTTTTTTCTTCTTCTCCTTCTGTCTCTAATTATCACGTGCCTGTTCTTAATGCGATACATGCACGTCATGATTCACTGTTTCGCTCTTCAATCTTCCCTCTCTCTCTCTCTCTCCTTGCGCGCTCTTTCTTTGCGCCTGCACTCGGAGGGAATTACTGTGATCCATGGCATTCATCATACAGTACAAGCGATGAACTACGGACCGATACATACATACCCTACTGTCATGTACTCCATAGTTCTGCCGTGGCCTGCAACTGCGGAGAGTAACTTCACTTTTGTCGCACGGAGACCGGTACGTACCCGGTTAGAGTAGAACTACCCAGTAGCTGTATGTAAGGGAGAGAGGCTGCTTCCGTCAGAAGCGTGTTTGTCTCGCTTAGCTTCCCCATGCGTTTGAAACCCAACTCCCGACAGAACAATGCCATCTCCGCAAAAGCAAGGGCAAAAGGACATGTGACCCTGTGAGACCTGAGGCAGTGATGAAATTCCCCTCAGGCAGAAATAAAAGTGAAACCTGAGGCACTTAGAAAGTAGAACCTCAGGCACCCAAGGGACACACATACTCTGTAGACAGAGCCTCGTCCCTGTCTCGAAAGGTGGAGCACCCGTTGTCGTCGGTCGCTCGGGACGGACGTGGTAAAAAAGGTTCCAGCCGCGCAGCCTCACCACCAACACCACTGAATAAGTTCAAGTACAGATCAACAAACGCAACAACTAATCTCTCGTCACGAATCACCACGACACCACGACGCGACACGGTGGGTGACGGCAACTACAACAACCACACCCCTCTACCACCCTCACAATCCTCACCATGGCATCATTCCGCCTCAACCTCCCCCCCATAACCCGCGCCCTCCTCCTCCTCCTGCTCTTCCAATCCCTCCTCCGCTTCGCCATCAGCATCCAAACCCCCACCCCCTCCGACCTCCTCATCCCCTACCTAACCCTCATCCCCTCCATGTCGCTCATCTTCCCCTGGACCTTCCTCACCTCCTCCTACGTCGAGTCCAACGTCCTCTCTCTCGCCATCTCCGGGCTGACGATCTGGCATGGAGGACGCTACCTCGAGCGCGCGTGGACGTCGCGCGAGTTTGCGAAGTTTGTGGCTATGGTGGCCGTGGTGCCAAATGTGGTTGTCTTTGCGACATTGGTGGTTATGTACGCCATCACCGGTGATGTGACTTGGTCGTAAGTCTCCCTTTTTCTTTTCCCCTCCCCGATCACCCCCGGCTCTGTCGTTCACACCAAGCTAACCCCAACCCCCAGCTTAACACCCATCTCCGGCACCCACGCCCTCCAAACCGCCCTCCTAACCGGGCTCTCCCAACTCCTCCCCACCCACACCATAACCCTCTTCCGCGGCCTCCTCTCCCTCCGCCTCCCCCGCCTCCCCCTCCTCCACCTCGGCCTCCTCACCCTCCTCGCCCTCCTCCCAATCTACACCATCACCGCGCCCCTCCTCTCCCTAACCGGTTTCCTCACCGCCTGGGCCCACCTCCGCTTCCTCCGCCTCCCCCTTCCCGACCTCGACTCCCCCGGTCCCCTCCGCGGCGACGCATCGGATTCATTCGCGCTCGCGCAGTTCTTCCCGGAGCCAGCGAGACCAGCTGTTGAGGCTGCGGGGGATGTGTTGGCGAAACTGGGATTGGCGCCGAAGACGCCGGTGGTTGTGGCGGCTGGTGCGGGTGCGGGGGGTGCGGGCGCGGGGAGGGGAGGGGGGAGGGCGGAGAATGAGAGGAGGAGGGCGTTGGCGCTTAAGGAGCTGGATTTGAGGTTACAGGCTGCGACGGCGGCGAGGGCCGGGGCGGGGGCGGGGAAGACGCAGGGGGAGGGGAGTGAGGGGCTTGGACGGTCTGAGGGGGCGGCGGAGGAGGGGAAGGTTGGGGAGGGGGCGGAGCAGAAGGTATAATGGGGTGATTATTGATTTTAGGGGTGTGTGTGTGTACGATGGACTTTTTTTGTGTGTGTATACGAAGGAAGGGATGTGGATGGGAGAGAGCTTGGGGGGTGGGAATATTGTACGGCCACCATGGACTGAGATATGGAGTGTGGTGTCCGTTATGTTGACTAGTCGAGGATGAGGGGCGCGTTTATACCAGTATTTTTTTTTAGGACATGTATTCTAGTCATTTTTCTAATCCAGCGCTTTTTCCCATATTTCTCCTTCCCATTCCCGTATTTACAAGTTTCCATATTTCCATATTTCTATCCTGATTACTTTCCCCGATATTACTCTCGTATTTACAAATTTCCATATTTCTACCGTGATTATTTTCCCGATATTAATTCCCGTATTTACAAATTTACAAATTTATATCCTAATTATTTTCTCAAAACCAACATTTCATCCCTCACTCCCCACTTGCTCACCCGTAATACCGAACTCCCCCCCTTTTCCTACCCGGGCCGAACATATTCCCTCCCCCCCCTTGGCGGTGGTCCTAATTATCCCGTGTTATCGGCACTGCACCGCACTCTGCGCTGTGCATACATACGCGCACTCCACACTGCATACCACTGCATATTTATATCAACCAAAGTAAAGTAAAGTGAAATAAAGTGAAATATGCCCCCACACCCACCATCCACCTGTCACCTCCACCGTACCTACAGTACCTACCTACTAGCAGGTGGATATCTGACTATCACTCACTCACACTGTCTCCAACATGTCTCTCAACCCACCACCGCCCATCTAGACCATCGGGGGTGGCGACTATCAATCAATGTCTTGATCTGTCTGTCCGTCCCGTCCGCTCCGCTCCGTTCAGTTAATCTGTCTGTCAATCTCTCAGTCAATCTGTTGGACGCCTTGTATGGTGTATGTATGTACTGTACGCCACACGCCACACGCAAGCCCCAAGGCTGCTGGTGTCACGTACATACATAAATACATACATACATACACCGACCCGGTTCCGCGATCTCAGACAGACAGACAGATAGGTGCAGATGTCACATACCACCGCACCCATTCATCCATCCCCCCCCTGTTTGGTCGGGGAGATAACAAACAAAAAATCCCCGATTCCGCCATCCCGCCATCCCTCCCGCCATCTCAGACACGGACAAAAAAAAGGAGGTGTCAGACACCATCCCTCACACAGCACAGCGCAACGGCGGCGCTGGTGGTGGTGGTTGAACCGCGCCCCCGCCCGACCTCCGCGATCTAAGACAGGGGCAGTAAGCAACACAGCGGCGCAGAGACAGAGAGATACATGCCAGATACGGGGTTTTATGTCCGGAACCCGGGGGGAGGGGGTGGGTTGAAGCTTCTTTTTTTTTTTTGGTTGTTGCTTGGATGGGGGTGACAGCGAGTGGGTTTTGGGGTGGAGCATTGGTTGGGACTGACTTACTGTCACTTGATACTTGATTATTGACACTTACTACGGGATGGGGATGGAGGATGTGCATCTATACCATCGCCGCTCCCTTCCCTTCCCAACACACCACCGCCACCACCGCACGCCTCGCCATCATAATCCCCATCCTTCATCCCCTCCACACCCTCCACACTCACACTCTCACCGACACCCCCCGTCCCTCCACACCCGCCACCAGCCAGCCTAACCCATCATTTCGCCACCCCCATACAGCATCCCCATCCATCCTGCAAGCACACACACATCACCGCCACCACTACAAGCATCCCTGTTTGTGGAAACGGGCGATGAATAGTGTACTGTAGATTGAGTTGGGTTGAGCTAGGCTAGCTAGACCGGCCGATAGATGGGGGGAGGGGTACTCTGTGTGTGTGTGTGGTTCGCGCGGGTATCTTGATGGGGATGTGGATGTGGTGCGTGCGATTCTAGGCACCCGGTGGCGGTGGTGTATAGGGTTACTTAGTTTATTATGCCCATCCTTGGTCATCCATCACCACTCATCACCACCAATACTGTATACAACCTAACGCCTGTCCCTGCGTCCCGAGAGGCACTCTGTCACGAGACAAATTTGTAGTTTGGCATTTGGCTCTAAGTTTTGAAGACGCTCGGAGAGGAAAATAATGCAGTCCGGGAGTTACGGTGCCCGAGCATAAGCACCTGTACTATGCCTAGCCTCCATTCCCTGCTCTGGTCTCGCACGTGATATTTCTACTTTGTCACATGATCTGGAACGATCTTCTGCCTAAGGCTGTAAACTCGACCTTATTAGGCCGTTGCTAGTTACACTTTGTTATTTCTACATATCACACTCACTTGAAAGTATTTTTCCGTTGCTGCTATGCCTCTAAGCTCGTCGGACACCTTTGCTACCTTGAGTGGTGAAGATAGCATCCCAAAATACCAAATCGACCTTTCCCTCCCCCCAGAAGAACGTTACCTATTACTAGCCAAGGACTTTTCCACCCGTATGCATGAAGTCGTGCCTCTCTTTGACGAGGTCCTTGGGACGTTAGTCTCTTACGCCATTCTCCGCCAGCTTATCCACTTCCTTGCGAGGATCTTTCTCTGGCGACTTTATAGCGGCGAGGAGACTCGTGAGTTGCAGAGCATTGCGCAGGCGGCGAATGTGGACCTGTTTTATCTTGTGGCGCTAAATGTTGCTCTAGATGGCTTGTTAGGTTGCACTTCTGGGGGTGTCGTTGTGAAGCCAAGCTCGGGGAAAGGAGGGGAGAGGGAAGAGAGGATGATGCATTTTCGGACACTGGATTGGGAGATGGATAATTTGAGGAAGCTGGTAGTTGTTTTAGAGTTTGTGAGA
This sequence comes from Pseudogymnoascus pannorum, assembly GCA_001630605.1. NCBI lineage: Eukaryota > Fungi > Ascomycota > Leotiomycetes > Thelebolales > Thelebolaceae > Pseudogymnoascus > Pseudogymnoascus pannorum. The sequence goes on from LNAS01000178.1 coordinate 327,264, forward strand.
TCAGCGGATGATCCAGACGTGGTGGTTGCGAGGAGTGTCACGTATGCTGGATTCTTGGGAGTTTTGACAGGAGTTCGGTATGCTATGAATTCGTTTCTTATGATTATTGACAGTTGATGGTTTCATGAAGAGAGTATATATGGTATATCCGTTTGGATAGTCGATAATTAACGCCTGTCTTTTTATACTGACCTCCCCACTAGTGAGAACCTTTCTATATCCCTTAACTTCCGGGGTTCCCATTCATGCAGCACTATCTCCCTCCGCTTTCATCAGCTTCTTGTGCTACTTGGACTCCGGGCCCCTACCACAACTCACCTCCGCACTGCACTTCTCTGCCCCACATCTGTGTTACCTCCTCTATTAACTCTCGCCACAAATCTCTCAAACAGTACGACCTCGCCTTGCTACATCACCCTTTGCGATAGCATTGAAACTATCATCATTCAGAAAGACCTCACGAGTGGCACTAAACGCTGTTCCAACCGATTCGTCGCTTGCACCAATCATGACCAGTCTTGCGACCGAGGTAAAGACGATGGTGTTAAGAGCAATTTGCGCCCCAAGGCTAACCTAGCTGGCATGGAAATTATACTCGAAGAAAGTGAAGAACGCTACTCTTTCATCCATAATAAATGGATTGAATATACGCGGAAGCAGGAACGTCAGATGAAGATGGGGGGAAAAAAGAGTATAGGGTCAGCAGTTGGAGAAAAGGCCCTCAAAAACTGGATCCAGCAGTTCCCCATCATGAATGAAAGTACGAATTTTGTTTGTCTACTAGACCCGAAAATGGGACAAATAAGGTGGCTGGAAAGAGGGTGGGTAGTGTTTGATTTAGACGGGGACGACTGGAGTTAGGTGGCGGGCGAGCGTTAGAAGTAGAAGTGTGCCATATAGAAATGGATGGAGGAGGAGCAAACTTCATACTCATGATTGAAGAACCGATATAACTGTAGATGGGTCCAGAATGTAGGAAGTTTAAGCTAGCACCTCTCTCACACAACCCACGCCCATCCCTCACCTCAATCTCCCCCCCCCCCCCCCAANATCGTCGCCAAAAAAAAAGGTATACCTACCAAATATACAGTACAGTACAACCCAGCGCATACATGCACACACACCCACGATTCCACAAAGATGAGGCACCTACCACCTACATAACCCGCACACACCCTAATAGGGAATTGGGCTTACGGGGGAAGACAAAATGGACCGACGACGGCGGCGGCGCTTGCTTGCGGACAAACACAGGACAAGGACAGGACAGGGACAGGATAGGATAAGCTCGGGGGGATCGGGGATGGGTGGCGGATTGGGGATGGTGGCTTGGCGTGTGCTTGGTGTGTGTGTGGTGGCTGTGGCAGGGGAAGGGGTGGTGAGGAGGGGGGGGAGGTAGGGGTTTGGAGGCCTGAGGCTGAATTGTGATGGTGAGTGAGGATGGTGAGGTGTGTGTGTTTGTTGTGTGTGAGGGAAGGAAGGGAGGGAGGGGAGGGGACGTGGTTGTAGTTTGTGTGTGGTATAGTAGACATAGTAGAGAGTAAGTGTGTACAGTAGTAGAAACGCGATATACGTGAAGCCATGGTATACCAAAGCAATAGAAATACGCGCCGACGCGACACCACCAGCACCACCAAGAATCAACACATGTGGCTGACCACCACCGCCACACCCCAATCCCATCTCCCCTTCCCACCCCAAACCCACCTCACCTCGCGATTTACACAGTGGAGTATATACCCATACCCATAACGGGGCCCAGTCAGTAGTGGACCCTCCCTCCCTCCATCTCTCGGATAGCACGGGTGATGATGGCACTGGCGCTGGTTCTGGTATACTCTAGAGCAGAGTATGCCGCCGGTATGTGCCGGTGTTGTCGATCAATATCTTCTCTCGTGCAAAAATGGTGGTGCTGGTGGGTGTGTGGCGTTAGTGTTGGCGGATTTGAGGCTTCTCTCTCCCAGCCTGCTGGTGGTCTGCCTGCCTGCCTTTCGTTTTTTTGTAAGGGGAGTAATTTTGCGTGTGAGGGTGGGTACGTATTATTGTATTTTTGATAACGGATGTGATGTGTGCGTGAGGCAGCTACTGTAGCTGGCAGCACAGCACACCGAGGACAGAAGGCGTGCGTGCGTGCGTCTGTACTTGCTTGTCTTCCCTCCTCCCCTCCGCTCCCCGGTCCACCCTTCATCGCATCACATCACACACCACCGTCGGCGCCGTAAGGCACAACAGGGGTGGAGGGGGGGTAGGTGCGTGCGCGAGGTACGTACTCCGCAGTTCAGTTGAGTTGAGTAGAGTACGTACAGCAGGGCGTACAGTGAAGCGCAGTGCAGGTATTATGTGTGTATACTCACATCACAGTATGCGTGCATATGCGGTATCCGGCATTGGAGTGTGTATTGTAACCGCGGTGCGCTGTGCTGCGATGCACGGCGCGATGCAGTGGTGGTGGCGGCGATGAGGTACGAGGGATGGGCGTGATGATGTACCTGTGGCTTGTTGATGGTGTGGGTGTGGCTGGTCTGGGCGGTGGGTTACGAAAGTGGCTTGTCAGGGAAGGGATGCGGGAGGGAGATGTAGATGGATGGATGGGAGGGGAGGGCTGGGAGGGTACGTACTGGAAGCACAAGGCGACGCGATAAGGTGCGTGCATGCGTGTAGCTGTAGCTGTCTGTTGTGGGAATGTCACACGTGGTGCCTGAGGCAGGAGGGGTAGGAGTTTGCCTTGCTCAGTGAGTGAGTGAGTGAGAGGGAGAGGGAGAGGCTGCAGAGAGGGTAAGTGATAGGTGGTGAAGGGTAGAGCAGGGTAAGTAGGTGTATTAGGTGTGTTAGGTGAGGTGTGTACCTGTGATGATTGAAGTGTGAGTGACTGAGTGAGTGAGTGAGGTTGCCAAGGGAGAGGGAGTGATTGATCTACCAGGCTTACCCGTACATGACGGATAGTAAATAAGTAAGTAGAGTAGACGACGGCTGCGGATGTGTGGTGCGTGTCTTGTGTGTCTTGGTACGGGGTACTTGGCTGTAGCATACTCTATGTTAGCATCCAGCGTTAGAGTACTCTACTCCAGTTGTATTACCAGATGCTGTGCTCAACGCCCATCTAAAAGTACGTACCCTCCAAAAAGCGGATCTAGCCCATACCCATACCGCCGATATCTACTCTACAAAGTGACATACCCTACCCTTCAGCTACGTACCTCTCCCTCCCCCCTAGTCCCACCATCACCGCACATGCACAAGGTACCTCACCTCCCTCCCTACTTACCTCGCCCCCTCCCACAATCGCCGCACATCGTTACATAAACCAAGCTGCAGCCTACCCAACCACACTAACCCCAACCCTGCACTAGTCCGCGCCAGCCCGCGCTAGAAAGGGGGGGGGGACTGGTATGCACTGGTATGCACGTAGCCCTCTCGATACGGCGCTGGGGTTAGAGCGGTTAGTGGATGTGGGGCTGGTGGTATGGGTGGGGCAGGTTTACTCTAGTGCGTGCGTGCGTGTGTGCGCTTCCGTTTTGTGTGTCTTTGTGGCCCGGTTAGCGTGGGTGGGTGGGTTAGGGGAGTTTGAGGGGGATGGGAAGCTTGGGGGTGTGGGAGGGATGGGTGGGTGGTGTGTGTGTGATGGGGGATGGGGATGGGGGTGTTACTGTTTCTTGTGAGGAGGCGGCGGCTTTTTTGTTGCTCGGCCGAACCGTCTCCGTCTGCTGCGCATAAAGTACATTCTGTCAATACGATGTTTGGTGGTGTTGAGGGTGGAAGAGGTACTTCATGTTTGGTGATGTTTGATGTGGGCGTGTGTGTAGTATAGGTAGAGGGGAGGGCTGGGTGTGATGGTGATGGGATGATGGTCGTGCTTGCTGTGAAGTGTGTGTGTGTGTGTGCTCTGTCGACGTAGTTTAGTACTCAATTAGACAGGTATCTATCCATCACCATCGTGTACACAATATATAGTACAGTATACGTATACACGATCCTATGTAGTAGAATAGACAGGTCTCTCTCCGTCCCTCTCACTCCCTCACTCCCCCTCTCCCTCTCTCCCTCTCTCCCTCCCCCATCGTTGTCGCCGCCATGTAATGTGTAATTGTGTACGTACCCCGGTATATATGCAGGTGTACGTACATACTTAGCACTGTACCTCCCGCTTTCCCTCCCTCTCCCTTTCCCTGCCCTATTCCCTATTAACCTTCAACCCGTAATGTGTACCTCTCTCGTACCCAACCCGTACCATCCCTGCTGCGGTAACCTCCAGTCTACCACACTACTCCGTACCCACACCTTCTCCCTTCCCTTTTTTTTTTGCCGCAACTGCCAACCACCCATCCCTACCTCGTACTCACTCCCTCCTACTCTCACCACCACATCTACATGGTGACACCTTTTTTCCCCTTCCCGCCCCGCCACACTACTACCTTCACTCTCAAGTACCGACTTAGAGTAGATACATATGTAGTACTGTAAGATACACCGTAACTAATACACACGCACACTACTAAATTAAGTACGTACCCTGCCACCAACTACTCACTCGTTCTATTATGGCTCCGGTTCATCTTTTCTTGGCTCTACTAGTACTACCAGTACTAATACTAATATACCAAAAGTACACTTTAGAGTACGTACTACTTGCTCCGAACATACCTTAACTCGTCCCTTCCCGCCTTGTTCGGTCGGCCGATACAAGTACTTCCCTTTTTTTTTTCTTCTCCATCCGTCTACCTTTCTCACCTTCTTACCCTGCTTTCCTACCCCCTCGCTGCCTCAGAAATCTTACTTCAACTTAACTTAACTGGGTACCCACCCCATACATACGCACACACCCATCCACTATCTAAACCCAGCTAACCCCATTACCCATTACCCATTACCCATTACCCATTAACCCATCCACATCCACATCCACATCCACATCCACGTCTACATCTACATCCACATCCACATCCACATTTCACACCCACTACTCCCCATCCAATCCACCATCCCCCCCCATCCCATCCATCCCACATCCACATTTCCACCTTCCCACCCACCTTCACTACTCCACTTATTTACTTTTACTACTCTACACCACTGTACACACTAAGAACTATAGTACTACTACTGTACTTACTAACTTACTACCTACCTACCTAACCCCCATCTCACATCTCCCATCAAACAACCCCAACCCACAACATTTAACAACTCTACAAACCACTTAGTACCCACACACCCACCAACACCTGACATTCCACTCCCCCCCCCCTTCCCCCGTCTATCCCTTCTTCGTCGTCTTCGACTTCTTCTTCTTCTTCTTCACCTTCTACGCCTAACCATCACGTCAACAACAATCATCAACCACCACCACTTCCGCCAACTTCATCCTCTTCCATTTACTTCTTCTCTTCTTTCATTACACTGCCCTTTATAAACACTACAAACCATCCAAAACAACAGCCCCATCCTCACTTGCCCCAACTAAAACATACCGGTTCGGCTCCGAAAGCTCGACCATCATTCGACCGGGCCCTCATTCCCCAGCTGCAAATTCAACACTCTCCCTCCATCAACAAACCAGACACATAGAGTGCGCGGGTGACACCAGCAACCTCACCTCCTCTGCGTTCTGCGCATTGCGTCGCGACAACATCGCCAACTTTTTGCCGCCTCGCGCTCCAACACTGTGCTCTCGCTATTGATGGCGTCGCACCACCCTTCGCCGCCTGGTGCCATGCACCGGATGGCTCCTCACCACCCTTCGCCCACCGGCGCGATTCACATGGGGCAACAACACCAGGGCCCGCCGAATGGCCCTCCCGGACCTCAAGCAATGGGTCCCGGACCCGGGCAACAAGGCCCATGGCCAACTGGACCGCCGTCGCAGAACCTTGCCGCGATGAACGAGGCGGTCTGGATGCAGATTGGTAGGATTACACACCCGCTACTAACTAAACGCACGGCCTGACTGACTTTGCGCAGGGAGCTTCCTCGAACTTGTCAATAACTCGGATGAGGCGATCGTCGCGTACGAGCACGCGCTGCGTGCCAATCCGCACTCGATCCCCGCCATGACGGCTATTGCGGGCATCTTGCGCCAGCAGGAGCAGTTCCCCAAGGCTGTGGACTTTATCCAGAATATCCTGAAGCTTGACCCAAGCAATGGCGAGATTTGGGGCAGTCTCGGTAGGCAATAGAGATCCATCTATTTTAGGCGCTAAAACTAACTTCCGCAGGACACTGCTTCCTTATGATGGATGACCTCCAGCAGGCTTATGCTGCCTATCAGCAAGCTCTGTATCACCTTCGCGATCCAAAGGTTTGTGTTTTCCAGATCTCTCCTACCATAGCCTGGCCTAACAAAAACTCTAGGAACCTCGCCTCTGGTATGGCATTGGTATTCTCTACGATAGATATGGATCATACGAGCACGCAGAAGAGGCATTTTCGCAAGTCATGCACATGGCGCCAAACTTTGAGAAGTCCAACGAAATTTATTTCCGTCTCGGTATAATTTATAAGCAGCAGCAGAAATACAGAGAGTCACTGGAGGTACGTGTTTCTATAATTTCTCTTGCAAGGCGCATTTCTAACGGTCCGGGCAGTGCTTCAAATACATAGTTTCCAACCCTCCGGCTCCGCTCACCGAGGAGGACATCTGGTTCCAAATTGGCCATGTCCACGAGCAGCAAAAAGATGTAAGTTTAGCCGTTTCCGGACGACAAGGACATGCCTAACATATCATAGGTCGACAATGCCAAACTTGCATACAGGCGTGTGCTTGATCGCGATCCGAATCACGCAAAGGTCCTCCAGCAGCTCGGCTGGCTGCATCACCAGCAGAGCCCGAGCTTTGCCAGCCAGGAGCAGGCGATTGAGTACCTGGAGAAATCTGTCAATTCCGGTATGTTTCCCTCTTCATATTTCAGCTCCAATGCGACACCGATTAACACGTGGCAGACAACAACGACGCGCAAAGTTGGTACCTCCTGGGCAGATGTTACATGTCACAGCAGAAATACCCCAAGGCATACGAGGCCTACCAACAAGCTGTTTACCGTGACGGCCGGAACCCGACTTTCTGGTGCTCCATCGGCGTCCTGTATTACCAGATCAACCAGTACCGAGATGCGCTCGATGCGTACTCCCGCGCGATACGCCTCAACCCGTACATTTCCGAAGTCTGGTACGACCTTGGCACTCTGGTAAGCTCCATCTTCTCGTGCACGCGGATCTCGTTCGGGACATTGCTAACCACACCTGTAGTATGAGTCGTGCAACAATCAGATCAGTGATGCGCTCGATGCGTACCAGCGCGCGAACGAGCTGGACCCCAGCAACGTCCACATCAAGGCACGCCTGCAGCTCCTCCGAAATGGACAAGGCATGCCAGCGATGAACGCTGCTGCGCCAATTCCGCAAGACGTGCATCCCAATGCGTACCAACCCACTAACGCCGTGGGCCCGCCAGGGCCTCAATGGGGAGCTCCCTCGCAAGCAGCTGCGCCGGCACCATCGGGACCACCAGCCGGCCCTGGACCAGGAAACTGGCCCACCAATAGACTGGCTGAGATCAACCCTCCTCCGCAGCCACCGAACCCGTACGAGCACCGCGAGGTAAGCCGAGCTCCACCGCCGCCACCACGTCAAGCGAGCCCAAGGCCGGATCAGCAGATGCGCCCATACCAGGAGCCGCGCTACATGGGCCCGGCACCACCACACCGCGCGGGTTCTCCTCACCCTCTTCCTGGGCCATACCCGGGACCAGGTGTCCAGCACCCACCGACGATTCAACAGCAACAGCCACCCGTTGCGCCACCGCAGCCACACGCACCTCCAGCAGGTCCAGTGCGTGTCCTGAACCCTAACTACGGTGGACCCGCAGGGAACATCCTCCCTCCCGCACCACCGAACGGACTTAGCGGACCACAACCTCCCAGTGGTCCAGGACCCATCCCGTCGTTTGGCCGGAACAGCCCACACCCTGAAGTGCGCCCGATTCTCGACAACAGGATCTCCTCCCCAACAGGCGGAGCCTACCCCCACCAACAATACCAGCCTCACGCTGAGGCTCCAGCCGCGGGTGGCATCGCCAACGGCGCCCCCGCGCCCGCCTCTGCTCTCGCCGCTGCCGAAGCTGCAGCTGCCGAGCGCTCCAACGAGGGACCTCCATCCGTAGGCCCCAAGCGTGTTCGTGAGTGGGAGGACGAGCTTCCACCGGTGCAGAAGAAGCCCGCTTCGGAAGAGAACCGCGCACACATGAACGACGTGCACCACCGCCGGCCTTCCACCCCGCCGCGCGAGCCTTTCCGCCGCAACTCCTCCGAGGCACGCCGTGAGGACCAGCGCAGGGCGAATGAGAATTACCACCCGAGCGAGGCGGCGCATCACCCGCTGACGCACGCGGTGCCGACGACTACGCAGTTGCCGCCCATGCAGCCCGCTGCGACCCCGACGAGGGAGTCTCTCCCACCCCCACCCTCGGTGGGTAAGGATTACCAGATGGTTGATAGGCCGGTAGAGCGCCAGAGCCCGCAACAGCTTCCACCCCCACCACCACCACCAGCGCAGGCCCAGCCACAGCCATCGCAACCGCAGCAGGCTGCCCCACCGACGCCTGTTCCAGCCCCGGTGGTGACGGAGGAGCGCGCGGCAAGAAAGATGGACGTAGATGAGAATTATGATGATGAAGGGGAGGAAGAGAAGAAGGCTCCTAGCGCAAATGGGGCGCCACCTTCGGCGCCTGGGTCGGCAGGTGGTGCACCAGCGGAGGGGAAGACGGAGTCCCCCTCCAGCGCGAGTGCGAATGGGCCTCCAGGGTTCTTAGCGAATGGACAGAATGGCGCCCCGGCGCCAACGGCACCGAAGGTTGAGGGGACTGCATGAAGTTGGTTTAGGAGATTTTTGTACTTGGAATGATTGGGGGTTTTATGAGGAGGATTAAGATGCGGGTGGGAGGTTGTTTTACGGCATACATTACATTCTTGACGAGAGAAACTCTTTTTTCTTTTGTTTAGGGTAGGTCAACTTCTGGGAGGGGGGGTAAGGGGGGATTATGGTATGATAGGCTAGCGCTAGGGTAGAAAGCGAATAGGGATATTTGATTCTGAGCTGGGTTTTGATGGAAAAGATGGACTTGGGGATGGGCCAGGAAGGGGCCAGGAAAGGGATGTGGTGTATTCGTTTTACTTGTTTCCTGGGGGCTGGGTGGAACATTTGGGGAATGAAAATTATTGTGCTCTTATTCCTCTGTGCACTGTTGTGTTTCGTGATGTGATTTTGTGAACATGCTTATTCCACTTTGTATAGTTTTTTGAGTGCTTGCCGTTGAAGTGAAACAAAAATCACGTGAACCGTGCCCTCCTCTGATCAACCCCAGCAGGCGGCCGCTAGCACCCAAAAATGTGGTTACGATAATGGCGGGGTCGTCATCGAGGGCTAAAAGTTAGACATTGAGCGACTATCATTCCAAGCACATACACCAAACAAAAGCGGAACACACGGGCAAACACCCACAAATAACCTCTACTGGCTGCACAGGGCCTGAAAACTTACATCAAAATGGCCGCCCAGGCAGAAGACGCCATGGCGAAGCTCGCGTGTTCGTCCACACCCCTACCAACAGCCTCCTAACCACCCACCTAGCTAACCCACTCCCCCAGTGAGCTCACCCCAAGGCGAAGCAGCTACCCCATCAGCGCCCCCCGCCGCAAACCCCGAAGCTGAAGACTCGGACGACGACGACGAACCCCCCGCAGCCGACGGATCCGCCCCAGCCGCCGCAAAGAAGAAGCGCAAGCGCAAGCCCAAGAAGAAGACCAAAACACCCACCACCCAGACCTCCCCCCCCAGCGTGCCCCTCTCCACCCTCTTTCCCTCAGGCGCATACCCCAAGGGCGAGGAGAGCGAGTACCGCGACGAAAACACCTTCCGCACCACGAGCGAGGAGAAGCGCCATCTCGATCGCCTGGATATGGCGTATCTCAACGACTTCCGCCAGGGCGCAGAGGTGCACAGACAGGTGCGGCAGTGGGCGCAGGGCTGGATCAAGCCCGGGATGGGACTTACCGAGATAGCGGAGGGGATCGAGGGGTCGGTGCGAGCGCTGACGGGCCACCAGGGGTTGGAGGAGGGGGATAATATCGCGGGCGGCGTGGCGTTCCCGACGGGGTTGAATATCAATCACATCGCTGCGCATTACAGTCCCAATGCGGGGAACAAGACGGTGGTCAAGGAGCAGGATGTCATGTGTGTTGATTTCGGGGTCCACATCAACGGGCGCATCGTCGATTCCGCGTTCACGATGACGTGGGACCCGGTGTATGATCCGCTGCTCGAGGCGGTCAAGGCGGCGACGAATACGGGGGTCGCGGCGGCGGGGATTGATGTGAGGATGTGTGATATTGGGGAGCAGATCCAGGAGGTGATGGAGAGTTATGAGGTGACGATTGGGAAGGAGACGCACCCGGTCAAGTGCATTCGCAATCTGAACGGGCATAATATCGGGCAGTGGAAGATTCATGGGGGGAAGAGCGTGCCGATTGTTAAGAATAATGATACGACCAAGATGGAGGAGGGGGAGGTGTTTGCGATTGAGACGTTTGGGAGTACCGGGGTGGGATATGTGAGGGATGATGTGAGTTTTTCTTTTTCTTTCCCCTTTTCATTATAACCATTCCCCATCACGGACCATAAAACTAACAACCCCCCCAGCTCGAATGCTCGCACTACGCCAAATCCGCTGACGCACCACACGTCGACCTGCGCCTCTCCTCAGCCAAAAACCTCCTAAAAGTGATCAACAAGTCCTTCGGCACCCTCCCCTTCTGCCGGCGCTACCTCGATCGCTTGGGCCAGGACAAGTACCTCCTCGGGCTGAACAACCTCGTTTCCCAGGGCATCGTGGAGGCGTACCCGCCGTTGGTGGATAAGAAGGGGTCGTATACGGCGCAGTTTGAGCATACCTTTTTGTTGAGGCCGAATTGTAAGGAGGTGCTTAGTCGGGGGGATGATTATTAGATGAGGATGAGGATGAGGGGCATAGTAGTAGACGGGAATAGGGTTGCATAGGCATAGAGATGCGGTGAAAAGTTATGAATCATAGGCGATGAGCCGATTTCTCACCTCTTTAGTGTGGTGCCTAGTGAACGAGTGATATGTGAGTGAAGATGTTTTTGGCGGCATTAGTTGTCTTGTTGAAGAGTTCCATGCCCATATAGCCAGGTCTGGCCGTTATAACATCCGACTCCAAGACACATTGCAAACCATGATAAGGACATACGCTTTATTATATTATAATCCCATTACTGGCATGTTAGAACCCCAGACAATATCCTTTCCCCCTAAATTCATTATACCAATCCTCGTCCTCATCAAGATCGACACCCCCAGAGAGAAAGTCATCTCTCTGGGTTCTCAGTCCCCATTCCTACAATAACGCACGATTCCTATCCCCCTCCCCTATCCATCCAAAAATCCCCCACAACGTCATCTAACTCTCAACCCCTAAAGCCTTAGCCCCAACCAACCTCCCCTCCTCCCCCTCCTCCACACCAACAACCCAGTACTCAACCCTCGTCGCGTCGCGGGGCACGCGGTACACACGCACGTCCCCGCCGCCGGTGGCGTCGCGGATGGCGTCGACGATGGATTTGTACTCGCCGCGCTTGTCCCACTGGCTGATATCTAGGATTTCGACTTCGCGGCCGGCGGGGGAGCCGATCAGGGAGGCGAAGGATTCTGTGGAGTCTTGTTAGCCCCCTCGTCTTTCGTTCATTTGGTCGTGGTAATCCGAGGAGAGGAAGGGGGTGAGTAGAAATATAAAGGAAGGGAAGAAAGAAAGAGAAAACATACCAGGATCCAACATCCCCCTCCCCTCCGTCCCCAAGCTAACCCCTTCAAACCCCTCATCCGCCTCACTAACATACACCACCCCCTCAATCGCCTTCCTAATCCCATCCGGCACCTTCCCCCCCTCATCCACAGTCTTAAATCCCTTCTTCTCCGACGCATGGGCCGCCCCGCTGCTCCCCGAATCACCTAGCGGCGCATTCGCCTTCTCCAGAAAGGAGAGGTATGATGCATCGTCTGCCATTCCGCGTTTTTGTTGGCGCGGCTTCAGCGGCGCAGATGCTGGTGCTGGTGGGGCTGAGGCGAGGGGTGCTGCTGATGGAGAAGCAGATGTACGTGTCCGCGATGACAGCGCAGCGAAGACACGGGGTGGGAGGCGTGGGCGCGGGATTGTGGCTGTGGGCTCTGATCTGGGTGATGCGTGGAGGGTGTCGAGTTCGTGGGTTTCTTGGACTGCTGGTGCGGTGCTGCGCTGTTTTGGGCGGGTGCGGTGGAAGAGAGAGAGGATGACGCCCATTTGTGGTTGTTGGTGGTGGTGGTGGTTGGTACTGGTTTGTGTTGCGCTGGGGCGGGGCGGGGGAGGTGGGGTATGACGCAGTTTGTTTGCGTGGGCTTGGCGGATGCGGCGATTGAGTGGATGGGGCTCACGAGGTTGCACGGGATTTGGTGGGAATTTTTTTTACAGAGATTTGAGATTTAGGACTGAAATTCACGATTAGGACTTTTTTGGAAGGCACAGCGCGCACACATAGGAGGAATCGGAAGCATGTTTTGTGATATGCTCATCTAGCATGTGTTTTCATGTCTAGCTAAGCACCACGCGAGGATATCGATTTGCACAACACGTTACGGCAAACACATGATGCCCCGAACCTCCCCGCTCCCGCCCAGAAAGATTTTTCCCTTAGTACACCAACCAGCGCGACAACGAACGAACAACCACGAGCGAACAGGCTTACGACTGCTGGACGAGGTCCTTCTTGAGGGTACCGAGGAAGGCACGCTTCTCGGCGGGGGTCTGGTAAGCACCGTGGCCGAACTTGGACGAGGTATCGATCCACTTGAGGTCGACCTTCTCGAGGGCCTTGCGCGAGGTGTGGGTCCACATGGACTTGCGGAGGGTCATGACACGCTTCTTGACACCGGGGACGGAGCCCTTGACCATGATGAAGTCGTTCTTGACCTCACCGTAGCGGACGAAACCACCCATACTAAAATGTTTGTTAGTTGCTGTTGAATTACATAAAAAAATGACTTCTGTGGAACTTACGGGGTGATGGTCTTCTTGGAGACATCGAACTCAGTCGAGGCGTTACCCTCGTCAGCTCCGGAACCAACACGGTAAACCTTGTGGTTGCACGAGGTACGGTGATGGTATCCATCCTGACCAGCACGGGCAACAGTCCATTGGACGTGCGACGGATGCCAGGCACCGATACAGGCGACCTTACGGAGACCCTTGTGTGTCTTTCTCGGAAGCTTCTTGGTTCCCCAACGGCTGGTAACACCGGAGAAACCCTTACCCTTGGTGACGGCGATAACGTCAATCATCTCATCCTGCTCGAAGATGGAGGCGACCTCAACTGGCTTCTCGAAGAGACCAGATGCGAACTCAACCTTCTCGGCGACGGAGCCACCGTTGACCTGAACCTCCATAAGGTGGGCCTTCTTTTGCTTGAGAGGGGTCTTGCGGATCTGGGTGTGGGCGAGGACACGGACGACGGTGCAGTACTTCTTGATGCGCTCGAGCTCGCGGGTGATGGAAGAGCCGTTGGCCTCGGAGTGCTTCTTGGCGTACTTGGTGAAGGCCTTCTTCTTGGACTTGTACCAGTTCTTGTAGAAGCGGCGCTTCAGGTCGTCGGACAAATGCTCGGCCCAGACGGTGGTGAGGGATCGGAGACCACGGGGAGTCTCAATGTAGCCAACAAGACCAACAACGATCATCTATAGAGATGTTAGCCATAGGCACAAAGCCAAGCGGGCTGCGTTGCTCGTACTGGTGGTGTCTCAATGACAGTGACAGCCTCAACAACCTCCTTCTTGTGTGACTTCGCGCCGGGACGGTCGAGGTCGCGGACGATGGTAGTCATACCAGCCTTGTAGCCCATAGTGGCAGTAAGGTGGACTGGCTTCTTTGCGTCATCCTTGGGGAACCTGGAGTCGAACCGCAAAAGTCAGTTCAGATCCTTCAAGAGACTTGAACCCGTTTTGACGACCAAAGTCCACCGAAATGTTATCTAGGACAGGGAGAACTCACGACTTGACCTTTCCGCGGTGACGGGCGGCCCTCTTGCGAGGAAGGTATGCCAGAGAACCGTGGCGGGGCGCTGCATATATTGTCAGGAACTGCTTGATGAAGGTCAAGAGGCACGAGATGCATTCAAATCGTCGTCGCGGCTGCGCTTTCCAGGTCGAAAGAGTCCGCGACTTCGATAGAAGGCCTCTCGATACCAGCAAGGATTGAAATGCGTACCTTCGAACTTTCTGTGAGACATGGCGATTGGCGTTGTTGTCGATTGAAGAGCTGAAGGAAGAAGTCCAAGTGCGCCGCAATTGAAAATATTGAGTATATTGTTGTGTGTGGGCCGATAAAAGTAAGCGAAAAGTGGCTAACTATAAATGAGTTAGCGTGGATGTGGCCTCTGTTCCACCGAGTCTCAAATGAGGCACGGACGACCATCACGATCGATGTCAGCGAGACGACCGACTATATTGTTGTATTAATTCATTACTAGAGTCTCATTGACCGTTATACATATATATGTTGGTTAAAGATTTGGGACATGTACTGATACAGTGGCTCTCTTCACAATAATACAAGTGTTGGTTTACGTGAGATTTGCTGTACACAAAGTCCACGACAGTCAATCTAGCCTTGTTGTCTTTCATAAATGTCTGTTTTCCATTACTCTATTTTCAAGCATGCTGTACTTCTAAAAATATCCAAACAAAAATACAGGAGAAAATATATCTAAAAGAAGGCATCAAAACGAATATGTTCCAGAGAAACATCCAACTACTAGCCCTTATTTCTTCACATCAACATTCTCAAGCCTCTCCTCCGTCGTAATGAACCCAATACTATCCCCCTCATCCCTCCCCGCATACCCTTCCACAAGAACATGATCCCCTTCTCTCGTCAAACCAGCCTTCTGCCCTCCTCCATTCCCCCAAACCCAAGCACCCTGTTTATCAATCGTCCACCCTCCCCCCTTCGGGACCAGCCCGCTCTTCCCCCTCACCGAGCTTAGTTGAAGAAGTTCCACACCCGCATCAGCGGAATCCCCCCTCGTTTTCTTCCTCCCCAACTCCTTAAACACTCTTGGTAGCGCAACTGGCATCTTGAGTCCTTGTATATTAATCTTCACAACCTTCAAATCAACCACTTTTTTCTGTTTTTCCACCGGCGGCAGCGTCCCAATCTCAGACGCCTGACCAGGCATCACAAACATCGCCGCCGAGACAGACGTGCTCGCTGCCAAACACGAAACGAGGCCCATATTAGCCCCTAGACACGGAAATTCGGCCCGCAGTGCCGTCTTGCGGTTAAGGCGGCGGTTGATGCCGGCGCAGGTGAAGGCGAAGAATATGCACATGACGAAGACAACGAGAGTGCCGATGCCGAAGGCCCAGCCAGGGTATTTGTATGGCGGGACGGGCTCGGGTTCGATGTTGGGAACTTCCCCGGTAGTGTCATCAGGGGTGTCGCGGGAGAAGAGGTGCACGGCTACGAGATAGGGAAGCGGGAGGAGGTTTGTAGGAGGCATTGAGGAAGATTCGATATGGTGTATGGCCCGGAGGCTGGATGGTTTGTTTGCTTGGTTGCTTGCTCGTTTGCCGATGATCTCAAGAGATCACGGCACAAGCCTTTAAAGGTTCGCCAGATGGGTTGATGTTATAAATCTGGTATGTGAGGTTTATAGGTATGATGATAGTTCTTGCAGAGATTGTTATGAGGAGCTTGTCGTGTGGACAAGACAAGAGAAGGAGGGCATGGTGCGAGAGTCATATAGGACATCCTTTCCAAATGGACTAGGTGTTGGTGTGTTCTAAGCGTTGTTCTAACTATCGTATGATAATGTTTTAGCTTCAATGGCGCACCCCGTGGGGAGCTAACGAGTTACCCCAGCCCAACTCAAGAAAGTCATACCATAGAACGTGGGGTAAACTTTTATTCGCCAAAATTTGCAAATTCATGATACCGTTCATGAGCGGCCATCGCGAAAGCTGGCATAATTGCATTGCAGATCGAGCACTTGCCCGAGTCCGATTCTTCATTAAGGTAGAGAGTCTCATCGTCCAGAGCATCCTGCGTCATTGGTATCACATCTTCAGAGCCAGTAGCTCCCTTCATGATAGCGTCATTGCCAGCACTTGGCTCGGCTCTAATGAGAGCGTGTGACCTACCCCCGTCGTTGGTTCCATGGTGTTCAGCAACCCAATCGGGCGGCACGTCTTTGTCCTCCACTTTCCATTCCTTTAGGACCTCCTCTTGGTGTTTAAACATGCGACTAATATCGCGTCCTCGACCCTTGACGGTCTCGCTGGCCGTCTCTACCATGTTGGCAACGCAAATGTTGATAAGGCTTAAGCTCCAACCTTTACCGTCGTGGAGGCGGTGAAATAGAGGGATTAGTGTTTCCAAAACAAGCTTCTCAACTAACGCATCCACACCTTCCCGCAAACCGAAAATAAAGTTTGGGAGAGGGCAGGAGCGGGAGATCCGGTTGAAAGCCCTCGGGCGTGTCGCATCTGAATTCCGTGGAAGTTGGGGCCGGGTAGAGAGTCGTATTGTCTTAGGATGTGCCAGCCATCGTTTCTTCCCAGGATTGTCTTCGTCGGATTCCAGAAGATCAGCATGCATCCTGTTGATGAGGCTAGTAGCGAGGACCCGTAGCTCCTTCCGTACCTCAGGGAGGGTACTGATACCTCTATAACTGTCCTCAATAGATATCTGAGTTGGAACTCGCTTGAGTGCCTGGACTTCTGATTCATCGATTCCGTTTATTAGTGCCCATGCCTTTGCGCCTATACCACGCTCCGCCCCTGGCCCCCCCAGGATCTCATCAAGAAGCTCTGATCCCATATTTGGAAAGAGGCGGGCGTCGCGAACTGAAACAGAGGCATTCACTACACGAGAAGCAGACTCATCTTTCAAGTCAAACTTCGGTGCAAGAATGTGGTCTCTTATCTTCTGCGACATCTTGAATCCAATCCCAGGAATTTTCCCAATATCGTGGGTGTCCAAAAATGTTATAACGGTGCTTGTTTGTTCTGCTCGGTTCTCATGGGTAGTACTTTCGTATGGGGGCATCAACGTCGTCTGTGCCTTGGGTTTATGCAAGTTGCCAGCCAATTTAGACAGTAGTTTCGAGGTTGAAATCCCAACCGTTGAAGTATACCCCTTATCTTCCTCGAGTCGATGTCGAAGGTGCTGCGCTAGATGTGAACCTATTCTCAGCCGTGTAAGGAGCTCTTGGTCCTTCGGTGTAATCTCAGCGGTCATGTCACCAAGGTCTGGATATTCATGGCCAGCAGTGCGGGAGGCATCGAAGGAAAATCCAATAGTCGGGTCGTCGCAAGATAGATTTAGGAATGAGTTGCTGAGGTCGTTCGGGTTCAGCAGTGACTGGTTGTATGCTACAATGTCGGTGACGTCGAGAAAGACCTCATCGAAGCCAAGTTTCTCAACTTTGTTGTTCCAGGTGAAGGACTCTAAGAACTTGTAGAGCATCTTTGAGGCATCCCGAAAGCGGTCCAGCTGTTCACCCAGCACAATCACCATGTCCGGGCATTTTTTCTTTGCCTCCGAAACGAGTTCAAGTTTGTGCAGCCCTCGTCGACGAGCTTCGTAGTTGCAGGTTACAATAATTTGCTTCTGTTGTACACCGAGCGGGACGCTTTTTAGGGCGGGATTCTCGACCTCGAACACGGACGCGTAGAAGCAGTCGTAGTCCTGGTAATTCGTCAGACTCACTATTCGTCGACCTACATGGTCGAGAAGCCCTTACAAAGTGGATAATGATCCTGTCATCGTTTCTCTTCAGCGATGGCTTCGCCGCTGAGGTCATGGCATCTCATTGCAAGTGACGCATGTACTGCTCTGCCCGGTGATAATAAACTATGGACTGCCCGGGGTACAGCACTACTCGAGCAATGTTCGATTGCTGTTCGATTCTTTCAACCAAAATACAGGTCACAGTGCACGCGACGGATTCACGTGGGTCCGCGTTAATGACCTGAACCTTATCTTATCAGGTACAATCAGTACTGTAAATACTGTCACGAGGTACATGGGCTTTGTCAGGAAGGTGCGGAACGGACGGGTATGTCTTGTGAGTATCAGTAAAGCTAATAAAGCTAAAGAGGAGAAATAGTGTGTATACTGTACATAATAGAGGAAGTGCCGTGTTCCCCTCAAACACGTCTCCAGAGGACACTGGGGATTTTTCGTTCTTGGAGGTTTTTATCGCTGTCGTCGCCACCATCTCGCAGGTGTTATAAGTTCCCCAGGGATTAAGCCGAGTACCGAAGAGTCTATTGTACTTTGACAGTTCTTTAATATGCATGGGTGTGAGTTTGCCATTCCTGTGTTCTGGCACGCCATCACCCCCCTGCAGTTGCTCATATTGCAAAAGCCTCCGTAAAACCACTGGCAACAAAACACAATTCTAACATGTATTGCTCCATCTTTAGTCTCCAGTAAAGCTTATCCCGGCCGATCTAGCAACCCACGATGGCGCTTCGCGCTTCTATCCTTGCTTGCGCTCTTGCCCTCGCCGAGCATTGAAGCCAGTATCTTTCTGTCACGAGGCGGTACAAGAGGGGCGGTGGCGAGTGAGAGCTCGATATGTAGCAATATTGGAATAGATCTCATAAGACGCGGTGTAAGTTCTCATCTTACCTGCGGCGTTTAGAGTCCTACTAATTATCTTTAAGGGCAATGCTGCAGACGCTGCAGTTGGCACAACGTTATGTGTTGGCGTTATTGGAATGTATCACAGCGGCATCGGCGGCGGCGGTTTTATGCTTGTGCGCAGCGAGACGGGCGAGTATGAAGATGTTGATTTCCGGGAAACGGCGCCGAATGCTGCATATGAGGATATGTACGCCAATTTCACTATCGGGAGCATAGTTGGTGGGGATGCAAGCGGAGTTCCAGGTGAACTGAGGGGCTTCGAATATGTACATAAGAAGTATGGGGTAAGTAATGTCTCATCATAGCTGGACGAGTGGAATGAGAATTAACATTGCACAGAAACTACCGTGGGCTATGGTTGTAATGCCTGCAGCGAAAGTTGCAGAGAGGGGGTTTCCAGGTATGTGAAATCGCAGACCATAGACAGAAACCAGAGCCATTAATCGTTTTTGGCTTCAGTATGGACAGGATTGGTAAAAATCATGCTAACTTTTAATAGTGACTGAGGATCTCTTTGGGTTCATGACCAGTGCGATCAAAAAAGGACAACATTTTCTCACAGAAGATCCCAGCTGGGCAGTAGATTTTGCTCCGAATGGCAAGCTCCTCCAGCCAGGCGAAATAATGACACGGAAACGTTTTGGCAACACCCTACGAACGATTGCTCAGAAAGGGGCGAGTGCTTTCTATGAAGGGCCTATTGCCGAGGCCACCATCCGGGCTCTTCAACTCGCAAACGGCTCCATGACTCTAGATGATATGTCAAGATATGAGATCATCTCACGCGAGCCTGTCAGCATAGACTACAGAGGATATAAGATGTTCTCGACTGGTGCCCCGAGCAGCGGAGCAGTGGCTTTGAGCACTTTCAAGATTATTGAGGGCTATAACATGAGCGACCCCGACAACTTAATGCTGAACACCCACAGACTAGACGAAGCTATCAAGTTCTCGTACGGGAACCGCAACGAACTCGCGGACCCAGACTTCGTGGAGGGCATAGACGATTTCCAAACCCAAATGCTAGACACATCAAAGGCCCAAGCAACTAGATACAGGATATCAGACGACCACACCCTAGATCCCGCTGACTACAACCCAAAACTTCTCTCCCACCCCGACAGCCACGGAACCTCACACATCGTGACGACCGACGCATCAGGAATGTCCATCACGCTCACCACAACCATAAATCTGTCCTGGGGCAGCCGACTCTGCGTCCCCGAAACCGGCATCATCATGAACAACGAAATGAACGACTTCTCCATCCCCGGCGTCTCCAACGAATTCGGCTTCGTCCCGTCCCCCAACAACTTCATCCGCCCTGGCAAACGCCCCCTCTCCTCCATCACCCCCATCATCGTCGAGCAGCCCGACGGCTCCCTCTACGTCGTCACTGGCGCCGCGGGGGGCTCCCGCATCATAACCGCTACCATCCAGGCGCTCTGGCACGTCCTAGATCACGGCATGACGATGCCCGAGGCGCTGGCGCAGCCGAGGTTACACGACCAACTGCTGCCTGCTCATGTACTTTTTGAGGTGGGGTATGATAATGCCACTACAGCGTATATGCGTGCGAAGGGGCATAATATTACGTGGACGACCGAGTTGCTCAGTAAGACGCAGGGGATTAGAAGGTTGGAGAATGGGACGTTTGAGGCGGCGGCGGAGCCGAGACAGAAGAATAGTGGGGGGTATGCGTTGTAGAGAGAGGTTGGATACCCGTGATTTATGCGCGCTGGCTAGAGTTTTGAATAGAATCGGTATATAGCAACGACATGATGTTAGAAATTATATGTTTATATCTCCCAAAGCCTTATCAACAGCAATGAGGGAGGTTGGGAAGAACCTGGCCAGAGAGGATTCTTGGGAAGTATATAATCTTTAAAAAATACTACCAGTAATCGAGAGACATCGATGCAGCTCTTTTTCCACTGTCTAATGGGTCGTGGCCTCTGGCAGATCTGTTCTTTCAATATTATTCAATCTGGCTTGACTTCGCCAAGGAGCTGAACACGAGGAGTGCTCCTTCTGTCACCACCTTCATCTTGTCACCACTTCTGCTTGTCACCGCCCCTTCCTGCCACCACCTCCGTCAGTCACCGCCGTCAACCGATTTTCCCTCTTCCATAATATCACTAGCTGACTTCATCTGTCCCGTTGGCTCATCGTTGGTTATAGCTTTTCTCTTTGCCTCACGCGTGCCATTTTTTATTTTTCGACTTGTTGCAATGTTAGCGGTGACGCCAATTGTTAAGACTTTGGCAGTGCATATAAACTCTGATGCAGGCATCATAATTAATCAATCGATCCAGCATCAATCGACCCAGATTGATTAGTTATGAAGCCTCCATCAGAGGTTATAGGGGACACGAGTGGGGCAAATGAACAGGATGGAACGGGGAAGTGAGGTTTCGGAGATTGGTTATACTGTGGTAATTATTCGACAGTCACCATTGAAGATTATATAGATAGAACCTTTTAGTTACTAAGAAATACCATGAGAAGAAAACGACAGTGTTCAATAACATCAATATCCAATTTACCATCCATCCACTATCACGCACCCCATCAACCCCTACGACCACGCCCACGCCGCATTCGGCCCCTTAACCACAACCTTTATCAACCAGCGCAGCGCCGGCTGTGGCGAATCCTGCGCAACGCGATGTCCAGCATTATTGAACGAGTAATAACTGAGTCCCCTCTCCTCTCTCCCCTGAGCACCATCGAAGACAACGCTGTTCGGGAGGCGTGAGAAGCCTTGGGATCCACCCCAGGTCATGTTCTGTAGTACCAGCTCTTGGCCCGTGTGTGGGATTGCAAAATCTAGAACGCCGCTGAAGATGTGCACCTTGACACCTTGGGATATGAGAGTTGGGACAATTTGATAGGCGGGCGGTTGGGGGTGGTTGACAAATCTGTCTGCGAGGCCGAGATCGCGGCTGAGGTTGTTGTTGCAGCTGGTGAATAGGAGTCGGGGTGCATGGATGGCATCCTGGACGTCTGCGCGGTTGAGATAGGCGACGTAGGCGTCATCAAAGTAAAGATCTGTTCTGCCGCGTTCCTCTATATTATAGCTTTGGAAGGCTCGGCCTAAGGAGGGGGCTAAAAAGTAATTGTATATTGCGTCGTAAGGGTCACAGGCGCCATAGCACTTGTTGTCGGTGTCATTCATGATGTAGGCGAGGCGCTCAGGGGTGTTGGTACCACCATCGTCAAAGTCACAATGGTCCGCATTGTAGAATGGAGGAGGTACAGGAGAGGTTGAGGGGTCGCGTTTGAAATTCACGGCGGAGGGGTTTCCTGGGATGATGATGGGGCCAGTCGGAGGGTATTTGACCTGGGCCCGGACAGCGGGGAAGCCGCAGACTCTGTCACCTTTCTTCAACACATCCCAAATGTCCGTGGGCCTATTGATGTTAGGGCAGGGAGTATACAGGGTGAGGGTGCTTAGGGCTTACATAGCAGTTCCATATCTATTTCGGTGCCGCTCGAGGAATCCGACTGCAGCCACATTTCCCATCGCTGCCCAGTTCCCCCACAGCGCATCTCCCAGGCTTAGAGAGGAAATATTGATCTTCAAGGTCGCCTTCTGCGCCTGGATCTCCTTGGCGATATAAGGGAGAAATACGCCTGCGTAGCTTTCGCCCATCAGATGGATCTTCTTGGACCGCATTTCCGGGAACGTCTTAAAGAAGGAGTCAAGCCATTTCACAACAGCAGCAGTATTGTGTTCATTATCCATGTTGCCAGAGTTTCCAGTACTGAATCCTGTCCCTATGGGCTGGTCGACGTACACGATATTCGCTCCGCGGGTCCACGAATAGGGGTTTCGTTGCGGCTTTGTGGCCGTCCTGGGAAACGTGACCGGGCCATGAATTTTGAAGAGACCAAGTAAAGAACTGCACGCTGGGCCTCCATTGAACCATATAATTAGATCATTCTTGGCCTGGTTCGTCTCCGCCTCCCAGAGCCAGAAAAATAGCGAATCGTTGCCAAAACCCGAGCCAACCTCTAGACTGCCCGCCCATGATTTTGGGATTTTGAAGTTGACTTCAGGCAAAGACTTCACCAAGTATTCTGCAAGGAAGTCAGCGGTCAATTATCTATTTTCTAGTTTTGGGAATTGCTGGGCGTCACTTACGGTCAGCTGCATGATTGGAACCGCCACCGTTCCAGTCAGATGGTAGCCCGGCCGCCCCCCCGGTAAGTAGCGCGATTGACGCGAGAGTAACCAACAACTTCATGACGAGCGTATCAGAAATTATAGGGCCAAGAATGCTCCGACGAATGAATCTGGGAAAGGATAATTAATGATTCCGACGAGGGACATGGCCATGTTTTTAAAGTCTTCTAGAAGAAATTTGAGCCCCTTTGGAAGTTTTGAGGTCGAACGTGGCGGACCCGATGGAATGGCTTCAGGTGCAAACCGACGGGTGAAGAACAATAGTAAGAACGTATACCTTGGCGCGGTAACAATAGTAAGGCAATGGACAATACTAACGAAAGAGCTGCTAACGACCAACTCAAATGAAGGAGGTCGACGAGGATCTAGGAGGATGCAGCTGGCGAAGCAAGGGAGTGGAACTCCTGAAAGACAATGCACCACCCTGATCTCTCATTCGTAGAATTCTGCGCTGTGTCTGTACCACGACAGAACCACCCTGAAGAAATATTGGTTCTTGCATATTATTAACTCTCAAATAGGAAGCTACCGTCTGAAAACCAACACAGCTAATAGCTACTCGTACGTGATGCTCAAAGAAGGCCTATGAAGCTAGTTAAGACACCTGAGAACTCTGTAACATGGCCCAATCATAGGTCAGTTTTGATTTCTATGATTGTGATATTAGTTTCAATAATTAGCTACCTCGCTAGCAGAGCAAGAGGCGGTCAGTAAGTGACTGCGAGAGTAAAATCAAATGGGTATAGTATGTAGCAAAAACAAGGCCAACATCCCCGTGAGGGCTGCCACCTGACAAACGCCAGTATCAATATTATGCACCTTTGTGGACGATAACCCCTTGTCCATCACCCTGATAGTGCAATGGCCAAGCATCTCCCCACAATCCTGATATGTCATGGCCAAATCCGATCCATTAATCATGTACCAGGTCCACTATCCATCAATGAAGACCTCTCAAATAGTTGATTCCACGCTTAGTAACCAGGCTCAGTCGTATCCTCCAAACCCTCCAAACCCCTCACCATCAAACCATGGTTGCTGATAGCTGCTATGATCCCGCACGCCACTCAACCCAAACTCAGACGCGACATTGATGTACCCCTCGTGGTTTCTGGTGCGTCCATGTTTGCTAATCTTTTTGGAAACGTTCTCGTCTTCTATCCAGACTGTACGGCAGTATACGCATTTAACCGGCCCAGGCTTGCTCTTTGCCCACTGGTCAAAGCAAGTCTTATGGATATTGTTCCCGCATGCAGCTTTGCACCACAGAATTTCCTCACTGGGCTTGAATTCCATGACGCACACGGGACAATCATCCTCAATCGGCTTGCGCTTTCCGGGGTGTGATGTATCTTCTGGGCCATTGGAAGACTGGGGCGTAACCGGGGCGCGTTCGAATATCTCTTTGAGCTCTGTAGAGAGCAGAGCTTGCTGGTACTGAAGGTGCTCTGGAACTTTCAGGACATTGACGAGAACCTAAAATGCATTAGCCTCCAGTCGTCTTCTGAAACATACTTGGGTGAATACTCACATAAATGATATGCTTGCACTGGTTTCCTCTGACCGTCGCATCCATGCATGTACATTTTGGTATTCTGTCAATCGTAACTTCATATATATTCCCAGTTGTCCCGGCCATATCAAACCTCTCCACCTCATGCGTACCATCGCTGTTCAGCTTCCTCTCGCGATCAATGAGAAACATCGGTTGAGTTGTAGCACGCTCCAATCGATCCTGGAACTTATACGGCGCCCTTTTCCGAAACTGATGTAGCCGTTTTTCAACACGGCTAACCCCATCCTTCGGTTCTTCAGCATCCTTTGAGTTCTTCTTCCGCTTCAGTGATTTAGCTTTGGGTACCTTTGTCCTCAAGGTTGAGATAGATGCTGCTGGGCCCGCGGAATTCCCATCAGAGTCATCGGAGATATTTATGACCACCCGTTCATTGATGGCCTCCCGCTTCCGCTTCTTGGACTCCATGCCCTGGGTAGAGGCGGAAGGCGGACCCGGACCATCATCGATAGGGATTGCATTGAATGTAGTAGTGCCGAGCATATCAGTCCCTGGGGAAAGGCTCGCACTTCCTGTTGAGGCGACTCTAGCGCCTCGCTGCATGGATACGGTGGCGCCGGACGTGTAGGCCAAAAAACCCCTCGCACTTCCTGTTGATGCACCTCCAGCGCTTGCCTGCATGGAGGATTTAGTGCCCTGAGCTGGCTCTGAATTGGTAGTGTAAGACATCCCTCCGGGTGGAGGCAGCTGTAGGTGCCCGTAGAGTCAGGACAAAACAGGGCGGGGTTCTCATCGCCAGCTCTGGTGAAATGGAATAATTCTTGAGCAACAAATGAGACAATTATGATTCTAATGTGAAGGGACGTTGATTGGAAGCTGTCGTGGATAATGTCGTCACTAATATAGGAAGTCGCGAACTAAACGCCTAATCACGTGAATGTGAACAATTTAAGTCCATTTTGGGATTGGCCCGAGGTATGGAACAGCAGGGGCTGGTGGGAGGTGTTGGTAGTTGCCCCAGGCTCCCTTGCCTCCAGACGGATTGATGGATCGGGTGGAAACTGCAAGGGGCGCACGGGAAGGTAGAGTGCTCTTAATCATCAATCGAAATCAATCAATCAAGCATAACCACATATTTCTCTACTGATCTCCAGTGGGATATTGAGCTGCGTTCCACTAACAAGCACAGAGCACAGAGTCACATATTGATTTGGATGAGCTGCTGCCAACTGGTCCGCATCTGAGATCCGATAAAGCGATGAGGAAAGTCCAATAAGTTGCACAAGCATACCGCCTCTGGTTTCGACATGCAGATCAGTCATATATGCACAGCACAGTGCATACTCGAGAAAGCAACCAACGCGCTCGGGAGGGTGGCTTAGCAACGTGGTACTCTGGATGCAATGGTACATCGTGTATCCGGCATCCTGCTTTTCTTAATGCGTCCCGCCTCATCTACCCCCAACGGGACCAAAAAGGGCAACGACCTGGCGAGTCATGCCGTTTATCCGTGCAAACACGAGCAGGGGACTCGGCGGTAGGTGCTGTCCTGTGCAAGGCAGCGGCGCGCAAAATTGTTTGCTTTCTCGAGGCAGCGTGACCGAGCGGACGGCTGCAGCTGGAATGCGAGAGATAGTGATAAAGCTGACAAACGTGACCAGTCGTTTGCACTTGTGCCGTCCGGCTCTTCCTAGAGATTTCACGGATGTCTAATATAGGCACTAAATGCTGTGGCGTATGCCTTTCCTTGCTTGACGCATGGAGCTCGTATAGTGGACGCGTTTGGTACATGATTATCAAGTCTGGGATGGCCAGGCTTCGGTCCACAATTGTAGGTTGAAGACACGGGAAGGAGGTTTATTGGGATCCAGGAGACGTCAGTTTGGTGCACTGTAGGTGTGGTGGCTAATCCCCGACGCAAACAGTTTTCACCATAACGATCGATTCTTCCCCTGTCAATTTTTCTTCTGGGAATGTTTTAGCATTGCTTGTGGAGGGTTTGACGTTGGTTGCCTGTGTTTTAGTTAGGAACTAGACACAATACCACACTCGCTTTTACTTCGGTCGTTATTGCGGACCTACTTTTGTTGCACATTTCGTTTTCTCTTTCTATCTCCAAAGAGCCTCTGGCCATATGGGCGATCTATTGGTACATTATGATGGGCCATATATGCATGAACATCTGCTTATGGCTCCTCCAAAAGGAACCCGTTCTAGGCCTGCCATACTAGGTATTCTGTTTCAGCCTAGTTGCTGCACGCACCCGCCCAAGGGAAAATGACCATAAGTTGTGCTGCCCTTACTTGACCAAAGTTCAAGAAAGCGAATACTAAAGCTCTGGTATGGGCATAGACTACAACTTGTTCTGCATCACCCAATTTAGAGGCACAATACTCGAAATAGTGGAGAATCTGAACGCCTAGAGTCCCGAGGTCTGCGCAACATTTAGGAATCGGAAGGAGTGGATGCATGGATTGGAAGGATAGGATGGAAACACCAGACGGAAACGGCCAGGAGCAGAGTAGTGATATGGTGACCGATCATACCAGCTCAGACGCAAAAAAAGCCACCACTAGCGTCAAGAAACCGAACTCAACATCGCAGAATCCAGAATCGCCACGGGAAGGTCATGGAAACCGAAAGCAAGGAGCCATGGTATGGGAATCACACTATGGAGTCGGTCGATATGGGTTGGACCCGCGAATGACTGCTGGCAGCGGCACACAAGGAGGTATAGCGAAAGGAAAGGGCAACCCAGCATTAGCAACGGCGGGTGTTGTCCAAAACAAGCCTTCGGACAACACAAGATTGAGACAAAGTTATTCACTAAATGAGAATAAATCGCCTGGTGCCGATACTCTATCAGCATCGGAAGGAAACCAGATGGTAAATAAATCCGCGGATATCCCATTGGAGCCCCCAGTGACCAAAGAGGTTCTTGCTGAGTTGGAAATCTCAATGGTTATTAGCAATCCAAAGTTCCGGCATGACTTCAACTTTGGTTGCAATATTCCATACGCTCCGAAGGAGAATAAACAGAAATCAGATGAATTCTGGCACACTCTTCGGCTCCAGATATCAGAGCTTTATTCGAATCGTGAGGCATTCATAGCGAAAAACTCTGGCAACGCATGGGCTTTGCCAATTTTACTGAAAGCAATTGGCGAAATACTCGCATCATTACTCCCGCAAAGAGATAGCTCGGTAATCACCGAGACTCTAGACGTTGATCTACTTATGCAACAATTGACAAAAGGTCGATTAGACCTGGGACAGCTTGCAGGCTGGTTCTCCGAGACTCTGAGAAAACATTGCGCTCCTAGGCGTGATTGTGATGTCATTGAGATCGCAGATCGATTAACGGCCGGGTTCAATAACGGTGATGCCGAGAATCTAGTAGATGGTTTGGTGAAACTCCTGACAACTATCGAAGCAATGAGACTTGTATGTATTTGCTACAGTAAGTTACGGATAGAGCTAACGGGATCCAGGATGTTACCAACCACCAAATTAACCACCTGACTCTCATCCAAAACTTTGTTAGCTTCCAGCAAACAAAAGTTCTAAGGATAATTGCAACGGGAGACATCGATATTCATGGGTCCTATGCCTGGTTTGATTCCTATCGGGCCCCTGATGAGATTCCAGCACTCTCTCGTGAAGGGGGGATCTGGAAATTCTTCCGTGCATTTTTAGATCTGCTTCGCCATTCCAACAGAGAAACTCCTACACCTGATACGCTAGAGTTGGATAATGAGCGAATTGCAGATCTACGCATGAAGTTGCTCAATGTTATCAACATAAGCCTTTGTATGTATTTCTTCAATATTATTGACGAAACGATCATCCCACCGGAAATACCTGCCGGCCAAGGCCTCACCCACGCATCTCATAAGCTGCAGTCTCCCTCGCACACAATCGGACGAAATCGTAGGCTCCACGTGCGCTCCGCTTTATCTGCTATTGTGGATGACTACTCGAACCCTGACATCGACCCGTCTTCTCCCTCGACGTCGTCGCCGTTGAACTTTGATCCATGGAAGGTCGCTTCCCCCGCACTAGCGCTGGAGATGCTACGGAACGCCAATGGACCTCTTTCTAATGAATTCTTTGAGGAGACCGTCGCCGAAACTTTATCCAACCCCTCAAACTACGAATTCAGAAGGTACGAACGTTTTGTATTTGGAATGTTGGGAAAACTTGTTCAGAAATATGTGGACGCATGGCAATCACTTGACAGTGTGGCTTTATACAAAGTTGCACCAGTATGTCCCGGGGGATGTAGGATACATGCCAAACCCAGGGAAATAGATCCTTTGGACGAAGTGGCGAGACGTATAGCTCATCTGGGGATTCTGCATTGGAATGTTTGGGGAAATATCGTGTACTTGGTTGACCCCAACAAGCAGCCCAACCACCCCACTGAGATAGACTGGGATACTGTGGAATTGACTAACTAAAGTTAATCTGTCAACAAACAGGATGGATATTCCAGCAGCATCCGTCCCCAGTTGATGAAATGGAGAGTACCCATATAGATCAAAAAGAAGGCAGGGTAACTACCACAGTGGCAGATGACTCTGAAGGGCCACCCAAATAACGGAGATAGTCGCCACAGTCAACGGCGCAACATCAAATTGTAGCGTGCAATAGCGGGGCAGAGGGTTTGATGGACGAACTATCGATGAACGATTTCAAATTACACTTGTCCATGGCGGAGAGCTTGTTCGCGGAGTTTGGCACATCTGGGTCAGTTGTTTTGTCGGATCTTTGTCGTGAAGCTTTTCTTTGCCGTTCGAATAGCAAAGCCAGTAGTTTGGTATTGCTTGCATATGAGTGCTTCATACTCTGGATTTTGCGCATATTGAACTGAATAACTAGAGGTTGCATGTATCTATGGTGTGCGGTAGTGTGGCCTTTCATAGCTGTGTATTATTCTACCGACGGATGGATGGCCGGATGGTTACAGGTGATAGTCTTGACTTGGACACGAAAATCCCTCAGGCCCGGTTATTTTTATTTTGGAAAAGCAAAAGATTGTGAAAAACTCTTGGACATGATAATATCTCTTTGAGGAGAACAAAAGGTCAGACGAAGAACTAGGCATAAATATTTGAGAGACAATAAAATATTTATCTATATTTTTACTTTTACTTTAGTCAGGTACAACAAATAACCTTTCGTATATTTCATATGTGCTTGATAACATATTACCTGCTAAAAAGACATAGATCATGAATTTAATGTTGCACATTATATTTGTCTATATTTGATTTCCCCTATTCCCCCTGAGCATGCTCCGGACTGATGTGGTCGGTCGTTGCCGTCCGTGCCATGCCGCTCTCAACCGACGCCACCCTATCACAGGTCATTGTGATATCCGCATTCGACAACGTCAATACCTGGCTCTCAAACGAAAGGCTGAACCTCAGCCTCTGAACTACCAACACCCTTCAGACAGCACAACGACTTTTCGGCGACAATGCTGCGATAGAGATGCGCGGCCAGAGCTAGCGAATAAACCCATTCGAAGAGCTAGCTACAATGCAGCACCACGGTACCAACAGCGAGAACAATGGCCTCCTGGGCAGCGACTGGGAGGAGCTGAACGAATACCCAAGCCGCGCCGGCTCGCACTCCCCGTCTTTGCGGGACGACGACAATGGGAATGCGAAGGGAGACGAGGCAGAGAGCGGGACGCGCACACCGCGAACCCCGAGAACGCCAATGAAAGTGCGCTTCGATGTCCCTCGTGACTCCGACTCCGACTCCCTCGCTGAAGCGGGCTATATGAATAGAGGAGACACGAACGAGGGGAGAGGCGGAGCTATAAGAGATTCGGATCATCTAGATGATGAGGATGACCATCGCGATGACGAAGAGGGCCACGATGCGCCGTTGCTCCCCAGCGCCAGTACTCCAATCGACGCCGCACTAGAGAACCCAGAGGACCGCCCGACATCGTCGCTGCAGGCTGCGATCTCGAATATGTCGAACTCGATTCTGGGAGCGGGGATAATTGGGCAACCGTACGCGCTGAAGGAGGCTGGCCTGGCTGCTGGTGTCACGCTGTTGGTCGTCCTGACAGTAGTCGTCGACTGGACCATCCGGCTGATTGTTATAAATTCGAAGATGTCGGGGCGGAACACGTTTCAGGGGACGGTGGAGTTCTGCTTTGGCTGGTGGGGATTGCTGGCTATTAGCTTTGCGCAGTGGGCGTTTGCGTTTGGGGGCATGGTGGCGTTTGCGGTGATTGTGGGGGATAGCATTCCGCCGGTGATTGAGGCCGTTTGGCCAGGTATGAAGGATATTAAGTACCTAGGATGGTTGGCGGGGAGGTCTGGCGCAATTGTGGTATTTATTGGGTGTATCAGCTGGCCTTTGAGTTTGTATAGGGATATTTCGAAGGTTAGTGCAGACCCTGAATTTCTGATACGAGAAGCTACTAGTAGAAGATATGGGAGTGAGAGAATACAACTAACTGTCTTCACACAGCTGGCTAAGGCGAGCACATTGGCTTTATTTAGTATGTTGGTCATCATTGGGACGGTAGTAACGCAAGGATTCTCAGTTCCCGCTGAGCTGCGAGGCACGTTCGATCTACCGCTTTGGACGATCAACGTTGGCATCTTCCAAGCCATAGGCGTCATATCCTTCGGTTTGTCTCCCTCTCCCTCTCTCTAACCCTTTCGCAACCAATCTAATACCGCCTAGCCTTTGTCTGCCACCATAACACCCTCCTCATCTACTCCTCCCTCTCCACACCCACCCTGAGCCGCTTCTCCCTCCTTACCCACATCAGTACAATCATCTCCCTCTTCGCCTGCCTCGCCATGGCCCTCTCCGGCTTCCTCACTTTCGGCTCTCTCACCGACGGCAACGTACTCAACAACTTCCCCTCCTCCCCGCTCGTCAACCTCGCCCGCTTCTGCTTCGGCCTAAACATGCTTACCACCCTCCCCCTCGAAGCTTTCGTCTGCCGTGAGGTAATGGTGAATTTCTTCACCCCCTCCGCCGCCGACGCCCCAACCACCGACTCACACGGCTCACCCGCCCACCACACTAGCACCGTCGTACACGTTGCTCTGACCACTGGGCTGGTTTGGAGTGCGACGATTATTGCGACGCAGGTGTGTGATCTCGGCGCGGTGTTCGAGATCATCGGCGCTACATCTGCGAGTATCCTGGCGTACATACTTCCACCGCTGTGCTACCTCAAGCTGAGTAAGAAGAAGGACTGGCGGAGGTCGGTGGCATGGGCGGTCGTCGCGTTTGGGTGTATCGTCGCAGCGATGACGCTGTTGCTTTCGGCGGTGAAATTGTGGACTGGGGAGCATGCTGCGATTAAAAAATGTCGCGGTTAAAAGGCGAAGGTAGAGTAGCTAGCTCTCCTAGGGAAGAAGAGGTGATGTATGGAGGGGTTTGATAGACGTTATGATATATGAGCGGCCGGTTTGGCCTGTGTAAATTATGGATACTTTGTATTTAGAGCCATATAAGATGGCCTACAGTGAGGTTGATGTCTCTAGTATTTTTATATAAGCCACGTTCCGTGGTTACTACTGAACAGTCTCATCCAGTCCCACTTGAAAACTACATCCCTATCATCGCACTCACAACCGATTTCTCCACCGCAGCTTCGGTTTTGAAACCCACTGGGCCATTATAAATCGGCGAGGTGGGAATATGATCTCCACAACGCTCAAATATATCTCAGCCTTGTGACTGTGGCGCACAGAATTCATGGACGGTCGCGACACAAGTCAGCCCCTCGAGGCAGAGCAGCTAAGCGATTTTGGTTATTGAATAATGATCATCATCTTAATGAGATTCGTGACTGTCACTGCACAACATAATCCGAACTGCGGTATATCTCGTCCTCCACTGCGTATATTAAGGCTTTGGAATTATATTGAACTAGCGGTAACATCAGGCAAGCTTCTCGCGGCTTAGCAAGAGCTGATTTAACGATCTCATAGCACAAGTCATTCTTAGGCGCCAGGCCATAAGACGCATGCATAATGAGTTACAATGAATGGATCGAATCCGAGATCACCAAACTCGTCACCGAGCACGGTGTAGTTCCTCCCCCATACTTCGAGTATCCCGAAATCCATCCATTTTCAATAGGATGGCGCATGGGCGGCGGCGAGAGCTACATGATGGTATTCTGGACCTGGGCGTCGCGTGAGAAAGGCGGGATGAATGAGGCACAACGGATTGCATATTGTCGCCAGTTCCCGCCTCCGCCTCTTTGGCTCACGTGGGTGATTAATTTTATTTGGCGTTCGGAGGATGATGATAGGATGGACCTGGATCCTGAGGCGGGTGAGTGCTCTGCGTATTTCAAGCGTACGGAGGAGCTGGGGCTTGGGACGGAAGAGGAGTGTAGGCGTGCGTGGAAGTTGGAGGACGAGAAGATGGAAGCGGAAAATGAGAGTGATGAAGAGAAGGAAGAGGAGGAAGGGAAAGAAAGTGCGAAATAAAAAGTGCATAGTTTAGTCATGCCTTGGAGGTGGAAAAGTAGTCCCGTTTATCTAGCCTGCTTTGAAATGGCAAAGCAAATTGCAGCGCTAGGAGGCACCATGAAATTCTATTTTGTTTTTAAATCAAGACTGTCCGAGAGAAATCACAGCATATATGACTGACACAAAAAATTTACACAAGAAAAGGTTTCAAAATAATGCCTAGCATAAGACTGAGAATATAGAACTCGTCCCCTTCTCACAACGCAACTACAAACGTTTCCTATGTCGCACCCTTGGTGGCAATCCGGAACCTGACGCCTGCCGCAATGAAGGTATAGATAATATAATACAAGAACTCCTTCATCTAACACCCCCTCTTCTCATGCCAGACGCCTATGCCCTTACTTCGGCACCGCGCTACTAATGCTAGCACTCCTGCTTCCCCCAGCTACACTCCCCGCCGCACTGCCTTCCTCAGCCTGCCTCTCCAAAAACCCCGTCCACAGCTCCGCTAGACTCTCCTTCGGCGCACCCTGCAGATCCGGGAAGAACTCAGAATTCAGACTGGGCGTGCTGGGCGTGCGGTGGAAGGGGCTCTGCGGAAGGCGCAGCGAGGAGCCTGCGGTGCCGGGACGTGCGAGACCGGCTTGCTCCTTTTGCTCTTCGGTCCAGGAGAGAAGGGAAGCGATGACTTGGAGAATCTGGAATTTCTTGGGGTCGGAGCGGTCCAGAGCCAAGAAGCGGAGGAAGTAGTTTGTGACGATTTGACTGGGGGATGTTAGTGTGCTTCTTCTAGAGTAGGTGAAATAAAAGGGGAAAGGGAGACTGACCGATCAACGTTATCTTCTGGCTTGGCTTTCTTGAGGAAGCGGAGGGCTTTGGCGAGGTGGTCGTTTAGGACTATGGCCTCGTGACGCAGCTTTCCAAGGAGGATATTCTTCTCTTTTACTTCCTTCTCGAATGGAGCCAATCGCTCCAGCTGCGCCGTCAAGTCCTCCTTAGCCGCCTCAGCCGCGGTAGCCCTTGTATCCGCTTCAGCAACGACCTTGTTAAGTGCCTCGAGTTGCGCCTGAGTCGTCTCTACCATCTCGCGGAGTTCGACTCTACGCGCCTCCTGAATCTCCTGTAGCGCCCGCTGCAGACCATCCACAGCCTGCGACTGGCTATCCCGTTCCGAGGCCGCGCGTTCAAACGATTCACGCTGCGTCGATAATTGGTCCTCTAACTCGGCGACACGGTCAGCTAGGCCCTCGCGGATAGATCGCTCCTCCATAGCCAGGACCTCCCAATCTCCCATGGCTTCCTTGGCAGCCTCTGCTTCCTGTCGTAGGTGCTTTGTCTGCGCTAGCAGCTCCTCGCGCTCGCGGAGCCAGTTCTGCTGTGACAGATTGTTACGATTCCGTAGCGTAGAGAGTTCCCTCGAGTTCTCTGACTCCTGGGACCTTAGCTGCGTAACCTGCTCCTCCGCCTTGTCAGCGGCAGCCTTGAGAGCCGCATTCTGCGTCTCCAGCTCCTCAATCTGGTCTTTCGCCTCAGACAGCTCCTGCCTATCAGCCGCCAGACGCTCTCCAAGTGTCGACTTAATCGTGTTAACTCTGCCCAGGAGGTTCTGGTACTGCGTCTGTGCCTGTTCCTTAGCCTGCTCGCTCTCCTCCAACTCCGAGCGGACGCTCGATAGTTCCTCCTTGTGTCGCTCCTGGATGTCCTCTAGCGACCTGCGCAGCTTCTCTACTTCCGCGCGCAGCGCCTCGCGGTCCTGCGACATGGCTTCGAGCCGGACACTTGCGTCTGTGGTGTCAGAGGCGTTGCTCCCTACACTTTCTTCAGGGACTTCTCGTGTGAGTGACACGTTGCCTTTGCCATTCGGATGCTCCTCCGTATGCCCGTTCGCATTGGCGTCGGCGGTATCCTCTAATTGTTCCGCAGCGGTGGATGTGGTCTGTAAATTTATCAGCGGACGCTCGTCAGGGCGCTGGTGGACAGGTGGCTTCCGTACCACAACTGGGGAATCGGGCTGTGCCTCATCCTCGCCATCCTCGGCAGGGCCACTTGCGTTTGCTGGCGTAATTGATGGCTTGGCCAAGTCTCCGTTGAGTTTTGACTTTGACTTTTTCTTTTTGTTGGTCTTCTTCTTCGGCGCTGCGGATCGTGGGGGTCAGTTTTGGGGTGTCTTTTTAAAATTGGCCGGAAGCAGTATAATTGCAGGCAGTGGGGAGGGGAACAGAGAATTGCGGACGAACCTAAGGACGAGCCCTGAGGGTTATCTGAGGGCGCAATTGCGGACATGATTTCTGATGTCTGAAGATGTCCAGAGCATCGTACAGTACAGCGTTTGTCGTACTGTATATAGTGGACTTTGTTTCGTTATCAGGTCTGTTCGTAACGGGACAGCTCGCTTCGATGAAGTAAGTTAGTGCCAACTCCGGCTTCCCTGCCCGCTGAAACAACAGGCGAATCGTTGCCCAGCCTTGCACACATGGAACATCGTATTGCGTTGCGTGACCTCTTTCTACTCCAAAAATACCAACAAGCCGTCGTAAGCCTAAGTTTCGACTACACAGGTTATGTATTGCCTTTGTAAGGCGAATACATTGAGGCAATTCATACGCAATGTTGCCCATATAGAGGTGGAACCGGCTTTTCGCCATGTCTTTCCAAAATCGCAATTCGAGAAGTCGAGACGGGGACTGAGCACTTTCAATGCTCTGCGCATGCAAAATACTTCACATCAGTTGGAAAGATCGACGGAAGCAGAAGGTGAAACCTCATCGTATACGGTCATATCCACCTCCGAGAGCGAGAAGGCGACGCCCTCCCAGGAGGGCAGCCATGCTCCAGAACCATCTTTTTTCGAAATTACTCCTGATATAATAGACCAATTGGCAGCGGGGGCAGCAAAAGACGCCCCGAAAAGAGTAGAACAACCTGTTGAACGCGAATACAGGGAGCGGACTCCTGAAAGGCGCACAGAAAGGAGGCCAACCCCAGACAAATTTGCGAGGAAGCCTTTCAACAGAGAAGTTTCCATAGATTCATCATTCCAGGACGACTCTCCCGCACCTCGAAGAAACTTCCGTTCCAAGTACACCGAAGAACCCGAACTCCTAACCCGCTTCCCCAAAAAGACCGCCAAAAAAGAAGAAGACGACTGGACGCCACCCCCCCGTCTCCCCTGGCAAGCCCAAAAAGCCGCCTTGAAAGAAAAATTCCAAGAAGGCTGGGCCCCGCGAAAACGTCTCTCCCCCGACGCCCTGGCCGGCATCCGCGCTATCAACGCCCAGTTCCCCGACCAATACACCGTCCCTGTCCTCGCTGCCAAGTTCGAGGTGTCGCCAGAAGCTATTCGTAGGATTCTGAAGAGCAATTGGCGGCCTGATGAAGAGGAGGAGGAGGATCGTAAGAGGAGATGGTATAAGCGGGGACAGCAGGTGTGGACGAGGTATGCGGAGTTGGGGCTGAAGCCGCCGAGGAAGTGGAGAGATGAGGGGATTGGGAAGAGGGAGAAGGGGTGGAAGAGTAAGGAGAAGGAGGAGAGGGATAAGGAGAGGGAGACGTTGAGTACGACTTGGAATCCGAGGTTGACGAGGAAGCCGGAAGGGGATGGGTTTGTTTAATTGGGATAGAAAAGGCGGGTGTAAGATATGGGAGGGTTGCATTTAGCTGAGGCGCAATGGAAATTATTGTAAGATATAGTGTGGGATATTGTGTACGATATTATTGTAGGATATAGTGGCGAAGGTTACATTACCAGTTGGCCCGGCTGACAACAAAATAAATATAAGAACTCCTCAAGTTTATATGGCTGACGCTTTTAATTCTTCTAATGGATGGCTACCAATCACGTCTATCTATCACAATCTATTGGATATACTTCTTGAGACCCCTCAGTCTCTCCTTCGCCGTATCCAAAACATCATCGTTCTTGCAAACGGCAAATCTCAGATAATCCTCCGCCAAGTGCGCATTCTCTGCAGTATAGAACTCCGTCGGCGGGATAGCCGCCACACCCACCTCGTGGATCAAGAACCAGCAAAGCTTAAAGTCACGCGGCCTACTTGCAACATGGGCAGGGAAGGGGTAGTCCTCTGGCAGCTTCACCTTGCTGAAGTTGACTAGGACGAAGTAACCGCCCTCGGGCTCAGAGTATGGCAGGCCAAGTTCGGGCCAGACCTCGTTGAAGCGGTCCATCTTGGCCTTCATCTCATCCTTGGCTTGGTCCCAGAACCCATTCTTGTCTGCCTCGTTGAAGCCGATGGCGCAGGCCTCTTGGAGAGGAGACACGGAGCTGTAGCAGATGCGGGTGTGGGCTGCAGCGACGTACTTGATGAGATGGGGTTGGCCGATGAGCCAACCCACGCGCCAGCCTGTGGCGTAGAAGTTCTTTCCGGCTGAGCCGACGGTGAGTGTTAAACGCTCGATTTCAGGGGAGAGAGTGGCGATGCGGGTAAATGGGACGTAGAAGAGGCGGTCGTAGACTTCGTCCGAGAGGATAATGATGTTGTTCTCGACACACAACTGGCCGATCTTGAGGAGCTCGTCTCTGGAGAAGACCTTGCCGACGGGGTTATGGGGGGTATTGAGAACAATCATCTTGGTCTTTGGAGTTACGGCAGCCTTGAGCTCGTCGAAGTCTATGGACCACTCTCCCGCTGAGGAGGTCTCAGTGGCACCGTTTACAGGTGGGTGAAGAGGGACATATACGACCTTTCCGCCGGGCATGGCAATGTTGCTGATGTATTGGTCGAAGAAGGGCTCGAATACGATAACCTCGTCTCCTGGCTCAATGAAGCCCATGAAGGCACTCAACATGCCTATTATTATTAGCGATTGTATGTGTAATGGGCATTGATTTGCATACCCTCATTGGCACCAGTAGTAATTGTGACCTCAGTGACTGGGTCGATTTCTCTGCCCCAGAACGGAGAATAGGCATCGGCAAGCGCCTTCTTCAGAGAAGGACGACCTGTCGTGGGAGAGTATTGGTTGCATTCGACTCTATCCAGGGAAGCTTTGGCAGCATCCGTGATGAACTTGGGAGGGTTGTATCCAAAGAAGCCCTGTCCCATGTTGACAATTGGCTGCTTTGGTGACGCAGCGGCAGCTTCATTCACAATTGTCCTGTTCGGGTCAGCATGGCTATGGTATATATGGAAGCCGAGGCGCCACGGATGGCAGATAACTCGAGAAAGTAACAAACATACCACACATCTTGTCTGTTATTGGAGACCCTCGCTGCAGGTTGCAGCTTCGCTCTGTTGTCCATCGTAGTACTGAAGCTTCTCAGAGCGAGGCACTTTGTTTGTGTATGTTTGGTTACTCTCAATGCCGGAAAGTTGGAGAGAATGGAAGAGCTCCGTTGAAGTTTCATGAATAGCCCGAGAAGGAGGAATCTGAATGCGACGAGGCTGCGATGGCGGGGAAGAAGAGGAGGGGATTAATCAGCTGTTAAGAATTGTTGTGAGTAATTGTAAGTGTACGGAGTAGGAGGGGTCATTCGCAACGGTAACTTACGGCTTTAGAATTCTAGCTCTGTACTC
This sequence comes from Pseudogymnoascus pannorum, assembly GCA_001630605.1. Taxonomy (NCBI): domain Eukaryota; kingdom Fungi; phylum Ascomycota; class Leotiomycetes; order Thelebolales; family Thelebolaceae; genus Pseudogymnoascus; species Pseudogymnoascus pannorum. The sequence goes on from LNAS01000178.1 coordinate 365,716, forward strand.
ATCTACCAGCGACGCAATTGGACCAAGCAACTCTTGCGCAATCGAGTTGGGGTAATATGGCGGGGTATCATGTCCTAAAGGTCCACTAAATGGAGGCCGGAATCGGCGGAACTATGTTGCCCAGGACCACCCAGGGTACATCCGAACTCCCTTAACCTTTCAGCCTTGCGTTGCTGGCTTCAGGCTGGGGAGCTACGACCTACCTTGCATGGTTGCTTCAGCTTCATCATTGCATCCACGCCTTTTGTATATACGCATACCGCCAACTCACTACGATTGACTGCACCGGCCTCTGATTTAGCTTCATGCTGCTATCATCGACTGATTAGCATTGCATGCGGCACTCCCGAACTCTACGACCGGCCACTGGGCCGTAGTATCCTCTCTCATCCCCACCCTCACCCTGAGGACCGCGACAAACACACAACCATGGAGGAACCAACCACCACCCCGCCCGCAAAAACTGAAGCTCCCTTCCCCCTCACAATCCGCTTCACCACCTCCCTCCCCGACCTCGACCTCGACATCCCGCTCCCCAGCCGCACCACAATCATAACCCTCAAATCGCTCATCCGCGCCTCCCTCCCTCCCTCCCACGCCGCCAACCGCCTTCGTCTCATCTACTCCGGTCGCCTCCTCCCCGACTCCTCTCTCCTCACCACCGTCCTGAAACCACCGCCTCCGCCTCCCCCGCAAGCCGACCGAAAAGGCAAAGCCCCTGTCCCGCCTACACAACGCATCTACATCAACTGCTCCATCGGCGATGCCCTCTCAGCCGCCGACCTCGCCTCCGAAGCCAGCAGTGCGCGGGCTCCCTCGCCCGCTGCCCCCGTCGCTGCTCCCACAACAACTGCGGCGCAACCGCGCGGTTTTGACAGGTTGCTCACGTCGTCCTTCACCCCGGCAGAGGTGGGCGCGCTGAGGCTGCAGTTCATGGCTGTGCAGGCGTCAACGCATACGCCGGATACGATGCCATCGCCGACGACGCTGCGGCGGATGGAGGATGCGTGGCTGGATGATAATGGGAGTGGGGGAGGGGTGGCCGAGGTGGAGGCTGCGTCGGGGGCGTTGGATGATTTGCTGTGGGGACATGTTATGGGATTTTTGTGGCCGTTGGGGGCGATTGGGTGGCTGGGGAGGGAGGAGTGGGCATGGAGTGAACGGAGGAGGATGGCGGTTTGGAGTGGTGTGGTGTTGAGTATGGGGTTTGGGTTGATGAGGATGATGGGGTAGGGGAGGGGTCAGAGTTGTACTGTGTGCACTCTACGATGGAGCGAAGATAATGGAGGGCAGTACTGTGAGTACTGCTATTATGAAAGGAGAGAAGGAGTTTGTATAATAGCACAGGAAAACAGGATCGGGATTGGGATTGGGATTGAGTGGAGTTTATGGTTGCTTGGGGTTAAGGTTTCTAGAAGGCCTCTAGAACTGTTTCTGGGTATGGGAATCTGAGTCTGCATATCACAGCGAAATGCCATGTGTCTACGGGATCCAAGAAATGCACCAGAGATGCAGCTGGCGGCATAATTATGCACGGCTATCAACGTTCAGGGGAATGTACCGCGCAACCAGTCAGACAGATCCCCACCGGCTTGTCCGAGACGAACGAATGTGATATTGACCGAGGATATGAAAATCCCAGTACTGGGATGTCACCTATGACGTCTGGCGCCTCTGTTCTCTATACTCGCTCGCGGTGATCTCCTACGGTCGATGCTGTGCTAGGTCTCACATCACCTGAAACGAGAGAAATTGCAGGGCTGGGAATGGAATGAGCCACTCTAGCCGCGGCCAAAGTAGACGGAGATGAGCGGAATGATGTTATTAGTTATTATGATGAGTCTTATGCGTACGTACTGTCTACTCTCTGTTGTGATATTGCTCAGTAATTTATTATTGATTTTGTTTGGTTTCTTATTGATGCATTGATGGCTGTGGTGAGAATTGGATCAAGCCTTCTCCTGCATTCTTGCGGGTTCTTATTGCTGCTTGTAGGTGAACCCAAGAGGGCTTGGTAATCGCTGTTAGCGGGCGAAGGAGAAGGAATTTGAAGGGTGGAGACCCTGTTTGCGGTACGAAATGGTGCTTACGGAGTATGGTGCGGAGAAATGGCTAGCTGTCGCTCCTTTCCCGTCTAAAAGAGGCCATGAAGACATACCAGGTACTTCACTTACAGTACTAAAATGAGGGTGCTGTGTGGTACCGTTCATGCCCTGTGAGGTTGGTGGCGGAAAGACCGTCTAGGCTCTAAATTTAGCGAATGAGCGAGCCACAAACCCCCGTGATTTCGCACTGTTATGAGTACTGTTGGCTGGAGCGAGTTTCAAGGTTTCCAAGGTCTCAACTCGCCATTTCCGCATGATGCAAGTCTAAGACTCGAAGGGCTCATGACATGACGACTCACTCTCTCTTCTGACCTTGCATACAGCTACTTTGCCTGTCGCCCAGCTCGCCACTGTCACTGTTCATATCCTCTATTCTCCCTCCTTGCTTTCACATTCTCTTCATTTATTCAGTACTTCCAGGACGAGTCTTACACCCCGCCGCTTCTTGCTCAGCCTTACCACTGCGCCGCTTTCCTCGTGGCCTATGACACAACGATCGACCTTCCAACATTCCAACTACTCCTATTCAACCGACTCGAGAGCTTCACTTCGCTTTGACCCCATAGCTCTGAAGCAAACCATACTGCCCTGTGACAAAGCGGTGCACGCGGCGCTTTCAACGCACACACGACCCTTTCGACAACGACAGCAACGCACAAAGACACCCCCAGATTAGCCCAAACAAAGCAACAATGAAAGAAATACCGGAACACCAAGACACGCCGGACGACCGCATGATCCAGCCTACCTCCCCGGAAAACATGGTCGAAGACACCTCATTCGAGGACGCCCAGCCCTCCCACGAGGACGGCCAGGGCTCGCTCCCTCCACGCATCGCCGCTCGGTTCTACCGGCCCTCGTCCAGCCGCCGCAAGTCATCTGCTGCGTCGTCACGACGGAACTCCATATCCTCCCTACACTCACACCACTCGCACGCCTCGAACCTCTCGCTCCATGGCGGACCACAGAGCAACCACATCGCACAGCACCTGCGCCGCGCATCCATCATCGAGGATCGCCGGGCGCGGCTCGCAGACCGCGCCGCACATGCGGAGAAGGTGCGGCTGCGGGCCGCGCTGGCCAAGGCAGCGCCACGAAGCACGAATAACTCGGAAGAGCGAGCATTAGCGGCGCAACAAGCGCGGGAGAAGAACCTAGCTGAGATTGTGGCGAGCTGCGCGGAGGAGGTAAAGAGGGCTAAGGGGATTGCAGAGAGTATGAAGGAGAAGCGCGAGGCGGAGGGGAAGAAGTTGAGGAGGCATATGGAAGAGAGGTTGGCGGAAGCAGAGCGGAGGAGGGAGGAGATTCTGAATCGAGGGCATGGCCATGGGAAGAGGGGGAGAACTTCGAGCATGGCGAGAGATTCGTCACCCCGCGCGAATAAGAGCCTTTCACCGATGTCAGAATCTCCTGAACCGATATCTGAAGAGACAGCTGCGAGCCGTATCCAAAATTCGTGGAGGACGCATATTCGTTGGAAGGCTTTGAAGGAGTTTACTGAGCTTGGTTTGACAATTGAGAAAGCTCGGGACACTTCTTTTGAGGATGTAGTAACCCTGCTGGCTCAGGAGAAGGTCCTCCTATGCACTGCTCAGATACTTCGGATATGTGGTCTGAAGGAAGGGGAGAGTGGGTCTGTCAACGAAATGACCGCAGTGCGGACATTTCTCAGTGCCTTCCTCATCCTCGGACATCCGACTCAAGTCCTGAGCAGCAAAGGAGGTAATGGAGAGCAAGAGCAGGTGGGAGCGGCCCCAAGCGCGCCAATGTGCCGTGATGACCTTGCTAATCCACAGTTACAGGAGCTTGTTGCAAAGGCTGGGGATTTACTGATATCCTTCGAGAACGTTATATCGCGGTTAACTGCCTTTAACAACTATACCCCCCCGCCCAGACAGCTTGCTCCGTTGTCGGAGTCGTATGCGACATTTTACAATGCTTTCATTGCGTGGAAGGCACGCGACTCTAATACGCTGGTGGATATGATGGTCCTGCAGTTTGTTGAGCTCGATGCTATATGGGAGACTGTTAAAGATAGCACGGAGGAAGCCGTGACAGCTTCTTACCGTGATGGTATTCGAGCAAATCAACTGAAGCTTATGGTCAGAATTAAGAAGTTGGCTGGCCCGGTACAAGGCAAGCGTCTTATATCGAATGCGATCAAAGAAGCCCGTAAGGCCAGGGCAACCAAGCCAACAGGGGATTCTCGTCCGAGAGCAAGCGTGATCAGCTCTACTCCGACACCTGATCTTCAGGAGCTTGCCAAATCGGAGCAGACGGTAGAGAAGCATCTCCAAACTATGACACCACCGGCGACGCCTACACGAACTGCACCTGTCGCTGATGCGAACCACGCAGAGCGCCTCAGAACGGTACAATCACTACTACCGGACAACCGCAATGTCATCCATGAACTGGCGATCGACAAGGAATATCGCATCGCTATGGAGGACTGTTTAGAGCAGCGCGGTGTGGTCAACCGCGCGATCTTCGACGCCATGCGCCGTGAGGTTGCCGCTGGGAACAGTGACCCATGGACCCTTGCCATGGCAGAGAATATCAAGGGCAAGCTTCATAGGCTGTTGCAGCCTAACACGTCGCTACACAACTTGATAAGTGGGGTCTTAGATGTTGACGTCGTTCGCCAGGAGCTCCGTGCTGGTAGTTTCTCGTACGAGAAGTTCTTTTCCTTCATGAGCACCATCCTGCCTAAGCTCTGCGCCCCGATACGGGACGAAGAAGTCAAAGACTTGGTGCAAAACAAGCTTCAGAACGGAGATCTAGTTACTCGTCTTGAAGCTCTAATGCATTTCATCGACGTGATGCAGCTCGACTACGCAAACTACATGCTCTCCGAGTCTTCCCCCGAGCTCATCAAGCACGCCATCCCCTATGAGCAAAAACACTTCGCCGATAGTCTGGAGCAAGGCGTGCACACCCTCGAGTACACCGAAGCCTGGTGGAACGCTGCCCGCACCAAAGTCCTCGACGAAGCCGCCCGCCGCGATCCCGAAGGCGTCAATCTCCCGCGCAGCCGTCCAACGCCAGAGAAGTTCTACTCTCAAATGCTCATCGATGTCTTCACCGACATCAGCGCGGAATCTGGGACTCACCTCCCTGAGACTCTGCAGCTTGATGCGAGACGCATTAAGCGGGTGCGCGCAGATCTGCTACGTATTCTGTGCGCGGGCGCAGTGCTCATCCAGGCCAAGAACCTGCTTAAGCGCGATGTGCGCAGCCAGTGGAAGACGGAGGCGTCGCGCATCCTCAGCGTGCTTGAGGGCGCTAAGTCCGCTGCTAGCGCGAAGGATGGCATCCAAGCTGCCCTCGAATCTTGCAGAAGTATGCCGTCGGCGACAAAAGCGCATCTGCGCGAACTGGTCGCTAGGGTGGCGGAGAATACCTATGAGCTTGGCTTGATGGAGACAGCGACGCTGCGGGAGCCGGTCATGAGACTCTTGCTGAAGAGACTAAGAACACACATCCTAGCGCGTGTATCAGCGACCACGGCGAGCGAGAAGGTGAAGGCTACAACGACGGCGAGTGAGGGGCTCGCGACGCTCGGCTTGCCGGAGTTCGTGGCGCCAATTGGAAAGATTGTGGAGGAGATTGCGAGGGTGGGAGCTGTGGATCGGGAGGCGCATGCGCTGTGGTATGAGATTTTGGAGAAGAAGGCTGCGGCGGGGCAGGAGCATTTGGTGCGGGGTTAGGTTGGGTTGGGTTTGGTTTGATTATGGGGTGGTGATAGGTTGGGAGGCTTAGGAGGCTTGGATGGGGGCGGTTTTTGGGGTGTTGCTTTTTGGTTGTTTTGGTAATGGCATTGGATGAATGGGTTGGGACTTGGATGGCGTTTGGGATCTGGAGGCTTGGGATGGGCTGGTATTTGATTCCCCTGGGCTGGTTTAAATTGTATGTATGGGTTTGGGTTTGGCACTTTGGAAGGGGGGTGCCGATGGCATTGGTTTGATGAGACTGCTGCATTTGAAGACGATTATAGAGAGGTGGCTTGTTAGAGGCAGAGCGAGAAGCATACTGCAATATATTGCATCAGCGTTGCCAGTTGGCATTTCAAGTTGTTTGTCTCTTATCGAAATATTTTGTGTTGCTGTTCTTGTGATGCAAACGGGGGTTCTCTCCTATATTCTAAGAATCTAGAGTTAATTGATGCTTTCATATAAGGGTCCTGCAGATAAGAATACCGAAATTGTAATAGTTATGATCTCAGCCCTGCCGGATTAATTTCATGGTATGAAACCTGTAAACTATTATAAACAACCATATGCCAAGGCGAGGCTGCAGATGTGGACCACGCAGCACCTGCTATTGGCCCGATCAACAAAGCTGTGAAAAATAATTCACGTGACCCAGCGATTAGAGGAAATTTATTTCTCGCCAGCACTCAGCGATGATAATTAAATCCGCAACTCTCTCGGTGACCGCAACGTGAATCTCACCTCTCCACGTGTCCCTCACCACTGTAACGTACCTGGCACCGACCAGCGCTACCAATCCTCCCATCACCCTCTCAATCCCTCCCACCACCACATGCACGACAAAATGTCGACCAAGCGCAAGCTCCCCTCCAAACTCGCCGCCCCGGTGGTAAAACCCGCGCGCACACCAAGCAAACAGATTCTCTCCGAAGCCCGCGCCGTCGTCACCGGCTCAGCACTAGACTTCGACTCCCCCTCCGTCCAACTCAACGGCTCAAACCACCTCGACCTCACCCTCGACTCCTCCGCCGCCTCCTCCGACAACGATGAGGACGAAGACGAAGAAGACCCTGCCAACTTCCACGCCCCCGCCGACGCAGACGCAGACGACATCTCCATGGCCGACGCCACGGAGCCCACCTTCGGCGACCTAGTCCTTGCGCACACCAGCGAGCCCATCTCCGTTTCCTCCGCCTTCCCATCCGCCGCCGCTAAGACCGCGTCGTCTGCGCTCGCTGCGCCGTCGGGTGCGAGTCTGGGGGTTGCGCTCAGCCAGGCGCTGAAGACGTCTGATCATGCGTTGTTGGAGAGCTGTTTGCAGACTTCGGACTTGCCGACTATTCGGGCGACGATTCAGAGGCTCGCGGCGCCGTTGGCGTCGACGCTGTTGGGGTTGTTGGCGGGGAGGTTGCATAGACGGCCTGGACGGGCGGGGAGTCTGATGGTGTGGATCCAGTGGACGTTGGTTACGCATGGGGGGTACTTGGCTACGCAGCCGCAGGTTGTGGGGAAGTTGGCGGAGCTGAATAGGGTTATTGAGGAGAGGGCGAGGGGGTTGCAGGGGTTGTTGGCGTTGAAGGGGAAGTTGGATTTGTTGGATGCGCAGATGCAGTTGAGGAAGAGTGTGAGGGAGGCGAGGATGGGAGAGGAGGAGGAGGATGATGAGGATGTGGTTTATGTGGAGGGTGAGGAGAGTGAGGAGAGTGAGGCGGAGGTGGTAGAGGGTGGGAAGAGCAAGAAGTTGAAGAGGAGTGAGGAGTTTGGGGATAGCGAGAGCGAGATGTCGGATGATATGCCTGATACCCTTGGCGATCGCATTATTGCAGATTCAGATGGGGAGGAGGAGGACAGCGATGACGAGGGCGGACTCCTGGACGACGAGGCTGAGGAGACCGATGATGACAGCGGAGATGACGAGGAGGAAGTGGATTTTGACGACGCTGATGAGGACGACGAGGACAGCGATGACGCCGCCGCCGCGACGCCAGCGCGCTCATCAAAAATGGCAAAGCTCAATGGCATGTTCGGGAAATCGAGATAAATAAAAGTGGTTCTATATATGCGATTGCAACTAGACGGGGGGCATGGGGGGAGGGGCGGTACATCAGATACCGGAACGGAGAATGTGAAAGAGCGTCAGAAGGGGGCGGATCGGGAGGCGTAATGTTATGCATGGGCCGGCGTTTCTGCACTCGTTTTCTACGCCGTCCGATCAGAGAGGGGACGTTGTTCATATAGGTGAATGTGCGGCATTGCTGCATGGCGTGTGTAGCGTTAGATGGGACTGGAATTAGGAATACGAAAGGCACTGTTTGCGGAAAGAAGCTCTGTGTGTTAATTGAAGTGAATTCAAATGGCTCTACTGTATAAGCAAATAATAGAGACAGTGCTGTATTAATGACAATTGCAGATTTGCTAAACACAACTGATAAATAGACAAAGCATCCCAACTCGAAACCATCATTCCCGCCCACCATCCTCCTCAAGAAAGTAGCACACCCCATATGCATCCGTAAACCTCCTTATATCATCATAGGAATCGTTTCTCCATCCTGACCCTCGGTGGTGCATAAACCGGTCTAACTGGCACCGCCCCCCTCCTCCCACTCCCCCCCTGTCCCACGGGTCTCATGCTACACCACATCTGCCTCTCGCCACCACCCCCATCAAAAAACGACGCAATAGTCCTATGATCTGGACAATCCCGCCCCTGCGGGTCCCGCCCTCCACTATGAATCCTCAGCTGCGACGCGACTCGAAAATCTGGCCGAATGTTGGAATGGATGATCGCCTCCTTAAGATACAATATGGTCGTATTTTGACTGACTTTAAATTTCAATTTGGGAATTTCAGCCCTCGGCCGCGGCCGCGCCTCTGGGACATGAACGATTAGTTTGATCTCCCCAACAGGGCCCCTAAGCGCGTTCATGGTGCGGAAGCACTCGAGGGGCCCCACGCGCCTTTGTGGCGAAGGCCCATATCCTAGAGTGGTGAGCTGTATTTTTTTTGGTAGAAACTCCGTCGTCCCCGGCCTGGACCACTGACAACGCACAGCCTGTCTGATGCCGCTGGTCGGGTCGTTCAGCATGGCGTCCCTCAAAACGGCAATAGTGGCACCGATGGGCAAAACATAGGTTCTCAACTGAGCTATGGCCTCATCTGCGGGGTTAGGCGACGGCCCAGGCCAGATCCGTACGGGCATGAGGAAGTTCTTCTCTGCGCGTGGAGCATGATTCTGATCAACGCCGTCCTGCCAGTTATGTAACCTGTTCATTCCATCTAAGCGCCTGGGAACATTCTGCCGCGGCCTCTTCAAATCTTCTCTTGCTTCTGGCTCCGGAGAGGGCCGTTTTGGGGGCCGTGGAACGGCGGCCGCAGGAGGTCGATTTTGGGGTCGTGGAACAGCGGCCGCGGGAGGGCGTTTTACACGACTCACTAGCCTACCCCAGTTTGGAATTTTGAATATATTACCTTGCTCCGGCTTTACTGGTTTTTTGGGGCGCTTGTCATTGATGATATCAATGGGCCTCTGGAACTTGACCCCCGGCCATGGTTTGCGATCTGGGAGGGGATCGGATTCCGCCTTTGGCGGATTCTGGCCCCTGGCCGGACCAGCGGGTGCGTTGTGCCCCTTCACCGCACCACCATGTGGATCAAGTCCCTTACGTCGCCTCGCAGCAAAATCCTTCGCGCACTTGACCTGATACATCTGGCGCATACGGTGGTTCACGACCTTCTCCATTTCCGGGATCCGCTTCGGCCACACGTATTTCGGTTTATCTCCAAACCACTGATCAAGCAGTAGATAGTTGACGGGAGTGAGTCTCTCATCTACCTTTGACGCGTGGGCTGCCTCGGGTTTAACGGTTCTAAGGCCTTGCCTTGTCCTCTTGAGCAATTGTATGGCAGTGGGTCGATAGCGGGGTTCTCTGAATAGACATTCGGCGATGAGGCCGCGCAGGACGCTGCCGGGTTTTGGCAGTTTTTCTAGACCGCAGCCATACGTTGGGTAGTTCTTATCATGCCCCGTGAGAAACGAACTGAATGGTTGTCGACGGGGCATACTCTGTATTTTCATTACGAGGCAATACATTATGCAGCCGATCTGATAAACATTCGTGCATGCTGCATATCGCCGTTGATGGCGTGGGAGGTTGTCATATTGTTCCTATGCAGTATCAGCACACCAGAGCAAAATTACCAAAAAGGGGAGAGTTGTCATACTGGTGCTCTAAAAGAAACCGTTCCGACATTTTCATAATCATTTAATATCTGGTCGCGATCTCTATGGGGCCCACTCCGTTCGTTGGGAAGACACGCCGAGACCCCAACGTCCGAGATCACAACCCGCCTAACTTCCATGTGTTCTCCCGAACCTTCACGCCCCCCAATCAGTGCATTTTCGGGCTTGATGTCGAAATGCACCACCTCACGCCCCTGTATCCACGGCACCCTCTTCGAAAACCGCGACTCCGAGTCCTGTTCATTCCCACGCTCCATAGCCACCGCCGCCTTCGCAAAGCAGTGGAACCATGACCATAGCGTAGCCTCAGAGTGGACGTCACCATGGTAAGAGATATCCTGAATGTGGCGGCTAACGCTACCCCCGTCGAAGTACTCTATGAATATGCGATGCACCTCCCTCCTCTTCTGATCAACCGTTACCCAATCCTGGTGCCCAACATCGCGGTGAACGTGTCCATAGATCTGCGGGAAGTGCCTCGATCCCGTCCTTGTCAGCATTTCCATGATAGCTGCCTCTAGAACCAGACCCTTATTCTCCACCGCGCTCGCCTGTTTGACAACAATATCACCAACCTGCGCCTGTACTGATCCCTTCAGACGGTGCTTCTTTCCCCTATATTGCCAGTGGCCAGCTATCCCAAAACCACCGCATCCTAGGACGCTGATTCCCTCCCATCCCGTTGGGAAGGGTCTGTTCCACTTCTTAGAGGTAACTAACCATTCAGTAGCGCGCGAGTCATAGGCCTTGATCTCATCCCCATTGTCGAAGCCCTCGGGTGGATTCCCGACTTCGGTCCAATCGTCCACGGAGAGTTCGCGCCTGGCGATCGCCTCATGGTTCCTTGTGTTTATAGGAGTGTGCCCCCAGCCCGAGTGCTCAGCCATGTCGAATTGCTTTACCCTCAGAAATGCGTTCGGTGCTGCTGAAGGGCTCGATATATGAGAGAGTAAGAAGATCGGTGATGTGCTAGAAGGAACAAGATTGTGAATATGCAAAAAAAAGTGTCCAACTCCAAACGTGCCCTCAGAGAATTTTAACGTCATGGAGAGACAATGAATCGGTTCGGTGATTTTCCATGTGGCGTCCTTTGTGCCTCCCAAGGAAATTCTTTCATCCAAGCTTGGCCCACCGCAAACATTCTCCGCAACCGTCAGGGAAACAAAGACAAGCCCGACCTGATAAAGAGAGCCTTTCACGACTTTTCTCCAATATGACAATTCTCGCCTGCCCATCAATCTGCCCTTCCCCTCCAAACCAGTCACATATCACCCACCTCCCCTCAACTCCCCCTCAACCTCTCAATATCCCCCCTCACCTCCTCAACCTCCCCCTCCATCTCCTCCCAAACCCTCGCAATCTCCCTCATAACCCTCTCCTTCCCCCCCTCCCGCCCAACCCCATACCTCCCCAACTCCCTCTCCGCTCCCCCCCTCCTACTCTCCATCCTCACCCTTCCATCCCTCAAATGCTCTCTATACACCTCCAACGCCCTCACCGCTTCAGGACCATACACTAGTCCCTCCGCGAGTTTCAATTTCTGCTGCGCTTCCGCAGCGGTGGTGGCGCATGATGCGGCTAGCATCTCAGCGTGTGCGCGTGCGTGGCGTGATAGAGAACCGTGCGTTGTTTGCTCGAGGACGCGGATTACGGCTGCTGATTGCGCGGTGTAGAGGGCTAGTAACTTGACAGCGAGGTCGGTGAGGACAGTGCGTCGAGCGGCGAGGGTGAGGCGCTGAGTGCGGATCTCGGAGCGGAGAGTTAAGATCGAGGTGGCGAGGGAGGGAATGTTCCGGTGGAGGAAGGAGGAGTTGGTGTGCGGGTTCATTAACCGGGTTAGGGGGAGGGCGTGGGAGGTTAGGTGGGTTGAGAGGAGGGCGGCGATGGTGGGGAGGTTGGATTGGAGGGACGGGAGGGGGAGGGGGGTTGGGGAGCGGAGGGAGAGGGTGAGGAGGATGATTAGCTCTGTTAGAGCGGCTGGGAGGGGGATCTCGGCAGCTGGGGTGGATTGACGGGTTGATGATGGTTTTGCCTTGGGTGCTGGCGCGGGTTCGGTGAGGGGGAGCTCTTCCAGGGCAGTCCGTAGGATCTTGGCGCGCGTAGCTTTTAGACGGAGGTCTTTGAGTTCCTGTGCCTTGTTAGTAAGAGTCTCTAGGCGAAAAATGCGAGGAAACGCACAGCAGAAACGGCATCACGCTCCGCCTGCGCGGGGTGGTTCTTCGTCCCTCCATCTGGGGTGAGGAGTTTAGTCGACAGCGTCTTGTGCAGCAGTGCAAATTTAGGGTTTGCCTGCAAGACAGCGCTGTCGATTGGGGGTATCATTGTGGTGGTTTGCGTATAAGCAAGGAGGGAGTGGGTGGGTGGCAGCCTTGCCTAGGGGATGGAGTTGTTTACAGTTTGTGGCAGCGAGGCTGGCAGGCGCGGTGAGGGAGACGCGGTGATGCCCCACAGCGGGTAGATCCGCTGGGACGCTCGTAGCGAGGTGCCTGGCAACGACGACGGAATTTCTCAGCTTACGGTATATTTCGCGTCATGATTATCAAAGCTTACGAAATTAATGGCCCTCATGGAATTGAAAAATATTACACCACACTGATCCGTTAGCTAACATTACTCAAAGAACAACGCAATATTCCATCCCCCACACCCGCCCATGCAACTCTCCCTCCCCCCAAGCTAAGCCAAGTATAGTCGCAACACCACCAACAAAGCTGAAAAAATCTCACCACATCCTCCACCACTAGCAGCGCAAAAACTATCAAAAAGGTAGGCAGCCACCAACATCCTGCCTGCCGTATGACTGCCGGGAAGCCAATCAGGCAAATCTTTGAGTGGCATGGCGGCCACGGAACGGCCGATGATGGGAGCGTGCATATGGGTATGTGCATATTTGCCATCGTTAGCTTCGGAACTAGTGCGCGGGAAGGGAGTTATGGCAGGGGGTGGGATATCAGACCAAGGGTTCGGGACTTGGGGTGTTGCTGGACGGGGGAGGGATGGTTTTTTTGCGGCTCTGCGGAGGATGGAGGTGCGGTTTGGTGTATATGAGTGGGAAATTTGGGGGGAATTGGGTTCGGCCTTGGTATGTGATATTTTGGTTATCGGTTTACAAAATACGAAATTGGCTTTTTTTATTGGGATTATTTGGACTGAAAGCTTCTGGGTGTTATTACTAAGTGTTCTTGCAACATACTGTTTGATATTCACTTGAGACTCTGGAGGATTTTCCCTGATTGGACTCAGAGGGTATAAATCCATACTTACAACGATTTACCTGGATTAAACAGCACAGGGACAAGGGAAAAACAGACCTGGAAGGGGAAATTTGAGTCCCTACTCATAACAAGCACAAATCCAGACTCACCTCTTCGGCAAGGAATATATTCCAAGAGCCACCCCTCGGCCTTTTTGGAAAGATATTCCAAGATATTAACTCACCTTGGATAAGAAAGACACTCAAAAAAGAAACCAACTTACCTTGCCGGATCAGAAAGACATCCGAAATACACCACTCCAGAACCCACCCACATTTCGCCAACCCCACCACCATCATGGACCTCACCCCCTCCGCCATACCCCTCGCCANCCCCCTCAACCCCACCACCCGAATCAACAGCCTCACTCCCGTCCTCACCCCCCACTGGCGCCTCGACGGCTGCAGCTCCCAAGGCATCCAATTCCACGCCCTCCCCCTCTTCACCCCTCTCCCACCCCCCCTCTTCATCTCCACCACCATCCAACCTCCCTCCGCACACCCCACGCTCTCTCACCTCCTCGACCTCCCCCAGGCATTCAGCCACCGCGGCGTCTCCGTCAAGAATCTCGGGATTGCGCAACACGTCTTGAGGGTTTTGGAGCACTATTCCGCCGCCTACCCCCGTTTTGAGGAGACATACCGTACGCTCCCTTTCGGTTCGAGAATTGTCTTGGAGCGCCTCGATAAGGATGTTAGGAAATGCCATATCACGCTCCTCCGAAACACACAGCTCGAGCACACGCTCCTGACCCCCTCCGACCTTGCCAAGCTCGCGCCTGAGATACATGCAGCGGCCTGGCCAGAAACAGTAGACATCACCTCGTTAACCCTCGTGCGCCAGATCCACGACAGCGTCTGCGTCGTCGCACTACCAAGTTCCGGATCACTGGCACCACGTGAACTAGTCATGAAAGCTGTTGTGAGTGATCCAAAGTACTTCTACCACGAGCTGATTTCACTACTCCACCTCCCAGCCCACCCTAACACCATTCGTCCGCTCTACCTCGCAACGAAGAAATGCGGGTTTGGTGGCAAGGTGGGTGTTGTGGGGATGCTGCTCCCGTTCCATCGTGCGGGCAGCCTTCGGGATGTGCTGCCTCTGCGTTCTCTAACTGGGACTTTGGCATGGAGTGATCAAATGCACTGGGCGAAGGGGTTGACGAGGGCATTAGTGCATGTTGTGCACCAGGGGGGATATTATTCAGACCTGAGACTTGATAATGTGGTTGTCGCTGAAGATGGGGAAGCTGTACTGGTAGATTTTGAGCAGAGGGGTGTTTGGGCTGGGTTTTCAGCGCCAGAGGTGGCGTGTATTGAGAATTTGGCTATCATTGCGATGAGTGCCAATGGGGAGGTGCCGGAGGTAGTGAGGTCCGAGTATCGTGCGAAGATGGATCGTTTCTTCCCCGGCTGGAGGGATATAGGGAAAGGAGGGAACAAGGGGAGGACAGATGGATTTTCATTGGGGTGGTTGGCGATGGATGCCGAGGAGAGGGAGGCGGCGATGGTATATATGCTTGGCAGGGCACTGTGGTGTATCTTTGAGGCTGTGGGGATGCCAGAGCGAGCAGTGTGGAGGCACGGTGGCCGAGAAGGCGGGGTTGAGTTCCCAGCGTATAGGAGGGCGGGACAGAGGGAGAGGGAGTTGATTGATAGATGCACGAGGGGAAGGGTTGATAGGAGGAGAGAGCAAGGAGTTGTGAGGGCTGGGGGCAAGATTGTGCTGAAGGAGGGAGACGGGACAGAGAGTGCAGAGGTGGTGCAGCGGGCTGCAAAGAATTGGTGGATCGAAGAGTTGGAGAGGGGGGAGAGATTCTTGGAAGAGAGAGAAAGGAACAGAGAACTGAGAAGAGAAAGCGAGGAGAGGGGAGGTTCTTCTGTATTTGGTGGCAGGCCAAGATTGCAAGAGGTTCTTGATATTTTGGAGAGTTGGGAGGTGTGAGGTGTGAAGTTGACCGATTGGATAGCTGGCCAGATGTGCGGTTGACTCCACACCGGTCTGTGGTCCCCGAGATGCTAGGAGGGAGTAGGGCTAGATGCTGATTTACCGGATATTGATGCACACCGGTTGATAAAGTGGAAAAAATGTGTTTGTCAGATACTGGACTGGAATGGTGGGCGCATTTTTATCGTCGGACACGAGATACTATTGAATCAAGTCGTATATTTTAGAGTGAGGCTTTTTTTCCGAGGAGTCGTTTCCGGTTCGTGTACCCAGCACCCGGTGAGAGTTGAAATTTTATAATCGGGGCATTCGTTTCGTGTCCCACATACCGGTGAGAAGGAGGTCTTCGCAGCTCGTGAATGTTTCTTGACTGCTCATTTACTCAAAGTGACAACGGTGAACATGACACCTCACTTTCTCGGCCCCCCTACGCTCTTTCCTTCTTTGCCGACCGGTCCATGAAGCTGTTGCGCTTCACATCATGGAAAGCAAATTTCCCCTTCCATCCTTTTGCTCCCGGCTCTATTTGGCCCTCACCGGTGTTGATCAAGATTAATCTTCCGGATTCATATCCATCAATCGGTCTAGGCTTGGCCGCTGGCAGAATTGTCACCGATAAGTGTCTCCAATTGGAAACGTACTCTTGGTTAGAGAACGAACCGGTGTAGTATTCTAAGTGGATTCGATGAGCGGAATAACGGGACCGGTGTGTTGTGAGTGGGTTGCGGGGCGCAGTTGAGTGTTGTGTGGCCATTGTGGCCAGTCATCGTCGACTTCAATGCTGTGATCGTCAGTGTCGTGCATATCTATCCAACGCTGCGATGTAGCCCTGATGTAGCTGTGATGCAACTGTATATACTGTACTATACTTTACATACCTGGACCCTGAATTATCTGAGGCTCCCAGTCTCTTCGGTCTATTTTCCCCAGCTCCCCGCTCCCTCCCGCTCTCTCCACTTCCCTCCCGTTCTGGTCATGGTGGTTCTCCCGCTCTTTCCCTGGCTCCACTGTGGTTCTGTCTCCCTACCCTAACCCACCACCATAATCTCCATCATCACCATCACAATCACAATCACAATCACCACCACCACCACCACCTCCTCCTCCTCCATCCTTCTCAATATCATCGGATCGAAAGATCCCATTGCATATCCATATATCGTGATCACCTCTTATGACCATCTATCTACCATCGTCACGTCGTACAGTTCAATCTAGCACTTGTCGTTTGTAGCTACAGCGCTACGAGTGCGAATGGATTCGTTCTTTGCCCTGCTCAGCCCTGTTAGCTATCGCTGTCGCTGCCGCTGTCGCTACCGCTCTCACTGTTCGTCACCGTCCACAGCATGCCTGCCCATCGTTTGCCAATCCCGGCCATCAAGCATGGGTTCGTCTTCTCTATCTTCTTTATCCTCTCTTCCCTTTTGCCTGGCTGCCCCCATCCATTCGCGGTACTTTCCACCACACTATGCAATGTACGTACGCTCTCGTACCAAATATGCAGCTACTTACAGGATTATGCAGATACTTATAATACCTGGTATGCAGCCTTCCCAGTCGGGTGAAGTGCGGCTGAATTATTTCCATTATTTCCATCCCTCCATCTTCACTCCTCCCACACCGGTGAGCCAGCCTTGTTGCAACCCTGCAACCGGTGAGAACCATCCACATTGAAACCTTCCCTTCTACAACCTGCAACCTCACTACAACCAACTACAACCAACACAACGCGCATTTGCCCAACAGTCCACTTTTTTCATGAGAATCTCTTTATATCCTTCCATGAAACACTTGCTTGCTCTGTACTACTCCACATCACAATTAACCCAACCCATCACCATCTCTTTTACCGCCACTTCCACTACACAGCCTTGTCCTTGTGTTGCTTACTATCCCTCCTCTCCAGTTATCCCCGGCTTCTCTGAACGCATACCATACCTTCCTTCCCAGCTATTCCTGACTACGCCCTCACTCATCCTGTCACTTTCCCTCCCTGAGACACAGCACTGTACTGGGCCACTACACTCTTTTACTTCCCACCGTGCGGTGTACTCATGTCTCGTGTTCCCTACAATTCCGCTGCATGGTCAGACCTCTCATCTCGGCAGCATACAGAAGGAAATATGTCACTAGCCCTGGACAACCGAATCGTAACTGGAGGTAACACCCCAGCTAAATCGGTAAGCTACACACACTTGCGCTGACTGACCGGCCGGCCTGCTCGTGATTCAACCAGATTCACCTTGTGGGAAGAATATATATATTCTGGGCCCTCCTCCCTCGCCGAACAATAGCAACCCACCCAGGCCCCCCTCATGCTTCTCCACGCATCACATAAGCCACATCAATCTAACTCCCTCCAGGCCAACCGCAAGAGGAAACACGACGTCGTTGTCGTCGACCCCGCCAACCCCGCCAACAACTTCACTTACAAGCGCCCTAGGTCTACCCACCCACAGCACCTCAGCCTCACCAGTCTCCCCACAGAGGAGCAGTACCGCCAAGCAGCTGAGATTCTACGCGTGCCCGTCACCCATCTCCGGTCAGTCATCCCTGACGTCGAGGAGGTGGAAGTTGAGCCTCAGCAGCTACTTCCGTACTATGACTGGCCGCTTTCGCAGCAATCTCCCAGAATGAAGGGCGCAATGAGTCGCGGGAGGAACACTCCGAAGCCCCGGTCAACTGGTTCGATGGCCGAGAAAGCTGTGGGTGGTGAGATCAACAATTACACGGAGGAGCAAGGAGAGAAGTCGGCTCTACAGTTGCATGGGCAAATGGATGGCTCGCCAGAATTTCCGGGGCCTACAAGACAAGGCGGGAGAGATAGTACGTTTTGTTTTCCGAAGGGGGTTTTTGTGGATTTCTTCACCAATTGGTGCTCTGTGGACGACGAACCTTCACACGGCAACGAATATGGTAAGTTGATTGGCTAGCTTGGAAGGGGATAGCTGACAATGGTCACAGAAAATCAACCGATGTTACCACCTGGTTCAGGTTCAGCACCTCAGTTTGTCGGGTCTCAGTTCATGGACAGCTATCCCCAGAATCATGTAGCCTCAAGTACCGACCTTCCCAATTCTTATGACAGCGGAGCCTATAATGGCTTTGGAATGGTATGCCTCCCTAACTCTTCTAATGTAGCTTAACTAACGCCGCTAGGAAACGTCTTTTGGCTGTGACATCCCTGAATTTGGCGGTCCATGGATGCAGCCCCTTCAACAATTCCAAGTGCAGACCCAACCCCATAAGCAAGAGATGACATATATACACCCTCCTAGCTATACGGAATCCAATCCCTCCTTTTCCAATAGCAATGGGTATCTAGAACCGCCACTCTATGACTCGGGCTTTGTCTCCGATGCCAGTCTTCCGCAACTGAAGTCAGAGACTAGACGAGGCTCTGACAGCGGCCGTAGTGTGGGAGATTCGGAGTCCGTGGTGACAGCCGTACCAACACGTCGAGGGCCATTCAAGAGCCAATATGACCGAGATCAGACCGCAGAGACTCGGAAAAATGGGTGTTGCCTCCGCTGCCGACTGCAGAAGATACGTGTACGTTTTTTCCGTTTCCAGTTGCTGAGTTTCTATCAAGTATTACACAAATCTGACCAGCACAGTGCGTCCCAGATCCTGCCAATCCCAAGGGCGTCTGCCTCACTTGCAAGAACGTGAAGGCGGCCAACATGAAGGTCCAGAAGCCGACGTGTATTCGCCACAGAATTACAGATGTTCGACTTTACAAGGTGGGGCAGGTTCCCGGACTTGAGTGGAGTCAGCGATGGGCAAACCGGACGCTGAAGGATATGGGTACTTGGGCAAACACGGATACGATTACTATTCAAGTTAGCGAAGGATATACGTCCACGCCGCTGAAGTTGGTGGTTTCTAAGTTTACGCCAATGAAGGGAGATGTACTGGAACGTAGTTGGGTGAGTAGTGCGGGCGTGAAGAAAAAGGTTGTGATCCCTTCGTACGCAATCAAGGACCTGGCGGCGGCAAAAGACGCATATAAGAAGTACATCAATCAAGGCGGGGCAGAATTCTTCCAGGGTGCTCTGGACCCGAAGGACAGGTTCCTTTGGATGACGTATAGCATGGCCATTGCTACCTCCAACGATGCGGATGTTGTGAGTGTCTCTGCTTCTCATCATAAACCGCGTCCAAACTAACCGTCGATAGCCAATGACACAACGCAGCCTCCTCAGAATGGTCCTCCAACTCTGGGTTGCCATCCGCCTAAATACAAAGTCTACCAACATAGTTGGTCCCGAAACCCTCGGCATGCCCTCCGATATTTTTGATTCCACGCACCCGACGCCGGGCCGCATCCCCATCCCTCCCGTGATGGGGAACCAGATCGAGCTGATCCTATCTCGCGACATCCAGGACCCGCTACGGGCCGACATCCTCGACGCTCTGCAGAAGTTGATTTATTCCAACAAACCAGGGTGCTGGTTCACAATATACTTGTGCACATTCATCTTGCTGCATAATTGCTCTATGATAACCAAACATGACTCGGCATATGCGAGAAAGCATGGACTTCAGGTGGGTTAACCCCTCTTTTTACTCCGGGTGCATTGATCGACCAACCAAACCATCCAAAAAACCAACACATGGGTGTCCCCTGCTAACCGACCCCGCAGGCCCGATTTGCGCGACCAGCAATGGTGGCAGAATATCATGCCGGCGCCACGGCGCTGCTTGCACATTTCCACCTCTGTAATAAGGGCTCATACCCATTCAGCGCCGAAGCCGGGAATAGGTCGGATATTCTGACTGCCGCCGGGCTGACGGACGGACAGACAAAATTCATTGAAGCGACCAGGAAATTCGTTAATGGCAATGGTGAGTGATGCATGCCCCATTCTTCCCAGTTCCCGTCCAATCTTCTACCCCGCTCATCTGCCAGCGGGAATGAGAGAAAGAAGACATGGCTAACACGGCGTAGCGGCCCGCTTCGAGGAATTCCGATGGGTAGATGCATTTGACAACGACTATTATTTCATATCCCAGCTATACGAGCAAGACTGGAAACCTCGAATCAAGATCTGATGTCTGCGGCTGAAGAGGCTCAAAACGACACTTTTGTAGGAGTCATGGGGTCAAAGAGTCACTGATGTAATATGAAATACCCGGAAGCCATGCATTGCATATGCATTGCATCCATCATGCAGTCCGCTGAGCTGGGACAAGCAAACAATACGTTTATTTAGTGCGTTGCTTTTTTTACTTTGCTATAGAAACAATATGTATAATAGCAAACAACCGGCCCAATCGGCTGGGTCAGGGGGAATACGTAGGGACGGAAGAAGGGATGATCATGCACATGGAGGAATGGGCTTCGGTGAGATTAGGAACGGAGGACGGAAAATGGTCTGTATGTCTCACCTATCACGTATAGTATGCGTTGCGTTGCCTAATTTTTAAAATCCTCATTACCGTTCCTTCCACATAAACCCTGAAAATAAAGGAATAGAATAGGCAGCCAGCTCGTCAGCCTAGCTCCTTCCCCCCATTATCACCCCATAACCAAAACCCAAACCAAAAGCTTCCTAAAACCAAAAAATAACCCCACTTAATCCGAAATCTCCCAATTCCTCCAATCCCACCCCGCAGCTGAACCAATCCCACTCCTCTCCCACCCGACTAACATACCATAATATGGGCTTCCAACACACACCCGCCCCAGCCATTGGCCACACAATATACACCACCCACACCCCCCTACACACATTCCACCACACCTCCCGGGGTGTTGCGGCTCAAGTGAGCGCTCCTGATTGGGGGACGCGCCTGCGCCGGGGGGGTGAGAGGGAGTCATGCGCTTCTGCTGTCGTGATGACGCTTCCTGGTGCGGGGGCGTGGGAACGATGCGGCTCTTTTGACAGGGCTGAGGTGGGTCGGAGGTCCGGAAAAAGGGGTTGGGGGGGGGGGAGTTCTGTTTCAGTTTCATAGTTATGCTGTGGTGGTATGGGAGGGGGGGAGGTATGTATGATTTTGGGCTATCTTCCGGGAGGGCGGGGGCCTAGAGGGAGCGAACGGAAGAGGGGTGTCTTATGCCTTATCGTGGATATCCGTTAAGCCACACGGGTCGGCGCGAGTTGAGTAAGGGGCGTTGATAAAGTTTACGTTCGTGTGTGTTTTGGGGATGGTGTTTGAGTGGTGAGGTTAGGTGTCTGACGTGTGCATTGGGAGGTTGAAGGTGTGTGTGGAACTGGTAGGTTTTGGGAAGAGAGGAAGGAGGGGGGTTGCATTGCGCGTGGAGATGACGGAGGGGATTTGGAATGTGCAATCTGTAATCTGCAGGGAAAGCTGAGGGCGGGTAGGGTAGCTAGGTGGTTAGCTGGTTTGATAGCTAGGTGCTGGGAGTTATCGGATATATATATTTGGGTTTGACCCGCCTTTGACGTTCTTCTTCTTCTTCTTTATTTATCAACAGTAGCTTTGAATATATAAACTCAAGTCATCCTTGCTCGGCTTTCCTCCTCCTCCTTCTTCTTTATCCATCACCAGCATCCTCGACGTCAGCGATCCTCAACCCTCCCCTCACTTCACTATTGACAACCACCATCCTCGAGGTCGTCGATCTTCCATATCACTACCATTTATCAACAATATATCACCACTATATCCTCACAAATAACACAACAATGGCTCTCGTTCACCCCCAAAACCACATCCCCACGACGACCGCAGACATAGACGCCTACGCGCTCCCAGCCTCCTTCCCATCATCCATCTCCTCACCTCTAGCCTGGACTGGCGCCGAGCTCGCAGATGAGAGCTACATATACCACCTCACTCCCACCGACCTATCCGAGATCGAGGATGCATTAGAAGTATTCAAAAGTACGTCACCCACCCCTTCGCCACCTCCTTTCATCCGCCTACTGCAACGGCCCGCCCCGTCTCCCGCCCTCCCTCCCGTACCCACACCTCATCCACACACCCCAGAGCACCTACATACACCCCCTACCCTTCTCAGGCAGACAAAACGCATACTAACACTCCACCCTTCCAGCCTACGGCCTCAACGGCGACCTCGCCACACCAGCTACCTTCCCCCTCCCAACTCTCGGTCCAAAACTCCGCTCCCTCTCCTCCGAACTCTATAATGGACGTGGCGTCTGTCTCATCCGCGGACTGACGACTGATATGTATGGACCTGAGGAGGGGATGGTGGTGTTTATGGGGGTGCAGAGTTACATTGCTGGGGCGAAGGGGAGGCAGGATGAGAGGGGGAATATGATTGGTGAGACCTCTCTTTCTTTTGGCTTGGTAGTGGGGATGGAATAGGGGGATGGTGTTGCTGACTGGGGGTAGTGCATATTACACCGTCGGTTTATGAGGCGAAGCATTCGAGGCATTCGATGGATAGTCTGGTATGTTGTCTCTCTTCATCCTTGCCCCTTTCTACATGTCACTTTGCTTACCCCCGCCCCNCACTCACCACCCCTAACCCCTCTTTCTTGGCACAACAATCAAGCTTCACAAGCTAACACACACAAGCCCTTCCACACTGAAGCTACGGGTGACATCCTAGCCTGGCAAACCCGCGCCGCCGCCGCCGAGGGCGGAAAATGCATTGTAACATCCGCATACACAGCCTACAACCTCCTCGCCGCCACCTGCCCCGAGGTAATCCACACCCTCGCCAAACCGGACTGGCCATTCGCATAGTAAGTCCCCTCCCTCCCTCCCCCGCTCCCCTCCTCCCCTTTTCCAGCGCAGCCGCGCTAACCCCTCCGCCCAGCCCAACCCTCCACTACCGCCCAATCCTCTACCACACCTCCCGCAACCTCCTCATCAACTTCTCCCCCTCCGCCCTCCTCTCCACCCCATCCCACCCCCGCCCCTCACACCTCCCCTCCCTCACACCCACCCAACTGCGCGCCCTCTCCGCCCTCCAAGCGGTCGCGCGCGCTACGGAGCTGCATATCAGTACGCAAGCGGGGGACATGCATTTCATCAACAACCTCGCTATTATGCATCGGCGGTCTGCATTTTCTCCACCTGCTGCGACAGCATCGGGGGCTGCGGGGGGGGAGATGGAGCCAAAACGCCATTTAGTCCGTATGCGCCTCCGTTGTCCGGAGAGGGGGTGGGAGATCCCGAAGGAGTTGAGGGGGGCGTGGGAGGAGGCGTTTGGGGAGGAGGGGGGGAGGGAGTGGCATCTTTTTCCGATGCCGGAGGGGTATTTTCCGCTGAGGAAGTTTCCCGAGTAGGGCTTGCCTCTTGGTGGTTTAGTATGGGGAGTGAGTGAGTGAGGATGGTTGGGGGAGGGTTGGGACATTTCTTTGATTCTTGGGGAGGGGAGAGGCGAAGGTGCCGTTCGAGGCTGGATACTACCTCACGGCGTTTCTGCCCTCCCGAGTTTTACTTCTTTTCACGGGTATCCTGGAGGCAAGGTTAGGGCTTCTCAGGATTTTTTTGACTCACTTTTTTTAATACCAGTTTTTTGGCGTGGATACCCCTCTTGTTGCCTGGATTTTATTTTATTTCAATTTTGGTCTTGGCTTTGGTTGCCTCACCGAGTTATACGTTTTTCTTAGTTTACATTTGGTTTTGGTTGCCTCACCGAGCTATACGTTATTTCTCATTTCTTATAGTGGGGGCAGATTGTGGCTCTACACTGGACGTGGATGCCTCGATGGCTGCCTTGTCATGTCATTCCTACATGAGGGTATCGGGGCGAGAATGTTTTAAGCAGCAAGGCTTTCGGGTGGCGAATATTGTTTTGCGATACGTGAGCGCAGCAATGGGTTTTAGGAAAGCATGGATTTTTCGATGATAAATGACTTTAAGGGCAAAAGAATCTCTTCTTGGGTTGTGCTGGACATATAGATTCTTTTGCCCTGGATTTAAATCGATGGGGTTTTCAAACAATACTTTGGCATCTTTTGACTTGAGGAAAATAGTGTGTATGTGTATGCGTGCGAAAAGTGATAAAATACGATTTTTGATAAATACATAAAAACCTCCCAAGGCACTCTCTGTCTCTATCTAAGTCTAGGTATATAACGAACATGCAAAAAAAACATGACAAATAACAATCCAAGCCGCATAAATGCACCCCCCCTTTCCATATACATGGCCCGTAAATTGACGCCCTGATTTTTTTTAAAAACGAAATTGATATCCAAAATGTACTCCACCCCCCCATCGTCCTGTTTTTTGGTATTTCCCGCGTAATATATGCAATTCCCAAAACGCCTTGTTCCGGTTTTTCGTGATAAAAATAAACGCGTATGTTTCCCATTCTATGCGTTTTGTGGATTCGATTAAGTATGTGATGTTGATTTAGAAAAATATTGGTATATCCAAGGTGATAGGTATGTGTGAAGTTTGTTGCTTGACTTCTTCCTTTCCTTGGGTGAGTGTGATGGCGTGTATGTGTGATGTCCGGGTTATTATGTGTTGTATCTCTTGTATAGTGTGCCGATGCTATACCGATGAATATAGTATGCTGATAAAATCGCTGTACTTCTTGTATGTCTGTTGTATGTTGTGCGCCAGTGATGGTTGATGTCCTCGTATGCAAACTATCTCTTGTAGTCCTCCTCTTGGGAACACCAGCATCCTCTATCGTATGCGAATAATCTTTCAACAAGCCTCCCCAGTTCTGTATATAATCCTCCACACGTAGTCGTTGTCATCGAGATCCTCCTCTTATATCCAAACCTTAAGCTACTCCAGTGAACCATAGGTGTCGTGCTGTCCCATCGATCCTCTCCCAACTACCACACACGTGTCTACCACCTAGTGCCAGTGCCTATCGTCGATTGCACGACATGCACGTACACCCACTGTTTCTCCTCATCCATACCACATAGCTCTCAACCGCGACCTTCAGCTCCGATCGCTCCAGACTGGCCTGCTCGTAGCAATCAGTTTCCCACTCCATCGGTGGCTGAAGAGCGTTAAACTGCGACGGCACTGCATCTTCGAGCATGAAGTGGTTGCTCCTACGGCGGCGCCGTTGGACTGCCTGCTGTGAGGCCTCCGGCGAGATGTCTAGATAGATAAATTGGAGGTGGATGTGGCGGAGGGTGGTTGCGATGGTGGTGGAGAGGGCGCTGGATGGGGTGGAGTGGTGGTGGCCGTGGTCGTGATGGGCGGTGGTTTGGTGGTAGGGGACCTGGGACCCTTGATGGTAGGGGCCCTGGATCCCTTGGGGAGGGTGGAAGTTACCCTGAAGGTTGGGAAGGGTTGGGTTCTCATAACTCGGGGGGTATGATTGCTGCAATCCTTGGACGGGGATAGCACCTGTGTTGGCAAGTGTGACAGCAGTACGCCAGGCATCGCGATCGTCGACACGGAGGGCCGAGCAAGCGACGACGACGTCTCCGGTACTGTTCCCTGCCTGCATTATGGCTGCGTCGATGATGGCGGCGAGGACTTCGTTGTGGCGTTCATCGTCGAGGACGCCGTTGGTCTTCATGTAATCCTTGTGGTCTTGGGTGAGGAACTGTGAGGGTTAGCTTGCTGTTGGGAGGGAGGGAATGGGGAGACGTGGGGAATAACTCACGTCGTCGCCTTCGATGAAGATAAAACCTAGTGCGACGCAAAGGTGCTTTCCAACTCTAGACTTGCCGGAGCCCGAAGGCCCAGTTATGACCAAGAGGTTAGAGGAGGCCGATAAGGCGACCCGGGTTGGATCCCACGGCGGTGGAGCCATCTCCGCCGTGCGATAGTGTTTCGTTCTTCGGATTCGTCGTGGCAACTCCATTATTGCAGGGTAATAGCC
Organism: Pseudogymnoascus pannorum; assembly: GCA_001630605.1. Classification (NCBI taxonomy): domain Eukaryota; kingdom Fungi; phylum Ascomycota; class Leotiomycetes; order Thelebolales; family Thelebolaceae; genus Pseudogymnoascus; species Pseudogymnoascus pannorum. Next base: position 391,728 of record LNAS01000178.1, read on the forward strand.
AGTATGAGACGTCCCATAGTATTCTCTCTCCACACAGCCTGGTGCTGGGGCCTCGATATAATTTATACTTGAGAGCATCCCTAGGATCAGGCAGGCGGCGGTGGGAGACGTGGAAAAGATGGCAAGGGACGGGCGGTGGGCGCGGTGGGCGGTGGAAGTGAGAGTGTGGAAAGAGAAATAACTTGGGACGATATAGAAGACCCGCCAAGAACGGATCCTACCCCCCCCCCCGACATGTATTGTACCGTATGTACTGTACATACAGTGCAGTACTGTCCAGCGCACAAGTGAGTTATTAACGAGCGCCTGCTTTTCCGTTTCGTGCCCTGACATGGACTTCCACTCAGCCTACTTGCGTGGACATTGTAGGCTCCTGGCGGGCCGTGGCGTTGTCAGTGATGGAACCAAGATCTTGGAGATCCACTTTATTGTGAACAGGAGGAGGCGAAGTCGCGTGGAGATGACGGTGATCGCGGGGATCGGGGAGATCAATCAATTGAAGGTTAAGGAGGGGCAGATCCAACAAACTATTGATTGGAGTCGTCGGTCGGTACGGTGGTACTGTAGGGGGCGACTGGACGGCACTTGGGCCATATTGGTCTGTGCATTGTGCGTGCGTTAGGCGCTGTGCGAACTGTTGAGCTCTCCTCATCGAGTACAATGTTCTAGAGCACTATACATGTGCGCCGGGTATGCACACCGTGCTTATGGCTTCAACGGACAGTTGAAGGTGTCACCCGTCAGTATCCGCAAAAATGTGATATTGTAACGGCTGCAAGTACATCACTTTTCCTTCCCACTTCTACTCATCACGACCCCATTGGGCGCAGGGCGAATTGGCGGCTGTTCGGTGGCGAAAAGATCGAACATGGGTTTGGAATGGACTTCCTCGGTGAGCAAATCTGGAAGCAGGTGTACGAGCTCGCAAATTGGGAGTTAGTTTTTCTTCCAGATCAGGATGTTTCAGGCTTGCTAGATGAGAGGTGTTTCTGTGCTGATGATAGGCTGGTGCATCATGTAGGAGGGGTGGTAATTACACCTTGTAAACACCAGGCTGACTCCGGGACAGAGTTTTTTTTCTGGCTTTTTTTTTTGTCAGTCATCTTGTCATCTTTCTTCACGCAGCCTGTTAACCCGTGTGTCGAGCGGCAGTAATGCCTCAGCGATTACGCGTCTCTTCTCTCGGCCCCCAAAGGAAACTGTGAGTGTGTGCCGGTCTCGGGACAGAGAGGCTGTGTATTTTTATCGCTACATAGTAGAAACTTGTACAAGTACAGAGGAAGGACGCCGTCTATGAAAGTCTACATGCCCCCAAAAAACCCAGAACTGGGCCGAACGGTCTAGATGCGACGCCAACCGAGCACTCCACGCTGACATTCTCCGCCCACCCACCGACACGATTGACAAAACGCAATTCCTGGACAAACCGCTTAGCCCTTGACGGCGTAGATGGCCTGTGCAAGCCTCTTGACATTGTCGGATGTGATGCCCGCAACCGAGATACGGCCGTCCTTGGTTGCGTAGACGGAGTGCTCCTTAGCAAGGGTGGTCATTTGCTCGGGCGTAAGGCCAGTGTAGGCGAACATGCCGATTTGGCTGGTGATGTGGGACCAGTCGTGCTTGGAGCCGAGCTGCTCAAGGTTGTCCTTGAGGAGAGCACGCATCTTGATGATGCGGTCAGCCATGCCCTTGACCTCACCAAGCCACTGCTGGTTCAACTCGGGGTTGTTGAGAATCTCGGCGGCGATGCGGGCACCGTGCACGGGAGGGTTGGAGTAGAGCGGGCGGACGATGATCTTGACCTGCGAGTCGACGCGCTTCTTCTCCTCGGCGTCTTCGCAGACGATGGAGAAGGTACCGGCACGCTCACCGTAAAGACCCTACGATTTTATTAGTGCTGGATGTCATATGTGCTAGCGGAGTTAAACCTACCATGTTCTTGGCGAACGAGGTGGCGAGGCAGATGTTGTGGCCCTGCTCAACGAAGAGGCGGACTGGGAAGGCATCCTTGTTGGTGTCACCGGACGCGAATCCCTGGTAAGCCATGTCGAAGAAGGCGAAGTGCTCGCCCTCCTTAACAGCATCGCTGATCTGCTTCCACTGCTCTGGGGTTGGGTCGATACCAGTGGGGTTGTGTGCGCAGGCGTGGAGGAGGAAGACGCTGCCCTTGTCGGCGCCCTTGATGTCGGCGAGCATGCCCTCGAAGTCGAGGCCAATGGTGTCCTTGTTGTAGTATCTGTACTTCTGAACCTCAAGTCCAGACTCGGTGAAGATGGCGCCGTGGTTTGCCCATGATGGCGTTGGGATGTAGATCTTCTTTGCGCCTGGGTAGAACTTGGCCAGGAACTCTCCTCCAATGCGGAGAGCACCGGTTCCGGAGATGGATTGTGTGATGACGAGGCGGTCGAGGGCGTTGGAGCCCTCACCGTAGGCAAGGACAGCAGCGGCCTTGGTGAACTCGGGAACACCGGTGATTCCGGCGTACTCCTTGTTGAGCTTGCCAGCAATGACCTTGTCCTCAGCGGTACGCACGGATGGGAGAACGTATGGCTTTCCCTTGTCGTCACGGTACGCACCAACACCTGGATTGTATTAGCTATTGTTGTAGATTCGGATTCGAAAAGCATACCGAGGTTGATCTTCTCTGGGAAGCTATCGGCCTTGAATGCCTCGGTGATACCTGGATGATTGTTAGTCGCGGCGCACAAACATTCATCCCGATGACAACATACCTAGGATGGCCTTTACACAAACGTATCATTAGCAATTGGACTATCACAATACATCACAGTCGGTTTTCTTACATCCTATCACATGTTAGCTGATACACAAGAGCAATAACTCGATGCAAACTCACTGGTGGACCTTGGGGAACATTCGCCCAGGTCGAACCCTGGCGGGCAGCACCAACAACGCGACACGCCGAACCACGGACGGCCGCCTGCCTGCTTGCGACTCTGACTGTGCTAAGCATCTTGTGTTGAAAAGTGAGGCAAGGCGAGGATGAAAATGAAGAGCTTAGAGAGGAGAAGAAGATGTTCAATGTGTCAAGAGATGCAATTGAAGAGGATGGAGATGATGTGATTCAGAATTGCAGATGCCGTCTGTGACTGACCACACACATGTGTCATGAAATTGTTTCGCGGGAGGCCGGGCCTCGGCGGTTTCGCAGGGGTTTATTGGGGTTTTTTGTTCACATCCCACCGGAGTACCCCATCCCATCCCAGATTTGGGGTACTCCAGAGTGTTTGGTTCAGTGGAGGCTCCACTGTGACCTTTTTGCCTGTGGCTTGTGATTAGGCTAATGGTGAAATAAGTAAAGTTTTTGCTATTCCTTGCATCTTATCTAGCTATTTAGATGACATCCAACTATGAATACTGGGGAAGCCGGCACAATAAAAAGAAATATGTTCCTTCTATAGGGTGAATTCCTTCCAGTGGTGCAAGAACTATTGTTTTTTTTTTTACTGTGAGACACAGGTAACAGGTAGGCAAATTCATGTGACTAGTGAATGGGTGACGAGTACAACTAGGGCGGTGAGTAACAAATTACGTGGGGTAAAGATTATACTGCCAGTCACAACACTGGTACGTCCTTCCATCACCCCACTCAATAGCTTCACAGTTCCATATTCTCCCCCCCACAGCGTCCTGTGGTTTCATTATGACAAGAGTGACGTCTCGGAGGTGACGGGAGCTTCCTTAGTTGAGCTATTTATATTTACGCCAGAGCTATGGCACCGACGGAAAGAAAGGCTGTCGTGGTTGGGCTCTCTGGAGCTTCAAGCTCTGGGAAGACAACCTTGGCAAGGCTTCTTCGCGACATCTTCCCAAACAGCTTCATCCTGCATGAAGATGACTTCTACAAAGAGGAGAAAGAGTGAGTTCTCATATGTACCACCTGTGCAAGTCAAGTCTATGGCGTCTATGGCACTACGCCTTCCCTACCTCCTCTCTACCTCTTATCTATCTACCCCCTTCAGAGCTAACATACACCAACCAAAGAATCCCAACAAAAAACGGCCTCCTAGACTGGGACTGCGCCGAAGCCCTCTCAATCCCCGACATCAAAGCCTCCCTAAGTCACATCCAGGACCACGGCAGGTTTCCCGTAGGTCCCTCCTTCTGCAAACTCCGCCGCCGTCCTGAACCCCCTCTGAATGCAACCCAGCCAGAATTCGACTCCAAAGAAGACCGAAACGATGTAGGCCAATGCCCCGTCTCAGACGCAGCGATTGCAGGTTTGAAGGGCCGGGTGGCCGCGTGGACACAGCCAGGTAGACCGGGCCATGGGATACTCACCTCGTCAGCGTCGCCGCTTCGCCTGTGTATCTTCGATGGATTCCTCTTGTATGCGCCATCGATGGCGGAGATTCAGCCGCATATAGATATCAAGCTGTTCCTGCGTGTTGGGTATGAGAAGGCGAAGGCGAGGAGGGAGGCGCGCACGGGGTATGCGACAATTGAGGGGTGGTGGGCTGACCCACCGGGGTATGTTGATAAGATTGTGTGGCCGAATTATGTTGAGGACCATGCGTGGATGTTTGAGGATGGGAATGTGGAGGGGAGGTTTAAGGATGATGTCTTGAAGGAGAAGGGCATTCATGCACAGATAAAGCAGGGACCGGATGTGGACATGGAGACCACGCTTGAGTGGACCGTGGATGTTATTATGAAGTCTCTGGAGGAGATATCATCTAGAAATGAGAAATGACTTGGATGGATAGAAATATTTTAAATATAGAGGTGTTATTCTGCAACAAACCGTGGAACCTGAGTTAGTACGTAGCCCAAAGCTCCAATGCAAGGGGGGAGCTCCCAAGTCATGATAATGCATCTAGCCGGGGCCATCCCGTCATATATCGATTTTCCCAAACATAAACATTAAAACATCGTCGCCAACACTTCCATCGCCATAAAAAGAAACAAACAAACAAAGGAAACACACAGCCTTGTCCAACAGTTGAAGTTGCTTTATGCCACGTTGGACCAGGATGGTGCAACTTGAGGCGGCTAGCTTAATCCCGCTTGGGTTTCAGGGGAGACCTAATCTTGGCAGGTGGGACCCAGGCTTAACATTTGGCTGCTGCCAATCTGCAAACGGTCAGGGCTCCCTATCTCCATAATTTAACTCCTATAAACATTTCTCTCCAGCAACAACAACAGCACGCCTCCAATTCCTGGAACAAACCTCACATGGGCAAGCCATAAATCTACCGCCAATCTACATAACGACCCAGCAAAACCCTCATCGCCAGCCTCCTCTTCCTCTCGATAGGAAAAGGGCGCAGCGCATACAACGAACCGTATCACCGCGACTCCAAAACCCTCGATAACCTCGATGTCACAAATATAATCCCAACATTCCCCCTTGCGCCCTGCACAACCATGCCATCCCAACACGCCTGGAAAGCGCGTCCTACGCGCCTCCGTCCCACGCCTCGCCGCTTCGCCTACCTCGCAATCGGGACCATCGCCGTCCTCACCTTCATTCTCCTCCTTCCTCGACACTCAACCCCCCGCCTCCCTGCTCTCCCTCCCGCATTACGCCCCTTCCGACCAAGCGCGCATGCGCCGCCTATACAACCAAACAGCACAAACGGCGACGCGCGCTGGCACCAGAGCTGGGATTGGCGGCGGCCTTTTTCGTCGGCTATAACGCTCGATGAACATCGTTCTGTGCTGCCGCCGTTGGTGGAAAGGAGGGCGATATATACGTATTATGATGATGCGGGGATGAGGGAGAGTGGGGAGGCGGTGGAGGAGGAGGTGATGAATCAGGTGCTTCTTACGTGGAGGCGGGCGTGGTGGGCGCAGGGGTTTCGGCCGGTGATATTGGGGAAGGAGGAGGCGAGGAGGAGTGTATTGTTTGAGGGGGGGAAGGGGGTGGGGGAGGAGATGCTGAGGTGGTTGGCGTGGGAGAGTATGGGGGGTGGGATACTTTGCAGTTTTTTGGCGCTGCCGATGGGGGCGTTTGAGGATCCGTTGATTTCGCAGCTGAGGGGAGGGGAGTTTAAGAATCTTACGAGGTTTGATGGGTTGGGTAATGGGCTGTATGTTGGGTCGAAAGAGGGGGTTACGGAGGCTATTAAGGCTGCACTGGCAGCTCCTGAGATTTCAAAGGCGAAGGAGATATCGGATGTGGTTCCGAAGGAGAAATTCAAGGTCGACGAGTTTCCAAGCTCGATCGCATACTACGCCATGGATGTGGTGAAGGCCAAATACCCAAAGATTGCAGAGGAACTCCCAGTCTCGGCATCCAAAGGCATGAGACTCCTCAACAAGCTCATCAACTCACATCTCCACAACAATTGGCGCACCCACTTCTCCGACGGAATCGCCGTCCTCAAGCCCATCCGCACACACATGACGGCAATCGTCGAGCCCGCCGTCCAACTCGCCGAGTACCTGGCACAATGCCCCTCCTCACCCATCATGTCGTCCTGCCCCCCGAACAACAAGAATTGCAAGCCCTGCGTGGCCTCTGCACCAATGCGCATCTCCACACCCCCAATCTTCCGCAACAACTCAAATCTCTACACCATTGGCGTCGTCCCCCACCCCTGGACCACCACCTCCTCAGACGCCTTCACGACAGCCATCGACGTCCCCTTCATTCGCCGCCGAAGCAACCGCGACCACTGGCTCACGCTAGCCACGAAAGAGATCCTCGGCACCGGCGTCTCAACCTCTCCACGCCTAGTCAAGTTTAAAGAAGCCGTCGCCTCACCTTACGGCGCCGCACACTCCGTGTGGTTCACAGCCGAAAAAAACTACCCCGATGACATCGACTGGCACTTTGGCTTCATCGTCCCCCGTAGCGGCGCGCACGACGGGAAATCCCAAACTCCCGTCCCAGGCCCAGAACGTCGACCCGCAGACCCAGTGCGAGACCCACTCGACGGCGTGCTGCCGAGCGAAAAAGAGTTGAAGAAGGAGAGGGAGCTTCTCGAGTATGCGAAGATGATGGGGACGACACCCGAGCAGCAGCGATTGATCCGCGCGATTGAGGCGTGGAATTTGGGGGATGTGGAGGCGTGGAGGTTTGCGAGGGCGTTTATGGCGAGGAGGTCGTTGGAGAGGAGGCAGTGGGAGGAGGAGGAGAGGAAGGTTACGGGGGGGAAGGGGAGTGAGAAGAGGGATGGGGGGTGGTTGTGAATTGCTGGAGGGGTATAGACGGCAGACTGCACATATGATGGGGAGTAGTGTATATGATTGGGACGTTCCGGTCCATGATGATGGGCCGCGGGACGGTGATGGGCCGCGGAACGGGGCGTGGGGGGCGTTTTTGGGGGTGTTTCACTTGTATAAATGGTATTACGAATAAGTGTAATTTTTAGTTGTAAGACGTTTGCTGAGGCATTCTTGACATGTCTTTTTCTATTGGGTGTTGGTTAGATCTTCGGTCTTGGGGGTCTTGGTGGTGGTGGTGGTGGTGGTTACGTTACCGTGGCCGAGCGTCCCCCAAGACAAAGCTTCATGGGGCTTGTCTCGAGTGCGTCTTTTACACGTTTGCCGGAGCGAAGGGATGAGCGGGGATAAGATGACAAGACTCCACAATTTAGAGTAGCCGTGAAAATAAATAACTCGGTGAACTATTATTTGCGCGGCGGATCCCTAGCACATGTTCGTGGTAGCTGTCTTGTTTCTCTTGAACCTTGAATTATCATGTGTCTTTTGCCTAATCCCCTAGACCCCTTCCCCATACTCCCCTCCCCCAACTAACTATACTAATTATACCAAAATCCATACTCCAATAATCCTTGAAGTCGCACATTCTCAGCCCACTTAATTAATTTCCCCAGTCCCCCCATTGTCAATCGCGCATGCACGAAATAATATTAACGCAGTGCAACCCACCATCATCATCCCTTCTCCCGAGGTCGCCTCGCGCGCCTCGGCACCACGCACGAAAACGGCGCATAAGGACGTCATTTCTAATCCCCCCCACCATTCCCGCTCCTTTCGCTGCCCCACCACCGCCGTAAGAGCGAGGGGAGAGGAATACGTAAATACCAAGGTGCGGGAAGCTTTGGGAAAGCCACAGTTACATTCGTACCTTGCAGCTATACATATATTTCTTGTATTCGCACAAAAAAAGGACGTCGTCGTTATATACATCAATTAGAGATCCTCACTACTTCTCACTTGCACTACCTCACTATCAAACTTATCATAATCAATTTCACCACCACCACCACCACCACCAAACAAACAACAATGGCACCCCTAACCCCCACCTGGTCCCAACCCTCCCACGGCTCCATCCAAGAAGTCATCGTCAACGAAGCAGCATTCACCTCCAAATCCCTCTCCAAAATCACCGTCGCGCCCTACGGCGTCTTCGCTAAGATCGATTTCCCCCCAGCCACTCCCGCCACGGAGCCTACATATGCGACGGTGCAGATGGGACGGGATACGCATCTGAATCTGAACAGCGATTTGGTTTATATTAACCACAGCTGTGATCCTAGTCTCGTATGCCTTCCCCCCCGAGAATCCCCGAACCCCCCCCCCCAAAAAAACACAGGACCCCAGCTAACACCCCCCACAGATCCTAGACATCCCAACCCTCTCCTTCCTCGCCGGCCCCCGCGGCCTCCGCCCAGGGGACGAACTAACCTTCTTCTACCCCTCCACCGAATGGGCCATGGCGCAGCCCTTCACCTGTTTCTGCAACTCGCCCTCGTGCCGCGGCACCATCGCCGGCGCCGGGTCGATGAGCAAGAAGGCACTCGAGGGGATCTATCTGAATGGCTATATTAGGGATATGCTGGCGGAACGCTGGGAGGGGGGGAACAAGGGCGTTAATGGCGTGAAGGAGGAGCTGGAAGGGAAGGGGAGGGTGAATGGCGAGAGGGGGGTTACGAGTAGGGAGTTGAGTGGGGAGATGGGGGGGGATACTGTTGCCCGTGTTTGAGGAATGGTGAGGGGGCTCAACGCCGGGAAAGGGGGGGAGGCGGGGGAGTAACTGCGCAGTTGTGAGCTGCGCGGGGACGGGATTCAACATCCCTTGTGAGGAGAAAAAGCGTGGAATGAGTAAGTTTTTTATTCACATGTTTTGTGATTTTTTCGACCCATAGGCACGTTTGCTTAGAGACGCGGAGAGTTGGATAAATTTATCTTTCTTTCATAATCATCTGTCTCTCTGATCTGATCTATCCGTCCTTGATCGAAACCGCGCCATCCCGTCCGGAGGCAAAACACGCAACGTATACACACGCCGCTGACTCCTCCAGTAGTAGCCTGGCCCGCATCATCCCAATCCCCCTCTTGGTAAAACAAAAACGAAAAAAGAAAAACGAAAAACAAACACCCCCTTATCAGCAAGTATCCAAACCTAAATATCCCCCATTCCCATCCGCAACCCCTTCCACAGAAACCCCCCAAAAAATCACACCATAGCATCGCATAGAAACGAAACCCCGAGGGAGCGTCCAGAGCCCCTTCTAAGGACTGATCCATAACACCAACTCCCAAAACCACCAAAACAAAACAAAAAAGTGCAGTCCTTGCAGCCCAGTTCCCCCATCCCATTACCCCCCCGCAAACACCAAACTCACGCAGAAAGTAGTACTAATACAGTAGTCTCTGACATCGAAAACAAACGCAAAAAAAAAAAAAGTTGGATCACAAAAGACCAGACTTAATCTTCCTTCTCATCGACCCACCCGTCACAACCCCCAACGCACTAAGCGTATCCTCCGACGGCCCCGACGGACCAGACAGGGACTTCGACCTCGTAGTCGGTGGCATCGGCTCAGGTGATGACGAAGACCCAGCAGCCTCCCTCGACTCGGCAACGCTATTCTTCAGGCTCTGTCTCAGCTTCTCATCAAATATACTCACCAACCTCTCACTGTACTGATCCAACAATCCCGCCAGGGCCGCTTCACTAATCTTCCTGGTCTTGAGGCTCTTTTCTAGGACCGCCTGGGCAGTTAACCTCAACTCCTGATCCAGCTCCTTCAGCCCATCCTCCTTGATCGTCTCCGAGCTAGTCAACTTCTTGCGATACGCCCGAAGCGTCCGACACACCTGCTCAGTCGCCATATTCACGCTGCCAAACTCATTATAGCTCGCCGGCCCGGCAGACTTATTGCGTCCCCTTAGGTCCACAAGCGAGGCCTTGCGGGCACCGAGATTGCTGCGGCCCTTTGGCGAAGGAGGCGGGGAGCGAGAACGCGTGCGTGGCGACGAGCGCCGCGAGCCGGTATCGTCGAAGTTGTAGGGGCCTGGCATGGAGGGGATAGGAGGCATGGAGAGCTTGGGGGAGTTGGCGTTCATGGAGTATTTTGAGGTTTTGCGGCGGAGGACGCGGGGAGGGGAGGTGCGGCCAGTAGGGGTGGTTGCTGTGGAGGGTCGGGAGAATTCCGCTAGTTCGGCCTTGGAGAGGATGCGCCGTAGGGGTGGCATATTAGAGGTGAGTTCCTTGGGTGGCGACGAGTCGTCGGGGGCGAGGGTGGGTTCGGGCGAGATAATTTCGGGGGTTCGTGTGGTGAGATCCCAAATCATAATCGTCGAGTCGGAGCCTGTTGAGATGAGTGTCGTCTGCTCTGGAGTCTCCAATAATGCAACATCAGTGACGGAGCTCGTATGGCCAAACCCACGATCCAAAAACGAGCCAGTACTACCATCATATATCCTGACAGACTTGTCTGTTCCAGAAACGCCGGCCAATATCAGAGGCCGTCCTGGAATCGGCTTCCCCATCTTCAAAGAATCCATCACGACAGCATCGTTCCCATCGGTATCGGCAGCTTTGAACGTGGAAAGCATCTTCCCTGTCGCAATATCGAATGTGGCAACCGTGCGATCCATCATGGAAATAATCACTGTAGTGACGGAAGGGTCATTGTCAGTAATTGCCATCGAGACTGGCGTTGCTTTCAGTGTGATGACTCTGATAGGAATGGCTGCGACGATCTGCTGGCCAGCGACTTCCTTGGTGATAATCTGTCGTATTTGGACTGTACGATCTGAGCTGCTAGAGATAATCTTATCCCCGTCATCGCAGAAGCATACGCTCGTCACGCTCCCAGTATGCTCATCCATGGTCTGTAGCAAGACCCACGTATCCTCCATCTTCTTGAATAATTGCACTGTGCGATCCCTACCAGAGGTCGCAAGCAGTGTCGACGTCTTTCCTTCAAATATCGCAATATCCTCGATATCCGAGTTGTGCGCCTTCGCCACAAACGAACAGGTATGTTGAGGGGCATCTAGAATCCGTATAACACCGTATTTATCACCTGCCACAAAGAAGCTTCCGCCGTCCGAGGCTCGTACAACCAGGCATTGGTTGACAACATCCTCCTCGCCACCACCCCCTTGCTCCAGGTCGACTTGGAATGATCCTTTGCAATGGCCCTCTAAATCCCAGAATATAACATTCCCTGCAGAGTCCCAAGATAAAAATTCTGCGCTGAGACTGTTTGGGCTCAGTAGTCTCACGCCCATCACCGATCCTCGGTGAGCCGTAAGGGGGGTTACGTGCCCAGACTCCTCCGAGCCATCTTTCATGATCTTGATAGCATGGCGTGAGTCGACAGTAACAACATGGCCATTTACAATAGACATGGCGCAAAGATTGCCGTTTGAACTCTCGGCAGCACTGTTGAAATCCTCCTCAAATGGCGACGATGGTGGGGTAGTCGGCGTTAAGAGTTCATCAAAGGTCATAATCTTAGTCGCGCCCAAGCGGCCGCCAATCCGTATTAACTTGCGTGATGCGTCGACAGACACGCATGTAACAGTAAATCCAGCATGAGCTACCTTGAGTAACTGGTTCTGATCGTTATTGTCGTCGACCAGGGCAATATGGCCCTTCTCCGAGCATACGACAGCCTTCGTTTCAGAAATGCTGGCGGCGCAGCTGAACGTCGCGTCAATCAAACCCCCAAGCAGACAATTTCTGCCGCTCAGGGTTCTCGTAACGGTCGCCGGGGTTGAGGCGGTGCCGTCAAGATTAAACCTCTGTTTCAGAGGTGATGAACTCCCGTTGTCCTCAACTCTCCACACCTTTACATGGCGCGTGCCGACACTGTAAAGTTAGCATTAGACATTGGCAGACGAGAACGGAGCGCGTACGTTATTAGACTGTTCCCCATCCACATCATGCTTTTAATGGTGCTAGTGCACTTATTGCTTGCGTGTAACCTGGCTGCGCCAGTGCTAGATATGCGCCACATGTAGAGAAAGCCATCATTTGGAGAACCCAAAGTGGCTAGGTAGCGTCCATCTGGACTAAAGGAAACGGCCGTGACGCCGAATGTGTGCTCGTTCAATATGACGAGCGGGGCATCTGATGATTCTTGGAGGTTGAATATCAGCACCCTGGGTGTATAACCCGTCTCTCCCACAGCGAGGAACCTCCCGTCCCTGCTTATCGACAGACATGTCGCGGCCTTGATCCTCTCCCTGCTTGTCCAGGTTTTTGAGAGGGGCGAATCGCTCCAGACTGCGCGAGAAGTGGTTGGCGTCGAAGGGGAGAATCCAATGGCAGATTCTCGTAGAGATGCGCCCGTTCTGTTTCGTGAATCGTTCGCGGTGTTTATGGGGGTTGAAGGAGTAGTCGCAGCTCCGGGTATCACTGGTACGGCGGTCGGATGCGCCCTGAAAAATCGCTGAGAGTATTGCGAGTCCTCCTCCAACTGGACGACGACGACGGCGGCACCCGCAACGTATGCGAAAATGTTGCCATTTGGCAAGCTATCGAATCCGGTTGGCGAGCTGACGGTGGTCCCGATGATCCTCTTCAACGAGAGACCAGCTTCGTACAGAGGTCGGCATTTGTTTGGGGAGCGCGGAGTGCGTGGGTAAGGCGAGTTATTTGGCGTCAGCTTGATCCCTAAGCCGCTGTTGGCGGCAATCGTCCGAGGATTCGAGGGTGTAAACAACATATTTCAGCCATGTGCTGTCGCTCAATCCCAAGGGCGTTTGTTCAGCGATGGTTGTATTTGAGAGAGAAAGGTGCCTGGCTGCGCATTCTTGGGGTATTGTTTGTCAAGGGACGAGTCGCTTTTTTTGAGTCGTGAAATCTGTAGTGGAGAAAAGCGGGTGTTTATCACAACAAGGGGAGGAGCTGAAAGACGTGAATCAAGGTGAAATTTAACAGGGTATCAAGGCGCGCTGTTGTTTATAAACGAGAGACAAGAAAATCAGAGGCGACGAAGGAGAAGATGGATGAAGGGAAAATGTGAGGATTCGAATGGCTTGAATTGTTGAGGGAATGGGAGTAATGAGTGTGTTATTTTCCTGTGGATATGAAGATTGAAGATATTCTTCTCCCCCTTCTCTAGATTACAGTAGTAGAGTAGTACTTGGACATGGGGGTCAGGGTCAAGGGGAGCTCTGGGCGGGCAAAAGGCGGGAGCTTCCTCCTTGCCCTAAGGTCCAAGCTTTCCGGATTGGGAAGACGCGAGCGCGTTTTGGGATTTTGGAGACGGGGGGGTGTTGCTATAGTAAGAACAGTAGGTACGGAATTCATGCCTCAGGTATCAATCTTAGTACTCTTGTCTACTTTTTACCACTTCTTCTTTCTCTTGTTAACTAAAAACGCTGAAAACAGACGCGACTATCACATCCTGATTGTTCAAGCAACGTATTTTCTCTTTCCGGGTTTCTGGTTCTGGTTCTGGTTCTGGTTATCTTTCTTTCTTCTTCTCCTTTTGTGAGACAAACTGGGGATACGCGCTGGTGATACTGTACGCGTGGGACAAGCTGGGGAAAAGGGAAAAGCACCAGCCACCAGACAGTCCCAACGGCGTCCCAGCGAATCGAACAGCCTGAAATACAGATACCCCCCAAAAGTTAATCAAAATTACAGAGTGTACGTAGCCTGGACATAGCCCTGGATTAAAGTGGTTCCATGCCGGCATTTGAGCGTTGGGATTTTATTACTCTATAGGGAACAGTAACATAGAGTATGGTAATATAGAGTGCAGCAGTTCTCCGTATAACATAAGAATATATGAGCAGTAGAGCATCGAAAAAGCAGAGAGTAGTAGAAAATCAGAGGGCAATGAAGAGATGTAGAACGGGAAAAACGTATAAATATACAACCATAGCATACTATGGTAGAAACATGTACTTCATACGCCAAAACAGCACCAACAGGTACTTACCTCCCCCCTCTGACCCGACGCCTGGGGATCGTTGGGGGTTCATTGACTGCTATTACTAAATTATTCCCTATAAAAACTGCTATTAAAACTGGAATTTGTGTGTGGAATTAAAAAACTAAAAATGGAGCTTGACAGAAAATGGAGTAGTACGTCGGAGTTGAATGTCCAGAGTCAGACCTGCCTCAGTTGTTGAGGATAAATGGAAAAATACATATAGATTCATCCTTCCCCAGATTCACCTCCATCCCCTCAATTGAAACATCCTCCAACTCAACCCAATCTCCAAGAGATCAGCTTCCCTTCTTACTCTATCAAGCTATATGTCTGCTTTGCCCAGGAGCCTGGTACACGCCGGTGTCCGCCCCCCGTCCCTCTCCGTTCGCAGCCGACATCGTTCCACAGCTGCGGCATTCGGACCCCGAGGCTTCCCCGCCATGTCCCCCTCCGACCCCTCATTACGTCTGTCCATGATTTCTGATCAAATAAAACAATCAAACCCCTCCTTGAACTCTCAATCCACTTCAACAAGATCAATCACCACCAATACTACAAGCACCACAACATCCACAATGTCTCGTCCTACGCTTCTCATCCCAGGACCGATCGAGTTCGATGATGCCGTTCTCCAGGCCATGAGCCACTACAGGTAAGAATGACATGTGCCCATGTGAAATCAACCTCAATTCGACCTCAATGCTAACCCCTCCTCCCAGTGAGAGCCACACAGCTCCCGGCTTCATCTCAGTCTTCGGCGATACCCTCACCCAACTGCGCTCGCTCTTCCAAACCACCGCCCCCGCCTCGCAACCCATCGTCGTCTCCGGCTCTGGCACTCTGGGCTGGGACCTCGTCGCCGCCAACCTCTCCGAGGCCGGCGACAACGCCCTGGTCCTCCACACCGGATACTTCGCCAACTCCTTCGCCGACTGCCTCGAGACCTACGGCGCGAACGTGACACAGATCAAGGCTCCCATCGGCAGCCGCCCACAGCTCCCAGAGATCGAGAAGGCGCTCAAGGAGAAGAAATATAAGCTCGTGACAGTGACTCACGTTGATACCTCGACCGGTGTGCTCTCCGACCTCAAGAGTCTCTCTGAGCTCATCCAGCGCGTCTCCCCTGAGACTCTCCTCGTCGTCGATGGCGTGTGCAGTGTCGGGTCCGAGGAAATCCTCTTTGACGACTGGAAGCTCGATGTTGTCCTCACCGGCTCGCAGAAGGGTCTTGGATGCCCAGCTGGCCTGTCTATCTCCATGTACTCCGGCCGCGCCATCGAGACCTTCAAGGCTCGCAAGTCCCCGCCTGCGTCTTACTTTGCGTCGCTCAAGAACTGGCTCCCTAGTAAGCTTTCCCACCCCCCTGACCCCTTCCTCCCACATCCATCATACCGCATTCGAACCCTTTCTAACAACAAAACAGTCATGCAAAACTACGAAGCCAAGAAGCCCTCCTACTTCGCCACCCCATCCCCCCAACTAATCCACGCCCTCCACACCTCCCTCACCCAAATCCTTTCCAAACCCCTCTCCGCCCGCTTCGCAGCCCAAAAAGCCGCCTCAGCACGCGTCAAGGCCGCCGTCGCCGATCTAGGCCTAAAGCAAATCGCCGCCGACCCCGCGGACCAGGCAAACGGAATGACTACGATCTACCTCCCTGAGGGCGTTGCGGTGCCTACGATCTTGCCGGTGTTGTTGAAGAAGGGGGTTATTTTCGCGGGAGGTCTGCATAAGGAGATTGCGACGAAGTATATTAGGGTTGGGCATATGGGAGTTAGTGTTAGTGATGAGGGGAGGGGGGATGTGGAGAAGGCTATTAGGGCGTTGGGAGAGGCGTTGGAGGAGGTGGGGTATAAGAAGGCTTAGAGGGGTGGGGGGTAGTAGAGGAGAAGTGGATATGGGTAGATGGGGGAATGTTGGTGTATAATTTGGTTGGATAAATTGTAGGTATTCTTCAATTTGATAGATAGTAAGAATGATAGTTTATTATATCTACCATTGGCCTGAAGTGATTTGTATCTCCATACCCATAGAATCTCCAACTTAACCCCCAACCCCCTAAACACCAAACCCTACCCCCAAACCACCTTCCCACCTCGAGCATCGGCGACATCCGCAGCACCAGCGGACTTAAAACCCCGCGCGCCATCGAAGGATCCCAGCGGATTGTGGCGCAATATGACTTATCTTGCGACTTATTTCAACAAGAAACCCTCCGCCATTCCCCCCCTGGTGCCGAAAATCGGAGAGGAATTAACTGCACTACTGTGAAGCCCCAAAGGTGAGGGGTAGGTGGTGTTTCTGCTATCGTTGGATGTTGTTGTCACCGCATGCACTGTCGCCACTGCCTCCCCATCCCCGACCCCTGATAGCAAAAACCCAACACTCTAGTCTTGGCTATTCTCTGAACCCCCTTCAGCCCACTTCAGCACTTTTAATACAGCGATACCGCTGGATTAACCTCTACACATCATATAATGTGGTAGCTAGAGTACTGCTGTGATTAAGTCCGTGTGGAGAGGAGTGATATAGTGGGTTGGTAGAGGGACGTGCCTCCGTCGGGTGTGTGGGGGTGATGTTTGGTTGAGGGTTATGGGGTGGTGGAGAAGATGTCAGTATGGCTGGCTTTGTGTGGTAGGGTGGAGAGGGGTATGTGGTTGTGGGTTTGGTGGTTGTGGACGTCATGGAGTTGAGAAGGTTGTATACACGATCCGGGTCTGCCCCTTAGATTGTTAGGGTGTATGGGGTTCGTTCTATATTTCCAGCATGCCGGATTTCTGCCAGTATATAGTGGTCATAAATCTATTTTGTTTGTAGTTAGGGATTTCTATATAGATCATTTGTCCACTCTTCCATCGGTCGACCTATATTATACCGAAGTTGCTGGGTTCTTGAAAGAGAGCTGGCGAGATGGTGGGATAAATCTTGAAATGGAAGTGGGAAGTGACTATAAAAGGGGAGGGAGGCTGCTTTGCGATCTGGCAACAGATATAACAATACCCAACACACGACAAAAACATACGACGACGTGAAACTTACCTCGGAATACACATGTATATGATAACGAGTGTCGAAGCTGTAGTTTAAGAGTGGTAATGCTGTTATGCGGTCCTCTAATAGTAGTATTTTGTGGCCGCAGTGTATGGTGACAGGAGCATCTGGTGTCAGCAGTATACAGTGAGAAGAGTAAACGGTGACAACAAAATTCACCACAACAGCAGGAACCCCATACTTTTCACTTCCGTAGCCTCATAAATGCAGGGTGTTTTGAATCCACCTCCCTTCCGCCCCATATTTTTGAGAAGCGTTTAACGGCTGGACTCGATAGTAGTTGCATGAAAGATGAGGAGGCTTTGGAGGGGGTTTTTATACAATAATGTGACCTTCAGGGATGCTTTGTGGGGAGTTGATGGGTGGGGCGGTAGAGGGGTATCAGGGGAATTTTAGTTTAGTGTTGTAAAATGGTGTTTAACTCGGGTTGCAGCTCATATTAGGTATCAATCAAACTGATACTTGTAAGAAGAGAAAATTTAGTTCAGTAGAAGCGTGACACCAAAGACGAAAATGAGAATAAATACGTGGCGCTTATGTGGTAAACCAAAGATCTGTAACCGTGATAAACGCAGGCAGAATGAGAAAAAGTTACAATTTATGGTATCGTAGAAGACTATTTGAGAGATGGTTGTAAAATATTACCCCACGAGACTGTTCACGAAAGGGTTTTCGATATCAAGTATCTCATCATCGGTTTCCTCATGATACTCATCATCGCTATCCTCATTGCTATTCCCAGAATCGGTACTGTCGTCAACGGCAAAGCCGTCAAACTGATCGCCATCGCTCTCATCGCTCTTTTCACTCTCTTCATCGTCGCTATTATCATCTTCAGCAACCGACGTTTTATCCGCTTCTCTATCATCTGTATCTTTCTCAATAGCCAACTTTCCATCATCGCACCCCCCATCATCCCCATCATTCCACTCAGGCCCCATCTCACTTTCCCCATCATGAACCTTCAGCACTTCCTCAACCTGTTTACGAGTCAGTAAATCCGAGGTCCAAATCTTGAAGAACACATCATATAACACTCACCTCCCAACCAATCATCCTCTTTATCTCCCTCCTCCTACTCATCAACCTCTCGAACAACTCCCCGTGCTTTTCGTGAGCTCCATAATCCGATCATCCAGCCTCTCCAAAACCCCACACAATTCCTCATCCGACGCCTTGTTTGCATTCACCAGCGCCGCCGCGAGCGCGTCTTCGCGGTTTTTGGTCTCAGAAATGTCTGCCGCCATCACGATAGCGATTCTCTTGGCTTGGCGGGCGATTTTCTTGGCCTCTAATTCAGCGAGCTTCTCCTTCATGTTTATAATCTCTTGCTCATCTTCAGCTTCGGAGTCGATGTCTGGCTCTGAGGGTGGTGTCTTGGTTTGTTCGGCCGGAGGGGCTTCAGGGGATGAGAGTGGTGACGGGGTCACGTAGGTTCCACCGATGATATTGTCCTTGATTTGAGGAGGAGTCGAGAGACCGGAGAAGGAGCAATCTGTATCTGGGATTACGATGGGTTTATCAGTGGCTTTCACCATACTTCAAGAGGTCGTCGAGGAGCTGCCAACAGGTGAGACGTAACCTGAGTTGATGCTTGGCTTGTTGGTCCTTCTCTTGGTTTGAAGGCGTACTGGAATGTCTTCATCTTCTTCTGGTTCTGATGGGAGCAGGCGTTTGCGTTGAGTAGGTTGAGATCGAAGATTATTAGGCTTAGGACATTGAGGTCGAAGTCGACCAATAGTGAAATAAGGATATTGTTGAGGTGAAAATGGACGTTTAGGGAACATTCTTTCCATTTTGGATTTGAGATTTGTTTTGCCTGTGAGGATGATTGCTAGGAAATGCGGCTTGTTGGATCAACAAGCAAGAGCAGACCTATATTATTGTAAGGAGGAAAGTTGGATTGACTTTTGTGTGATGAATCTGGGCATATGTGTGCGATGCAAGTGGGTTAGACCAGGTGGTACTCCTTGATTGAGTGATGATAGCTTCAAAGCAGCATGGCAAAAGGCAAGGTCCAGAGCAGGATGGGCCTAAGAAGAGAGCGAAGGCAAGATGTCAAGATAGTAAGAAGGCGCGAGGGCAACCAAGAAATGAAGGCCCCACTGGGAAAGATCTAGAGCGTCACAGACTGAAGATAGAGATTCGAAGAGCAATATTGTATGGCAACTTGCCTATTATATTTACCACTACACTGACTTCCAAGCCGAAGTGCACAATTACCTCTGATATCACCATGGCTTCGCCCAACTAGACCCAAACTCCCGCTAAATACGAATATACAGCATACCCCAACACAGTACTCCCATCTCCTCTCAGTTCACCGGCCCCTTAAATCTGGATCAACCTCCGTCCCCAGGTCATTCTCCTCCATAAACACTCTATTCCTCAGAGCATCGGGCATATACTCTTGCTTCACCTTCCCATCCTTATAATTCGGGTTATATTTATACTCCGCTCCATATCCCAACTCTTTCATCAGCTTCGTCGGTGCATTCCTGAGATGCACAGGGATAGGAAGGCTGGCCACTCCAGGCTCCCCAAGCGCTGCGTAGGCATTATTCAAGCTACGATATGATCGCGTTGACTTTGGTGCGAGCGATAGTGCTACAGTACAATGGCCCAGCGCGATCCGACATTCGGGCATACCGATCTTCTCGACTGCTGTGTAAGTGGCAGTTGCTAGGGATAACATGCTATTGTCTGCCAGGCCGACGTCTTCGGATGCTACGACCACTAGCCGTCGGGCGATAAATAGCGGGTCTTCTCCTGACTGCAGCATGCGTGCAAGATAGTACAGCGCGGCTGTTGGATCGGACCCTCGGATCGACTTGTGCAGTGCCGAGATCGTGTCATAGTGCTGGTCGCCAGCTCGGTCGTAAACAAGGGTCTTAGTGAGAGCGGCTTTGATCTCCTCTTTGGTCGTATCCGGCCTGTTGGATATGGACACAGAAAGCTCCAGGAGGTTCAGGGCTGTGCGGGCGTCGCCATCCGAAAACGCCGCCAGGTAGGCAATCAGTTCTGAGTCCACTAATTCAGAGGGTTTTGTATCCAAGACGCCTTCGGTGGTGAGAGCCCGTTCTAATATCAGCCGTATATGCTCATCTGTGAGCTTCTGCAATGTAAACGTCCGACACCGTGATAATAGCGCATTCTGGACTTTGAATGAAGGGTTCTCAGTAGTAGCCCCCATGAGCGTAATCTGGCCCGACTCAACGGGCCCGAGGAACACATCCTGCTGCGATTTTGAGAAGCGATGGATCTCATCGCAGAATATGATTGTTTTCCTGCCAGTGAGGCCCAGCTCGCCCCGTGCCTCGGCAAAGATCTTCTTGCACTCCCCAACCCCAGAACTCGTACTGTTGATCTCGACAAAGCGGCTCCCAACCATAGACGCAATGCAGCGGGCTATCGTGGTCTTGCCCGTTCCTGCCCCGCCCCAAAGGATCATGGATGGCACACGGTCTTGCTCGATGAGGTTTCGGAGGACGCCTTTGGACCCAACTAATTCCTGGCCACATACTTCGTCAAGGGTCCGAGGTCTCATCCGCTCTGCAAGAGGCGCTGCCTTGTGAAAGGCATTGACCTTCGGCTTCTTTGTCGTCGGCGGCTGTCCATTTTCCACGGGATCCGCTGGAACTATAGGCGCTTCCTCCTCGAATGACCGTTTCCTCTGAGATGACGATGGCGTACTCTGCGTGTTACGTATCGGAGGTTTCGAGTCTCCATTTACGCCAGGCTTCGGGGTGCTAATTGGCAGGCTTCGTTTGGGCGCTGGTGTTTGGAAGAAATTCGAGAGGCTATTCCCAGCCTGTTGGGTTGATGGCGGGGTACTATCGATATGAGTTTCGCAGTTGGAATCGATGTGAGAATTGATATCCTTTGGCTTAACAGGCTTGTCACATATTGGACAAGCAACCATTGTGAAATTTTATATAATATAAATCCAAAACCACTCGTCGCTCTACGTGCCTCCCTTAGTCGCGGCTCTGGACTGGGAGACGCGTTTTGGCGGTGTATGGTGGCAAAATAGTTAATTAGCGGAACATACATAACCCGATGGCACTTGGCCAGAGATAGGGGTAAGGGGTTACTCGAAGGGACAGGAAAGGCCAACAAGACACAGCGGCAACGCACAAGATCGGACTCGCAGTAAATTTGATGCCAAGAGAGCAGACTACTATATAGACTATAGAAGCTATATATAAGAATCTCGCAATACAGAGAGAGTTATTTACAGGGCATTCAGGATAGCAGTGTACGCCGCCTTTGGCTGGAAGTTCGCATCAAAGAGAAGCGGGGTGCTGCTTGCTCTCCAGGAGTCTGGGTCACGTACGCCCCATACTGTCACACCGACACACTTGACCTCGTTGAGACAACCATTTATAACGTTGACGTAGTCAGTAGCCGCCGCACCGACAATGTCCAGCTCAGTGACAGCGACCTCAGAGACACCGGAAGCAGCGAGGACCTTAATGGCGCCTGCCAAACCAGCGCCACCACCAGCCTGGAGATGACCTTGAGTTCCAATACCGTCAATTGGGACGCCAGCAGCGATCCACTTCTTGACGTGGGCTACCATACCGGTGGTGACCTTCGCATATGTGGCACTGTCCAGGTTGTAGTCATTGATATACAGCTTTGCATTGGGGTCGGCAGCGCGTGCAGCCTTGAAAGCAATGCTGACAAAATCCTCTCCAAGGACCCTCGAGAAGACAGAATCACGCATGGAGCCGTCCTCGTTGAAAATCTCATTGACGACATCCCACTGAAGGATCTTGCCCTTGTAGCGAGTCACAACCGTGCTGACGTGGTTTTGAATGACGTTGGTTAATGTCGCCTTGTCGGTAATCGCACTGACCCATGATGGGAGCTGGCTGTGCCAGACTAAGAATATTAATTAAGGCCAAACAACAGCCGGCTAGGAAGGACTCACCCAGGGTGTGGCCACGGATCAGTTTTCCGTTGGTTTGGGCCCAGTTTACTAGATAATCGGCTCCTGACCATCCGAATGATCCTTGCGATGCTGCATATTGTCAGCTTTACTTAAGTGTTATGGTTTGGCTGACTCACGTTCGATGGCATCCCACTTCATACTGTTCTCCGGGGTGACTTGGCCAAAGTCTGCCTGAATGATCGGTGCGCTTCCGCTGGTCAGTCTGCCCTGGTCTGTGGCAGCGCCGATGTATAGCTTGCCATGCGTCTTGAATCTAACGTCGATACTGCCGCTGCTGGAACCCCCTGTGCCGCCAGGATTTGAAGCGGTCGTCGTTGGGGTACTACCTCCAGTGCTGCTCGAAGCTGGCGGAGAACTACCCGGGAGGCATTGGGAATACCCTAGAATATTAGAGAGGCTAGATGGGTCGAAATTCTAACGTACAGGCACTATATCCATTAGCTCCTGTGATCTCACTGATTCTAGATATAGACTTACTTGGAGAAGGTGCAAACAGAGCCTGACACGCAGGTCGTAGGACCAGTCCAGCCAGTTCCACCGCCTATAACTGTCAGTCGAGCAGCACATATGTCCAAGGCTACAATGCTCACATTGGCCCCAGACGGCACTTTGTGCCATGGCCAGTGGCTGAATGGCAGCCGCAAGTGCGACCAAGGCTTTCATATTCAACATCTTGAAGTATTTACCACGGAAATATTTACAAATGGATGCTGGAACTCGAAATAGGAAATAGAGAGATAGCCCTTACATATATATTTATACCAAGCCTTATATATTAAACTTCTGCGTCTGGATGTTATTAGCCACATCGCGACGGCGAGTCGGTATCACTGCCGAGCCAAGCCGGATGTGCAGCCCGCATTTATGATGGCTTCAGGCTGATCTCTCGTTCACAGTTTGTCCGCGAACCATGCCCGGGTTAGGAAGTTGAGTAGAGCGGCATGTAAAGTGCACCATCACAGAGCAGCCATGGGTTAAGCTTGACGGCTCATTCTCACCGCGACCATCGTTTCTGACGAGGAGAGCAAGCAGGATGAAGCTAAAGTATAGCCAGACTATGACTACAAGATGCCGCGAGAGACCGACGCTATTCCCATGTCATAATATGATCTTTCCTCAGCCTATAAGTGCCGGCGACCGCAACTCAGAAATGCGCACGCACTTCTCGCACCACTCTGGAGTGCGGGAAATAAGTCTTGGCAGCCACTTTTGCCTGAGCGCTACCCCACGTTTTGCGACCTTAATATGCGGGAGAAGTCGAATGGAAGCCGCACGGAAATAACGTTATTATCCAACCTATCTATTGGATGTTGTCAGCAATGCATAATGCTTATACTGGCAGGTGGGTGAACTTCTCCCCTTATCACGCGGATTGTATGTTTCGACCACTGTGCCAATACATTTCCCCTCCAGGCACTTTCCCTTGTCACCACGAACCTACAACCAAGGTGCCCGCACTAACCATGTGTTCTCCATTTATCCTACCACGTTCCTCGTTTCCGGATACGAGTCTCATGAAGGTACCTGGCCAATACCCAAAGTTCACGGGTATGTACACCTCGCCATCAGGCTTCTTGTCAAAGCTCGGCCTCATCTGTAACTCCAGAGTGTAGATGCAAACACGAACCGCGGTGAGATTTAGAAGCACTTGTTGCACATTTGGCTAAATGCTTGGCATCAATCTGGAAGAGGGGTTGACGTGCAACCAATCGGAATCCAAGGTAGCGCCCTAGAGTGCCTTAATCTGTAACTATATTGCCCTTTAAATTAATCCAGCTCAAGCCCAAGCGATTTGTGTGCAACATGTGACAGAAACGGCAGAGAACCATCGACAGTTGGGTGGCTTGAAAGGCGTAAAAAAACAGAATGTGTCCGGATATCGGGGGCCGTAGACCAGAGTAACCCCTCCTCCCATTGATTCCAGTCTCCTAGTCTGCCCTAGAAAGTATCTTAAGAGGTTGCTGATAGTGCAAATCTGGTCCAGGACGTGTCGACAAAAGTAAGTCGACCATGCATCAATATCATCGCTTGAAGTCTGTTCGGCGAACAAAATGTAGGCTCTCCAGAGACTTCCCTCCTTAGTTGAGCGCTCAAATACTGTATCAAACAAACGTCGACACCAAGATATATCAGTATCAATCACAGTTATCAAAACCAATGCATTCACTCGTTTAATCATACAGTATGGTGATCTTACAGTATCCCACCGCTCCACCCTCCCCTTTCCCCGAGAAAAAGCACCCTCCCACTCCAAAGCTCCTCGTCTCCAAACCACCCCCAACTCCAACCCCCAAAACCTCCTCTCCAGCTCGCAACAACGGGTCCTCGGGCGGGGACCTTGGTATCAGAGCTGCCGCCTGGCTCATCACCGCAGATCCCGTATCACCAGTCGAGCTCCAGCTTCGGCATGGAAGCAGCAATTCTGTGCCGGCTTCCGTACCAACGCGGAGTCTCGAAGGTGACCCCACCTATCGTCACCGTCTCAACCTCGAGACGAATGCCAACTGGCTCTTGGCGGCAGCCAGTTGCTTCGTTGGCCTCGAGGCCAGATGGTGACAAGGATGTCAGGGCCGAGGGTGGTACGCCGGCTCCCGTGAGCTCGGCGACCAAATGGGTGTGGGCCGTGGAGGGAGCAGCCATGGTCAGTCTGCCTCGTGCATACTGCCCTCCACGATCCTGCTCGAGAGCAGGATCCTCCACAATTGATGTCAACTCCAGCTCGCGCTGGAGTGACGCGCGGGACGTGAAAGATGGTGGGGGCTTGGTATTGCTGTGTCCCGCCGACTCATCTTCACGACCTGGAACTGGGCCAGGCCCAGTAACCAAGTCCTCCGCGATTGACGTCGCGGCGCCAGTTTCCGTCTGTGTTCCAACGGAGCACGATGTGATCCTAGTGTGAGTCTGGGTGCCAACTGACACGCGAGACTGTACACTGGTCTTGACGGGCTTTGCGTCGCGACGGGGTTTCCTCAGCTTCTTCCCAGGGACCGAGGAAGCTGCCGGAGCCGCTGGACGGCTCGGTGAATGGGACGCACTCCATTCTTGAAGCTCAGGCAGCGGCGCAATCCACTTGCCTCTCTTCGGCTTGATATTCTCTTGAGCTACAGGAGACGTAAGCTGTGCCAAGCGAGAAGGAGCAGTAGTGGACTGGTTTGTATCACTCGAGATAAACTCTGGCACTTGCTCCAATACCCGAGGTGAAGTCGCAGAGGGGCTGGTAATCGCCACGTTTCCTTGAGTAGTGGCCTCTGGAAGTTCTGGTGGGGCAGTCAAAGCCACTGAGAGTCCAAGTGCTGATGCGCGAGATGAGGTACGAAGTCGAATAAACTCGATGCTTTGGCGTCTTTCCTCCTTAATGCTAGCTCGACGGGCCCTCGCTTCCTCAAGGCTTGGGGGAGGTGGTTGGGCTCTCAACTGAGCAATAACTCGAGCTCTGTCCTCGCTGATAAATGTAGCCACACTAGTTGGTGTAATCTGATCTTCAGTGTGACTTGAACTGGTACTGGCAGTATTGGTAGCCTGAGAGAGTACTTGGGCTTCCAATGGAGCGGTGGCTTGAAGAGCTTTTGCATCTTTAAATGGTGTTTGAGTGGATGATGTAGCCCTAGTTGGGGCAACGGTTTGGGAGGATGCTGTATCTCTAGCTAGGGCAGCAATTTGAGAAGATGTGGCATTTTTGGCGAGGTTTGTTCCTGCTGCAGCAATGGTCGTATGTGAACTTGGTGCATTCCCAGCAAGAGTTTTGACTGAAATTGGTGCATCCCCCGCACGAGTTGTAACTGAAATTGCTTTATCACTGGCAAGGGATGTGGCAGAAACAGGTGTATTCTTAGCTAGGGTTTTGTCGTGTGAAGTCGTTTGGACCCGAATTAGCTGAGATACTTGCTTCTCTGATTGGGCCGTGGATCGAGGAGTGTCCTGGTTATAGCTTGCCACGGAACCATGAAGATTTGTCTGGTCTTGGTGTGTAAGACTGTCCTTCTCGACATTGATTGGCTCCGGGGTTCTGACTTCTGTTGCACCCGTTGCTGTATCTTCCAGTAGATGAGTGGCAGCTGGAATCTCATCTACTGTGGTTCCAGTATCATTTTCCCTGGCCTTGGTCTCGTCTGCTATTTATTAAATTAGATCTGCTCTCTACACTGCTTTGGTGGTTTGGGAATACTAGACTCACAATTAATCCCTGCAACCTCAGTTTGAACGACGGCAAGGTTGCTGGCTTCACCGGTCTGTTCCATTCCATCAATCTTGCGCTTCGCCTTACGGCGCTTATTCTTGGCAGATTTAGCTTTGGAACGCTTCATGGCGGGCATGACTGATTCGAGCCTTGAAAAGCCCTGGCTCGAAAACGGAATGACTTCCAAACCATAATATAGTTTCGAGACATTGTTGAAGTTTGGGAAGTTTGGGTCGCTTCCTTGCATGCTCGTGATACACTCCTTAGTATCATTGTTCAAACAAGTCTGAATCAAGAACCGATGGTTGTCTTTCACAAACTGGTTGAGGTCATCGGGTGCTGAAGAGATGGTTGGTACCTCGCCATCAATTCTAGTCTTGCAACAAAGTGTGTCGATCGAGTCATGCCAGACTTGAAGTGCCTCTGGGTCTGGAGTGAATATTTTTGCAATGGTCTCATTGTGGGCTTTCATTCTCTGATAAAGGAAGTCTGTGCCCCACAAAGTTTGGCCAAATGTGGTGCCAATGTTGATATACGGGGTTGTGGACAGGCTTGGAGATCGAATCTTGTGACATCTAGACAGACTCTTATTCTCAAAGCCCTTTAATTGTCAGTAAATAGGTTTGATATCTTTCCACGGCTATAACTTACCTCGACCCAAATCCTGAGGTCGACAAAGCCTTCTTTCTCTCCAATTGGTTTTTCCGTTCTCAGGGCTTGGTAGCCAGTTTGTTTCCATAATATCCCCGGTATGATACCAGCAGTGAAGTTCTGTCCAACATTCGCAGTATACACTACGTCAGAATACGAAGTCATTCTGCCTACACGAGCTGATGGCACTGGTTGGAATCCGAAAACGTGATCCAAAAAATATGACAGGAAGTTCTGGTCAACAGTTCTGACAGCTGCTTCGTTCCTTTTGACAATCTGGTATGAGAGAGCAGTCCAGGCCTTATTTATGATGCTGGCAGGTATGATGAATCCGCTGGTATTGGTAATCCGCACAAAATTTGGGATATTGAGCTTCTCCTCCTCCAGTACCTTGCTTCCACCTTCTTTGTTGCTGGTTGTAAACATTGTTAGCAAATTGTATTGTAGAACAAGGTTTGTTAAAGAGTTGTAAATATATTGAACCAAAAGAAGGAAAGGAAGTATTGTGTGATGTGTTGACGAAGTAGCTTGGAATTTCTTGCTGATGAGGGACCAATCTATCCAACGGTGGCCTCGGCTCAGTAGTGAGGTCAATTTGCTTTAAAGACGTTCGGTATATCCATATTCTAGTAGAGTATAGGAGTGTACGTGCAAGGTGTAGGGAGCAATTGGTAGATTGTAGGTGTCTGCCCAGGATGCTGGTGGAGCTGTAGGTGCTGTAGACAGGAACCTCTCGCTCTCGCTCGCTGAGGTCGTTGGTGGAGATGACAAGCAGTAGATTGTAGGTGAAGAGAACTATTCACTCTGGTTGCTACGGCGCTGGAGAATGAGAACGGGGTGGCCCACGACACGAATATCCGCCAAACTCTCGCAGGCCATTGGCTAGCGGAGGCAATACCCCTTCAATTTAAATAGAGAATAAAAGAGAAAAACGAAAAACGAACTTACTTCTTTATTTTCCAAGATTCAGGACTAGGAAACGTTGGCGTAAGAACGTAGAAACGACGTCGCGATTATGAGTTTCTTAAAAAGATGAAGTTATACAAATAGAAGTAAACATCACTATATATAAGGGGGGAGTGTGCGGAATAGATACGCGATTTCATTAGCGTCTCCTTCAACCCGTACTGGACGTACCGTACCATACATACTGCATGTATATTTGAGTTTATATTTCTCCCCTTAAAAGGGCCCTAACAAAGAGGGCCATACACTCCTATACGCGCTTGGAGTCAAAGAAAGAAAGAAATTACTACACAACAATTTATAAATAACTTCAAGTTCAGCATGTACTTATACCTCAAAGCTCTTCCTACAGACTATATTAGCAACGAGTGATATTTAAAGAGTGTAGGGATTTGGTTGGCCCCTTG
The DNA here is from genome assembly GCA_001630605.1 of Pseudogymnoascus pannorum. NCBI lineage: Eukaryota > Fungi > Ascomycota > Leotiomycetes > Thelebolales > Thelebolaceae > Pseudogymnoascus > Pseudogymnoascus pannorum. The sequence goes on from LNAS01000178.1 coordinate 420,057, forward strand.
GTGAAATCTATACCAATTTTGAGCCCTCCCTGCCACAAGATTGGCACCGCACCTTACTTATGGGAAGGTAATAAATGAACATGTGCTTTATCTTTCTCGATTTTTATATCAAAATAAGCTTTATGGTAGTATGGTAGAAATGGGCAGCACAGAAACGGATGGAGCATCTCCGCCACTTGGGCTCATCAAACATTAAATGCAGTAAAACTGAGTAGAAATTACCGAACACTTGGCATATATAATTTAACTAAAATAATCTCATGAGAAAGATTACAGGTGTGGATAGTTAAGTGTCTGGATTTCGTGGTGATAGTATGTCGTTGGAAGTGGCTTGGATGCTTTGACGCGCGCTTCAGTTACAAGCGCGCTTGTCGCTTTAGGTTAGCGCATTTGACGTAGTTTATCGCAAAACCTCTCTTGAATAGTTTGACGAACTTCAACACCCTCCTTCAGCCAAGATACCTATTTGGCAGTCGCAAGCGCATATCCTAGCAGGGCAGTTGTAGTAGTGATCTCTTCTGTAACTGGGGGGTTTTTTTGTTGCAATAGCACTGTTGCGACCTTCCATACCCATATCGAAACCCAAGAAGTAGCATTACTTGATCTACGCCATAGACTCACAAAGATCTATTTTGCACCCATGGCTGAGCAACCGAGTATCACGTCTATCTTGGCGGCTTTAGGTGAGTTTCAGATATTTCAGGCCAATTACGGCGCACTAATCATCGTAGCTGCTCAACATGGCACTCCACAGAATCAGCAATCTCCACAGCCAGGCTACCAGGAACAACAATACCAACAACAACAACAGGGCCAACCTCAGCATGGATATTCAGCTCAGTACCCATTGCCTCAGCCAACGCACTCTGGTAACGTCGACCTAAGCAGCATCAAGCCGGTTAATTCTGGGACTGTGAGCATCGCAGACGCCATCGCAAAGGCAAAAGCCATAGCTGCAGAGAAAGGGTTAGCATATGAAAGGCCAGCATACGGCGCGGACCCTAGGGCTGACACGTCGATGTCACACATACAACCTCGGTCACGATCAAGATCCCCACCTCCTGGTCGCCGGGAGCCATTCCGTGACAACTATAACCCCTACCGAGACGAACGTAGACCTGATAGGATGCCCGTGGGGAGAGATCAATATGGTAGAGAACGCTCATTTTCCCCAGCACCACGAGCTCGAGGTGCCCAAGAGACCTTCTCACCCGCTCGGGCTGGTAATGCAGGAAGTGGGTATAACATTCGCGAAAGATCACCAATCGGCAGAGGTGGTGGTGGAGGTGGTGATGGCGATAACTCGGAAATAATCACGATAGAGTCCAACCTTGTTGGCCTTATTATTGGCAGACAAGGCGAAAATCTTCGGCGTGTTGAGGCTGAAACCGGTTGCCGTGTTCAGTTCATTCCTATCTCCGAGGAGAACGGGCCGTTCCGCCAGTGTAAAATCAGTGGTCCGCGAGCACGCCGAGCAGAAGCTATTGCAGAAATCAACCGCATTATTGAGGATAGCGGTATGGGCAGTGGTGCTCGAGCTGGAGCAGATCGTCAAGGAAGAGATGCCGCCCCAGCTCGTGCTAGCTCGCACCAACCAGCACTTCGTGATGGTGAAGACAGTATGCAAATAATGGTCCCTGACAGAACTGTGGGCCTTATTATTGGCCGCGGTGGCGAGACCATCCGTGATCTGCAGGAAAGGAGCGGATGCCACGTCAATATTGTAGGCGAGCAAAAGAGTGTCAATGGCTTGCGACCTGTCAATCTTATCGGTTCACGTGAAGCTGCAGCCCAAGCAAAGGATCTAATTATGGAGATTGTGGAAAGTGATAGTAAGAGTGTGGCTGAAAAAGGCCGTGCTCCTCCTCCACAAAGGGAACCTGCCAGAGATGTTAACTACGGTGGGGCCAGCGGAGGTGCTGATAAGATCAACGACTCGATATATGTTCCTTCGGAAGCTGTCGGCATGATTATTGGCAAGGGAGGCGAAACTATCAAAGACATGCAGAACACCACAGGTTGCAAGATCAACGTGACTCCTTCATCTGGCCCAGGTGAGGTTGAGCGCGAGATAGGCTTGGTTGGATCTAGGGATTCGATTGAGAGAGCTAAGTTGGCGATTGAAGACAAGGTCGAGGCCGTAGTAAGTAGCATCACCCATTTCCTCGTAAGAAATCTAGCTAACTTTTATAGCAATTAAAGAATGGAGGTGGCGGCCGGAGCAAGACTTCCCATAATGATCAAGGGGATCGCAGCTATTCCCAGCAATCTTATGGGAATGTTCAAGGGCAGCCTCAAGCAGCACAAGGCCAAGCTCCAGCAGCAGCGCCAGGGGGAGAAGACCCATATGCAGCATGTAAGTACGGCCTTTCAAACTCAGTAGATATCCGCTGATTAGATATAGATGGCGGTTATCAAGCATATGTTGCACTTTGGTACCAAGTCATGGCTGCTCAACAACAAGGCGGACAAGCGCCAGGCGGCCCGTCGCAACCGCCAGGAACTTCCTAATCCCCGCCCAGGCACATCGCTGCCAATTTTCGGACATCGACACTATCTTGACTGCTTGACTGCATGATTTGATTTTTGAGACTCGCCTGACCGAAACTGCACACTGAGACTGTGATGCCAGCACTGGCTGGTATGACATACATGACTGCATGCACTTGTTGATCGTTATGAAGCTGCTGAAGATTGATGCCGCAACTCCAAGCTACAGGTCTTCGGCCACGACATGATCCATTGATGATACCCCTCTTGGTAGCTGGTTCGACGTTGTGGTTTTCTTGCACCGCATAACCCATATTGACTGCCTGACATGCTCTACTGGCCGTTAGAATGCACTATGACCGCAATTATACTCCCGGGGTGCTGTCTTCACCCTGGACTCCGCTAACAATGTCTACAAGCACATCATGCCAGTGTTACAGTTGGATGGAAACGGTTGCATTGCCGATGATATTAGATGCCCTGGTGCCGTGGTCCTTTTGCCTCTTTCGTTCGCCAGGGATGCCACCCATTGAAGCTGATCACAAATCCTCTCATTTTCAAATGGACTCGTCAATGGAATGAGAACTGAATGCATGATTTACTTTCGGCGAGATGGTTCGAGGACGAGTATATATCTGCACATGGTAAGTGGTCGGCAGGCATCGTGGTCATATTTTGCTACGCGAAGATGTATATTGTAGGATTATTATTTTGAGCAATGAACATGAAGATTCTCCAATTGCAACGTATAATAGATTAATTTCATGAAAGAAGTCGGGTAGATGTGAAGGGGGGGCCCTCTTTCATGATAGTGAACCTGATAGGTCATGTGACGTATGTTTTGTAACGCCTCAGGCTGAAATCGCCCTTCGAAAAGTTGAAGCTCCAAAGCGCGATCGACTAACATATCATCCCAGTCTTCCACAATCTCAACTATGAAAAGAAACTAAAAATTGTCTTCGAAACGTGTCAATTACGTCAATAACATCAAGCATTAGAGTTTCGAGCATACATTGCATTGTCCACCGAAGTTACAGCCACCATGGTCCAAATCACTGAAGTGAAGGGCAACAGCCGCGAGAACCGCATTTCAACACATACCCATATTAAAGGCCTTGGTCTTCGGCCTGATGGCGTAGCTGAGAAGCAATCCGGCGGGTTCGTCGGCCAAGTTGCTGCAAGAGAAGTGAGCAAATCACAGGGAAGCTGGTGATTTACAATCCACTAACCCAGTTTACAGGCATGTGGTGTAGTAGTCGACCTCATTCGAGCACAAAAGATGTCGGGTCGCGCCGTACTTTTGGCAGGAGGCCCTGGTACCGGGAAGACGGCGCTTGCGCTGGCTCTTAGCCACGAGCTAGGAACCAAGGTCCCATTCTGCCCCATTGTCGGCAGCGAGATCTATTCGACCGAAGTAAAGAAGACAGAGGCGCTGATGGAGAACTTCCGGAGGGCGATTGGTCTGCGTGTGCGGGAGACAAAGGAAGTTTATGAGGGCGAGGTCACAGAGCTTACCCCAGAAGAGACGGAGAATCCTCTAGGTGGCTACGGCAAGACGATCAGCACCTTATTGATCGGGCTGAAGAGCGCCAAGGGCTCGAAGAAACTTCGTCTGGACCCCAGCATTTACGAGGCTATTCAGAAGGAGAGAGTTACCGTGGGCGATGTCATTTATATCGAGGCCAACACTGGAGCTTGCAAGCGTGTAGGACGCTCCGATGCCTTTGCTACAGAGTTCGATCTTGAGGCAGAAGAATATGTGCCAATACCCAAGGGAGATGTGCACAAAAAGAAGGAGATCGTCCAAGATGTGACATTACACGACCTGGATATTGCGAACGCACGTCCTCAAGGCGGACAGGATATTATGAGTATGATGGGACAGTTGATGAAGCCAAAGATGACCGAAATCACCGACAAACTGCGCGAGGAGATCAACAAGGTGGTTAGCAAGTATATCGACCAAGGTGTTGCCGAACTGGTTCCCGGAGTGCTCTTTATCGACGAGGTATGCTATAAAATACATCTACAAGAATTGTCACGTTCTAACTTCAAACTAGGTTCACATGCTCGACATTGAGTGCTTCACATATCTAAACCGTGCGTTGGAGTCTCGCATATCTCCTGTTGTCATCTTGGCATCCAATCGTGGTATGTGCACAATCCGTGGCACAGAAGACATTGTGGCTGCTCACGGGATCCCGCCGGATCTACTTGCGCGCCTTCTCATCGTCCCCACTCACGCCTATGATGCGGAGGAGGTGAAGAGGATTGTTAAGATTCGGGTCACGACTGAAGGCCTTGCAATCGCAGAGGCTGCGTTGGACAAGGTGGCCGAAGCGGGTACAAACATCAGTCTGAGATACGCCCTGCAACTGCTTGCACCAGCTTCGATTGTTGCCAGATGCAGAGGAGCACAGGAAATTGGAGTCCAAGATATTGCTGAGTGCCAAGACCTGTTCTTAGATGCGGGCAGGAGCGCGACGGCTATGGTTGGGGATGGGAGCGGATTCCTGGTTTAATTTCGAAATTTGGTGCGGAACGGAGTCTCGGAAAGGAAAACGGCGTTCAGATGAGTGTTACGAAGATGCTGTCTCTGTATACTAGGCGAGAGGTGCAGGTTTCAACAGAGTACGATAGATAATAAGAATACCACGTGGAGATTTATCCAGCCGTTTGGTTTAATTGAGCATGGAGATTTGTCAACCAGTCAAATTTGATGGGGGACTGCAGTTATGCAGATGTGCAGATCGGACCGACGCAGCTATCCGTTGATATTTACAAGTTTAACGAGGAACGGGCGGGATGTGCACTTACGCCAATCCCATCCGTTTGCGGGAACTCTATAAACTCCACATTCCAGATACCAGATACCATATGGGATACCATATGCCAAACGCAAGTTTTGAGCCGCACGTCTAACTTGTGTTTCTTTGATGTACCGCTTGGCCAATGGAATAAAATGTCTCTGCCCGGCCAGCCGTGGTGCTCTTCTTTTGCTGGCATTGGCCAACCCCTCTACTTTGATTGCTGTCTCCATTGTTGAGTTATCCAGCCCATGGTAACCTCATCTGTATAGCAGTTTACCCGCATACATGTCTTGCTTTGTATCAAATAGACCAGTTGCTGCTTGTATCGGTGGTAGGGCTCCGCGATGTCCTGCGATTTTCTTTGTCCAAAACCAGGTTTTGATGCTCATCTGCCGAGACATAAGGGGGCAAGAGGCGTGCAGAAAACAAAGAATCTGCTAGTTGTGAGTTGAATCTTTAGACAAGGGTTTTATTGTGCACAATATTCTTTCATTGAGATTGTTTCCATTGATTTTTCTTCTGACTTATAATTGTCCTTCTCATTCATCGCCATTCCAGTCTATGCTTTGTTATTGTGTCTGTAATAAAGGCTTTATGACGAGAAAGCCCTCTACGAGAATCAATTTTGAAATGATCAATTAAATTCCGTTGGGAATATCCCGTCATCGGCATCTCTGCGTTTGCGATTTTCATTATCACCCGTACGGTGGATCCAGTCATGGCCGAGGGAGAATCAACTTCTCTTTCGAGCACTCAAATGAGAGACTTTCTAAGATCACCAACAATCATATCACAATATTCGTCAAGAAAAGATTCTCTTAGATCATCCAACAATACTGAGAAGGAGTCGGTGCCTTCACCACCACTCACTCGTTTGATGAAGAAGCGAGCGGCGTCTCTCGACACCAATGCTGCCAACGATCCCTCGATCGCGAGCCTCTCTCTCCACAGTGCAAGCCTCGAAAGCCCACGGACTCATTCAAGTAATCAAGTCTGTCTCTGCCAACCTGATCCAAAGATCCCCCGACCACGAAACGGTACCCCCTCCCTTCTCCCATGTTTGTCGTTTATATGTCAAGTGGTCGCTGTCACCTTTGTTTCGTTTGTAAGTTTGATTGGGCGATTATAGCTAACTACTCTTTGAAGCTTTTATTCTTTATCGTCAACACTATCAAGGGCAAGTCATTGCACAAAATCCAGGGCTTGCCAACCCGGAGATATCAAAGATTATCGGAGCACAGTGGCGTGAGCAATCTATTGAGAGCAAAAATGAATGGAAGAGGCTAGCCGAGGTTTGTAAAAATCTAGAACTCTCTTGAGAGAACTATAGCTGACAGGAACCCTCCAGGAAGAAAAGAGCAGGCACCAGCGCCAATATCCAGACTACAGATATCAACCCAGACGTCCTGGGAAACTCAACGGCCCCAGACCCACAGCATCACCAGACGACCCCTTGAGGTGTCTAAAGTGTAACGGTCGATATTTTTCAACTCCAGGCACAACCCTTACATCATTACCACCTACTCCATCGATAGGAAGCTACAACGATAAAGCCGCTCGCTCATTATCACGTGCGATGGACCGCGAAGGTCGCTATACCAGCGACTCTCCGGGGACCTTTAACGATTTTCGAGCTGGCCCTCTCTATCCGCAGACGCACAACCGCCGTCCTCAATTGAATATTGAGGAAGTAGGCGGTCAGTGGCACGATTCAGACTCTGACGCGCCTCACTCTCCGCGTGCTAAGCGTCACAGACCCAACGACAATCCAAACCCCTTTCCTACTCAATCATGGCCAAACGGCCCACAGCGAATATCCCGCATCCCCATGTCGGCTGTATCCTATGAGCCTATCCGAATTCCTAACCAACGCGGCGTGGTATACCACCATCATAGCAATCATGGGATGATGGAGCCGCCTCCCCGCTCTACACCAATGAGTGGGCAATTCCCGCCTCATACACCTAGTCATGTTCGGCCTCAAAATCTCGACGACCTGCGTTTGCCACCTCTGCAGACCAAGGTCCCTGTACCAGAGTCTGTGCAAGTGCAACAGCATCAATTTCAAACTCAACAGCAACTACTGCGGAACAGCGTTAGCAACGCACAGTCCGTTGAGGCTATGGTCATGACGATCCCTTTCTTTAACAAAATCCGTGTCCTTGCCAAAATCGCACCACCACTGGCAGTACCAGGTCCTACGAGCCCAACCCAAGAGATCCGCGGTCCGGTGGTTGCAATAGAGGGAACAAATCAAAAGCTCGTCGTTGAGGTGGGGGAGTACATTGAAGACTGTCTGAAAAAGAAAGCAGAATGTGTTGTCAGAACATGGACCAGCGACTCTCGCTCTCTCTCAAGGCGCTTAGAATCAACTCTAATCGATATCACCATGTCCGGTACAGAGAATAGCGCTCTTGGGCCAGCCAGCATCTCAGGAAACACCCAAAGCGGAGGCCCTATAATCGATTACCTCGAAACAATCAGCACCTGGCACTCCAAATCTGCCGAGATCCGCCACTTCATCTCGACGCGCCCCCAACCCACAACTCCTCCCAAATCCCCAGAGGGCACCCCAAAATCACCAGCCTCCACCTTAGCTCCACGCCTTCCTATTGCGCTCTTGCCAAGGGGGTTTTCGCTTTCTCTCTCTGACCGGGCCGCGATCCATATCCCTATCAATGACGCATACGCGCCGGTGGATCATTGGCAGTGGATGGCTACGTTGTGGAGGGGCATCATTGGCGTGGATCTCACGGTGTATGTGTGCAGCGGGGCGCTCGGGGATGAGGATAGCAGCTGGAGAGTGCAGCCGGGTGTGGGGGGAGTGGAGGTCAGGAATGATGCAAAGGCTATTGTTGTTTATGCTCCTGGTGGGAAGTTGGAGGACAAGTGGTTGCGGAGAGTAGGGTTTGAGGTTGCTGAGTTTGTGATTGGAGGGGGGTTAAAGGGGTAGAAATTTTTGTCTGTCAGTTTGGGTTTCCAGTGGGAAGCGAGGTTAATTTGAGGCGCAGTGTTTAATTTTCTATAATTGTGTTTTTAATCAAATTTGTGGATTTAATATACCCTTGTTGTAATAGTACCACTGTTGGAAAGTGATTTATTACTAGTTTCATTATAAATTATTACAGATATAAGATAGGGCCACTTCTCAGGGTTGGACCTGCTGAATTAATCAGGGCGGGGTTGCTGGTTTACACACACTTTACCTCCACACTAAACCCAAATGCACATGATCACAGATGGCATCACAGCCCCATGTTGTACATTTCAAATAGTTCCTGGTTCGTGGCCCCTATGGTCTACTTTCCGCTTTACGTTTCTCTCTTTTCTGCTTACCCCAAGGTACCACTCACTCACTGGCTATTATGATTATGAGGGCTACCATACGATAGACCACCCAATCGCTCGGACTAACCACTTGTTTAAATATCTTGCTATCCCGTGGCCACTCATTCAAAGCTTCGAGGGAAAACTTTGCGTCAGGATAATAACGACCGAGGACCGTTCTCGCAGCTGAAAGCATATCTCCATCAGTGAAATGTGGAATAGCCTCTTTATTGCAGCATTAGGACTTTACCGTGAATGCAAGGTTACCCTAGCTATGAGCGTGTCTGGGTGTTCTGCTCTAATCACCTTCTCCCTTCCTTTCAGAACTCGCCGTTGCATCGCTCACGCCTCGTCGTACTCGCCCTGGCTTGACAACACCAACTCATGCTGTCATTTGGACACAATTTGATGATTCACTTGTTTCTATCTAGTCTACCATATAATCTCTCAATGCTTGAGTTTGAGTATGGCCCAAGATGCCAGTCTATATCCTAGGATGATTAAAATCACGATCCCGATATTCTGCCTTTGATCTCCCCTCTTATACCCAAACTGATCCAAGACAGTTTCCCCGGCAATAGAACACTGGTTTGTGTGCATTGGTTCATACTTACAGTAACATCCACTGCCACAATCGTACGTCTCTCCATCGAATTGACTGACCATCATGCCCTGAAAGACATAGTTCTGGAAGTTCCAGTAATAAAACCCAAACTTATAGAATGTATTCAGTTTATCTGGAGACACCATGGCGCCTGCAGTCGCAATCCAGAAAACGTTAATGATCGCAACTAGTATAAGACCAACGACGAAATTCGGAATAATTGAGACAGCCAGAACTACTATGGCTTCAGCGGTTAGTAAATTGAAAAAAAGCCACATAACCCATGTAAAAAATGATGTTGCAGAATGTTGACAGTCAGAAAGCCAATAGAAGATGATAGAAAACGTAGTGGAGAAGAGAAACAGATGCGGTATGCCAACCAAGGAATTAGACACTGAGAACAGGGTGGCCCCGTATAATCCGTTGCGGTGCTCATAGATATACTGTTGGTAATCCTCAATAAAAGCGGGGATATATGTCACTGCCATGACTGCCATAAATGCGCAGATAACAAAGAGTGCGTTGATCAGAAGCTGGATAGAGTCTTGGTTGCGGTCCAACTGCAGCCAAATGGTTCCTAACAAAATGGCTAATACCATATACATAATGACCCGAAGACTGTATACTAAGACATCGCGGTATGCCTTCAGAAAGCTTCGGTGCAACAAAGTCGCCAACTGGCCACCTATACTAGGTTTATAGTCCACTTGGATGCTTGAGTCCTCGGCCGAACGGTAACTAGCCAGTATTGACTCGCGAAGAAGCCGAAAGTTGTTGGATGCTTGCCAGAGAGACTGAAGCTCTGTTATGCGTCGAGTAGCTGCGGTTCTATCGTGTGAAAAGTCAATACTGACTAATTCGAGCAGAAAATCTGCTGGGTTGACTCGTTGAGGGAATTTTATATCGATCCCCTCGCAGTAGTCGATCACAGTGTCCCTGGCACCAAAGTATTGTATTTTACCCGCCGATAGTAGTAACAACTTGTTAAAAAGGTTATATGTTGACGTGGACGGCTGGTGAATAGAACAGATGATGATGAGATTATTGCGCTTTGCAAGGTCACGTAGGTAGCTGATAATATGAAAACTGGCAACAGAATCGAGCCCACTAGTGGGCTCATCAAGGAAAACAATCTTTGGGCCAGTGACGAGCTGTTCAGCAACGTTTAGCCGTCGCTTCTGGCCTCTGGAAAGCCCCTTCCCAACAAGCGTACTGCCTTGATCAACGAGACCAAAGGATTCGAGGAGTGTATTAATGCGGGCTTGAGATTCAAGTCTGCGAGATCTAGTCGCCATAAGCATATTTCCATGGCCATTAGGGGCTTTCTTACGTCATGCCTGCAAGCTTGGAGGCGAATTGTAGCGTTTCGCGAACAGTTAATGACCCAATGAAGGTATCATGGTCCTCTACAAATGAAGTGATATGCCGGAACACGTCATCTGGTAGTTGTGCACCGTTGATGCAAACTCTGCCATCAACAGTAGCATTAGTGGGCCGCCTGGCAAGAGCATTCAAGAGCGTTGTCTTGCCACAACCCGATGGCCCCATGACGGCGCAGCAGTCACCTAAAGCTGAGTCAGTTTGTACATGCATACGGACGACAGTGAGATGCGAACCAGATTCTAGAACTCCGTCTATATTGTCAAGAATAGTTTTGGCTTGTCTGGTCTTATGATCCTTTACGGCGACAGTCAACCCGCTCCATGAGATTTTGCGCACTGTGGTATTGAGGAAGTGCTCTTCAACGACGGGACGCTGCTCGATATCCATCTTCAGATACGGCTTAAATGCACTTGGTTGAATGTATAGAATATAATTTCAAGAATTTTCTCAATATTTTCCCCATGAGACGTGCGAGTTAGTGCTTTTCAACGATACTTTGTCGCAGTCTGAAGATTCGCTGGCGTTGTAATACGTAATACGTTCTTACCCCTATTTTGCAGAACATGTCTCAGGCCGAGACATGCCATCTTTATGTCTCGACCTCATGTCTCGGGCTCAGTCCAACTAGGGCAACGAATCTGTCTCAACACCATTTGTATAAAAACCACCCTTTTAGAAATGGCCTATGCACCGCCGATAACGTCCAAAACAGGAAATCCCGTGCTAGGCTCTATCCTATGTAGCAATGTGATATAGATACCCCAATTAGGGGCAGTGTACATAGCTGGAGTGAACACTGTTAGGTTGATCCCAATTTGGAGCATTTTGGAGCACTTCACTAGAGAAAACGATAGGTTACTATACTATCCCCCCTTGAATGATGAACAGGTTCTACTATTTTGTCGAAAATCCTCTGCCAGTTATCCCATCTTATTTACGCCTTTTCACCTAAATCGGTCGCTATAAGTGGGCGTTTGCGAACTTCAAAAATAGTGGAACTTGTTAATCATTCAAGGGGGAATAGTAGAATAGACGAAGTATTAACTTATTTCGAAGATAATCCAAGAGGAAGCATAAATAGGGATTCGTTAATGAGGGGTAGCAGATAGTTCGCTCTATCCGAATACAAATAGACTCTCCATTTCTAATCTCTTTGCAACAGTCAGTCTTTGGTTGCCAATACGAACATACACCACTACCAGGAAATGATATCTCAATTCGCATACATATTCATCGTCAATGTATTTCTTAGAGTTTCGCGATTATTTTCAAACATCCACTCCAATAGAATGGTCTTCCTTACACCTCGATGAGCTTTGTGTGGAAGCTCTCCGACGGGGGCCAATTCCTCAGCATATCGCGTTCGTGATGGATGGCAATCGACGTTTCGCAAAAATTCATGATATCCCGATTGCAAAAGGGCATATACTAGGCGTTGATGCCACGATAAAGGTAAGACGCATATATCTTTGACCTTAATAGATACATATTCGCTGATACCAAATAGATATTGAGTCTTTGCCTCATGTGCGACATTCGTGTCATATCGATTTACATGTTTAGTATTGAGAATTTTAAGAGGCCGAAAGGTCAACTAGATGCACTCATGGAGATAATCAAAATCTATCTTCTTTATTTATCAAAGCGCGGCGGTCTACTTGACCGATACGGTGCACGTATGCGAGTCTTGGGTCGACTAGAGCTGTTGGAAGAGGACATGTTATTGACAATCCAGCGTGCAACTGACCGTACAAGGAATTACGGAAACAAAATTATCAACGTCTATTTCTCGTATACTTCAAGAGACGAAATTGCTGGGGCAATAAGGCAGACAGTAGCTGGCTGCAAGATTCCCGTGGAGGCTGACAACGTCATTGACGATCTAGTACGAGACTCCTCAACTAAAAGATCACATTCTATCAATTTGGACCCGAACTTATATGATGGTCTTGAAAAGAAATCTTTGCGTGTTGGACATCCCATGGCCATCTATCCTCAGAATATCACGACTAAGACGCTTACCGACCACATGTTGAATGCAGGCGACCCACCCCTAGATCTTCTGATCCGAACGTCAGGTGCTCATCGCCTGAGTGACTTTTTGCTATGGCAATGTCATGAAAAGACCCGAATTTTGTTTCCTGAGACCTTGTGGCCAGATTTTGGACGTTGGCAGCTCTTTTGTGCAATACGGGAGTGGCAGCGAGGAGAACAGAAGCTGATGGCTGATAGTAGCAAGGTATGTAAACATATTAACTGCTTTAAAAACTCACCGACAGTTGAATTCTAATCGCCTCGTATAGAAGAGCCCCTTCCGCTGGCGTTGTCATGACGTGTTCGACCAGATACTAGCGATACCCATCAACCACCGCTGTACCCTGAAGTCAATCCAAAAGGATATCAAGGGGCTCCATCGCTTGCCAGAGCATCTGAGTGTTATATTTTCGCTGGGGAAAGAAGAAGATTCGATGAGGAGGCTGATGGATCAAGTCGCAGATATGGTCGCATGGGGTGCATGTGCTGGAGTCCTTACATTCAGCGTATATGAAAAAAATGGTTTATATATCTTTTACCTAGGCAAAGAAGTATCTATACTAACAAAACTCTCTAGGCACTTTAAAACCATATATGCAAATGCTCTACCAAGTTGTTACTAGCAAGCTCTCCTTATACTATGGACACTCTTTAAAGCAGCCTGTCGTCCGTATTTTAGCACCTCACCATGGTGTTTACTGCCCTTCACCCGCTCAGTCTGCGTCAGAAAAAGTAAACTCCAATGGCATTACACTTCTTCTCCTGTCTGCCAGGGATGGCCGGGAGACTCTTGTTGATCTGACAAAGTCCATCGCCAAGATACGGCAGACCGAAAAGCTTCCTCTGGCCGATATCAATATTGAGCTGATCGACGCCAAACTCGGCGAGATTAACTCCCACCTCTCGCAATCTATACCAAATCTTTGGAATTACACCGAGAACAGCAGCAGCTACTCAAGCGGTTCTAACAAACTCTCCACTACCTTTTGGCCAGTGAAGAAGGAACCAGATTTATTGATTATTACTGGGCCCTGCATTAAGCTGGACGGGTACCCACCCTGGCAAATTAGGCTCACGGAGATCTACTGTACAGGGAAACAAGGTAGTAGCATCACGCGCCATAAAGCGGTGAAGTATCAGACATTCCTGAAAGGATTGTACCAGTATGCCGGAGCGGAAATGAGGTTTGGACGATGAGATTGCTTCCAGTATTAGGCATGGGTAGATGAAAAAGCACCCGGAGTACCAAGCTATCCTTTCAGACTTCAAATACCCACCGTTCAAACTTTTGATATAACCTATTATGGGGATTTTGACTCCGTTACATTGGCATGAGGGCCATGCAAAGACTGTTAGAGCTACCTACCTAATACCCTGTTTTATTTGCCAAGCCATGACCAAGCGCCGTTGGTAGTATAATGGTATCTACGATTTTAGCCTTGATGCTATGCACTTCACTTTAAGTTTCGCTAACCTCCCGCAAGGTCGAACTCCGACGGTTATATTTTCAGGGTAATTTTTTTAGTTTTGGTTTTGCATGGGTCTACTCAACCTAATGTTTTTTCAGGGGAAATGCTACAGAGCTTATTTTACCGCTGGGCTGTCTTGGGCTATGTCTCGGCGTTTGCAGCTCCACTCGTCCGTCTCCACTGATCACCAATGCATTCCCATAATCCCATTTCGCAAGGGTCTAGAGTGAAAACTACATAGATTGTCTCTACTAGTCCTCTGGCGTGTTTCTACAGTACTATGTATTCAACGGGTGAGGAGCAAAGTCAATTATGTCATTACAGTACACGTAGTTTGCAATGTTGATATGGTGGACCTGAATATGCATGACCTAACTTGTCGTCACTTGCGGTCGGGATTAGAGTCATTAAACACATATAGGGGATATGCGCTAACTAATTAAATTGTTCAACATTAAACATTAAACTGGAATTTGACAACTACTTTAGGCATACAATACGGATTGGAACATATGTGGCTAGCTGAGACGCTCTCATTGCCAGCGGTCATATTGACTCCGAGACAATAATCTCATGATTCTGACCTCGGAACCCGAACATCCCTCGCAGCTGACTACCAAGTCCATAGTACAATACAAGTGTAGATCAATAATAACAATCTTTACTAGCTGAGAAAGACGTATTTTAAACAAATAGACGACGACCTACTTTCAAATTGATTATTACTCTATCTATACAGCTTGCTGGTTCCTCAAGCTTTTTATATAGTGCTTTGAAAATCACCTACGACATTCGAGCGGCATGTTGCAACAATATCAACACTCGACGGAGATTGACAGCGCCACACTAGCGAGGTCAGGCTCTTTTACAACTCTCCCCGTTCGAATTCATAGGAATGATGTTCAAGCCCAAAAGGCAAGTAATCAATTTATTAGGGAATGGAAACGCATCGTCGGAGATAAACGGTTTGATTTAAACGTCAATCAAAGCCCGGTAGGGCATGTCGCCTCCTTGATGTTCCCAGAGTGTCTGCCCGAACGTCTAGCTTTTATTGCAAAGGCATGCGACTTTGTAACGGCGGTAGATGGTACGTTCTCACTTGCAATTCGTTTGTGCAGCATGTTAACTATTTCTGTAGATGCGACAGATCTTCCTGCATCACAAGAGGCAAGCAAAATCTTCGCCACACATCAAATAATATTAATGCAATTTAGTCGGATTTATCACACGTCGAAACCAAGTCCAAGATCCCAACACGCGCATCCGAAAGAGAACAATGGATGAATAGTTCTAGATACAGGAGGTTTCAGGCTCGACTTCTTCTGGAAGGAATTGAGTCTTGTGGGTTGGGGGTCACGTCTATGCTTGAGTCGACGAATTCTTTCATGGCTGCTAATGCAATCTATTCAAGGGAGTGCACGTCACTTGAGGACTATATTCCTCTACGCATAGTCAATGGGGCCTTTACGTTCGTGAATATTCTAATTCTACTATTTTCCCATTTATGCCATCCTAACTGAGCACTAGGGTGATGAAAGGAAGTGTCTGCCTTACTATGAACCTTGGTTTGGATACCCAAGAGAGAGCCGCCATATATCATGTTATTAGGCCACTGGAAGTCGCAATGGCTCTCACAAATGATTACTTTAGTTATCATAAAGAGAAAGCATTGCATTCGCTACATAATGTGCCCGGCGATATCTTCAACGCTGTACCTATCATTATGGCACAGCATGGGATTTCAGAGGACGATGCACTTGCACTCGTCAAGCAAAAGATAATCGAGGCCGAAGAAGACCATCTTGGTAAAGCGGAAGAGCTGGGGCAGAAAGGCCAATTAACCCCCGAACTCAAGCAATATGTCATGGCCTGTAGACTCGGTGCGGGAGGATGCCATTTTTGGCATGCTTCGGCGCCTAGATTTGAGATGCCGACTGTAAATGCAAATAGTCAATCCTTAGGAGGAATTGTCTCGTCTCGGTTCCAGAGCTGGATGCGTTCTGCTCTGTGTTGGGTCTAAATAGCTGACCATTGATACACCCAATAGGGTTGGCCACCATGTCTTGAATAAGATGATGCTGAGAAGGAGCGAATTTCGGAGCCATAGTGCAGAATATGAGAGTGCTATAGGTGCGAATAAGATTATCAATGCTATTATAATAACGTTTATGTATCTGGAGCCTTCAAAGGTAGTACTTGATGAGTGAGATGGATATAATACCATTTGTTTATCCGAATTTAGATAATGGGCCAAGTGCCCTTGCAATTTAGACTTCAAAAGTTCAGGTACCCTTTTTACAGCTCGAAAGCGTTCGTGTACGCGCCTTTCCCGATCTGGCGGGCGCCAAACCCACCATGGCATACCTGGCGACTGAGATTTTATTTTATATTTAGCAAATCCCCCTTAAAAATTCTATAAATGAAATCTAAATGTATGATGCAACTATGCTGGGTAACTTAAATGTCCTCAGGCTCGAACCCATCTTCAGCCAACACCTTCTCCAGCTGCTCAGAAACGTAATGGGCTACGTGCCTATTCACCTCATCCCGTTCCTTCTCTCCTTCAGGATCAACTGAATTACGGAGCGGGTCTCGGCCCTCGGTGTGATCATCTCCATTAATTGAGCCGTTAAAATCGCTTCGAGCTCCAATAGATCGGCTAGTCGACGAGCGGCGCATGGGCTTCGGCTTAAATGATTCTGGCTGGCCAATGTGCCTCCCGAAGACGTCGTCAAAGTAGTGCGCCATGCCTGTGGATGGCGTGCGGGGTGTTTGCGGAAGTCGACAGCTGACTCTGTGAGGTTGTTAGTACGAGCAGTATTAGCAAGAGACTGCGAAACTTACCCAGTATCGTGGATCATCCTGGCGATAAGGCCAGTCCATCCACACTGATGCGTCGCTCCCAACCCACGTCCGCTATCGCCATCGAAGAACTCGTAAAACCAGAGATTGTCCTTCCAGTAAGGGTCAAAGTCTAGCCTATCGTCGCCGTCGTTAATGGCACGCCTGCCGTCATCACCGCGAGCAAACAAATGCTGAAGACGGTGCTGGATCTCTTCCGACACATGACCCAAATGCATGAATTCTCCCGACCCAGTGGGGCATTCCACCTGGAGCGATGGGCCATAGAACATGTAGAAGCGCTGGAGAGACTCGACAAGCAAGAAGTTAACGCAGATCCAGATGGGCCCACGCCAGTTGCTGTTGCCCCCAAACAGCCCACTATCGGAATCGCCTGGGATGTAGCCCACTTTGAATTCCTGCCCATTGACTTCCATTGAGTAGGGGTTCTTCTCGTGGAACTTTGATAGAGATCTGATCCCATGATCTCCAAGGAATTCATCCTCATCCAACATGCGCTTGAGGATCTTCTCTAGACGATCCTTGCTCACCAGAGAGAGCAGGATTCTGTTGTCTTTTCCTCGCTTTCTGATGCTGGCCATGTTGCGCTCCGCAACATCATGGCGATTCTCAATGAACCAATCAACCCTCTTCTTGAAATTAGGCAACTGATTGATTAGTTCAGGCTCTAACGTTAGGGTTGCGTAAAGCGGGATCAATCCGACCAAGGACCGTACTGGGAGTTGTTGAGAAAATGGTCCACCCCAGGAAATTGCATCGTAATAGAAGCCATCCTCTTCGTTCCAGAGCGATTGTTCTTCCGTTTGACCCGATTTGTACGTCATAGCATCACTGATGAGCATGAAATGCTCGAAGAATTTAGATGCAATATCTTCGTAAATGCGACGGTGCTTTGCAAGCTCCAAGGCGATGTTCAGCATGCAGAGACAGTAAAATGCCATCCAACCGGTGCTGTCAGCCTGCTCAAGCACTCCTCCTGTGGGAAGGGGCTCTGAGCGATTGAACAGACCGATGTTATCCAAACCGAGGAAGCCGCCCTCAAACACATTCTTTCCCTCTAGATCCTTTCTGTTCACCCACCAGGTAAAGTTCAGCAGGAGTTTCTGAAAGACACGCTCCAAGAAATCTAGATCTTGCCTCCCATACATCTTCCGCTCAATCTTAAATGTGCGGAAGGTGGCCCAGGCATGCACTGGGGGATTTACGTCACCGAAATTCCATTCATAGGCAGGTAGTTGGCCATTCGGGTGCATATACCACTCTCTCGTGAAAAGATCCAACTGTTTCTTTGCAAAATCGGGATCAATCATTGCCAGTGGGATGCAGTGAAATGCGGAGTCCCATGCTGCAAAGAAGGGGTACTCCCATGAATCAGGCATCGAGAGAATATCGTCTAGATGCATGTGTTTCCACTGCGTGTTCCGGACGGCCTTTCGCTCCGCAGGCGGTGGGGGTGACGATGGATCGCCGTTCGCCCACTGGTCCCAAATGAAATGATAAAACTGCTTGGTCCACATCATACCAGAAAGCGCTTGCCTCTGGATATTGCGGAGATCATCGGCCATTGGAAGCGGGCTGATGCGGTAGAAGAACTCATCAGCCTCCTCTCGTCGCTTTTCGATTATATCATCGAATACCTCTTCATCCAAATATGCATTATTCTTTTTGGAGAAGCGGAATCGTACAACAGCACACTCTCCTGGTGGCACTCCGTCTCCCTCGTCGAATGCAAACCAGGCGGCAGCTTTTGTGCCAGTTTCCTTAGGATTGATGGCAGTCTTATCTCCATCAACTATGTACCGATGAAATGCATCTTTGACATAAGGCTGAGGATTCTCTACGTCATAGAGATGTTTCAGATTTGTGTCGTTCTCCGTGAATATTAATTCTGGTTGAATGTCTTGGCCACTCGGTCCAGCGCCTGGGGATGGCGACAATTGAAAGTATCGGTCACCGAGCTTGTAATGTTTGCTATGCGCGGTTGTTTCCCCTGATTTTGCGATAGATGGCTTTTTGTCCTCAGACTCATGTCCCCATGCCCAAGTATTTCTAAACCACACATGGGGAACAATGTGCAACGGCGCTGGGTCAGGGCCTCGATTCCATGCCGTGACTCGGAAGAGGAGTTCATCTGGGTCATCGGTCTCTTTGGCGATCTCGATGAATATATCCCAGTAGCGATCTTCCTCAAATATTCCAGTATCTAGTAGTTGGTATTCTCTGTCCTGCTTGCCCCGCCGCGCATTCTCATCGACGAGATCTTTGTAGGGGAACGCTTTCTGTGGGTATTTGTAAAGGAATTTCATGTACGAGTGCTAAAAGAGTTAGCAACGTTTAGATTTCATGAATAATGGCCATACTGTAGGGACATTGTCCAAGTGAAAATGAGCTTCCTTGATACTTTCGCCATGGTTTCCCTGCGGGTTAGACAGGCCGAATAGTCGCTCCTTTAGAAAGTCACTGGCAATTGTTAGCTATATCCTGAGTTTGAAGAAATGCGCGCATACTCCTTCTCATTCCAAAATGCGAATGCGATGTTCTGGAAGCCATGTGTATCTGAAACGCCTGCAATTCCATCCTCCCCCCACCTGAAGGCCCTCGAGCGAGCGTCGTCGTGTGTGAAATCTATAGGCAATTAATTGCCATCAATTGAAGCCGGACGCGGAACTTACGGCTCCAAGCATCGCCATCAGCGCTGTAATCCTCACGAACTTCACGATGTTGTCAGTGGCGGTTTCAAATACGACCAAGGACGTGGGGTAAATACCAGTAGCCCACTGTCTTTCCGCGACGTACGGGCCCCATTTCTTCCAATATTTTGTTTTCTCCCGGTCCTCCTTAAGACGCTTCTCTTCTTCAGACAGAAGGTCGACCTGGTCAATTCGAACCATTTGCGCGGTGAAAACTTAGAAGAGACTTTCCGGTGTTATGAGTATGAAGGTCCTGTTTTTTTCAATGAGAAAGGTGACGATACGGTTGGCCCCGCGTATGACAATAGCCCGCTATAGTGGCGTATTCAGCACCGTACCTCTAACGCGTGAATTAAAGGGCCTATTATTGTAGAAGGGGGTAATTCAATTGGCTGGTAATACTAAAAGAGATCGTTCCAGCCAACGCCTATATTTGTACCACATGCATTCAACAGTATTCCCGATGACGTATCTGCCAGATAAGGAAAACTGGGCACTTGTACAGTACAAGTATCAAGGTACTCGTACCTATCAACAAAGCTATATTTTGACGGGTAGAGTGTTTTAAACGGTTAGTCACATGACTTCGTGCGCGCTCAAGGCGCGTCAGGCGCGTGGGCACAGCTCAAGCTTCCCAAAAACTATCCAAACCTCAAGTCCAACCCAGCCTCACAACTCACACTTAGGCTCATAGCTGACGGCACAATACCCAGCCCCTACAGTTAATTGCAATTTACCAATATTTAGTTTGACGTTGTCAACCTCAGTATCTGAGTGGATTCCGTAAGACTGGAGAAAGAAGAATACTTCTTCAGAGGAGGATTACAATGGCGCTTCTTGTAGACAAGCATCGTCCTCGCTCTCTCGATACATTGAGCTATCATGACGACCTCTCAGAGCGTCTCCGATCTCTGGTATGCTGCCCTGTTATATTATTCCAAAGACCCAGCTAACTCTATCCTCCAGGCTCAAAGTGGAGACTTCCCTCATCTTTTAGTATATGGACCGTCTGGTGCTGGGAAGAAGACGAGGATAGTGGCCACCCTGAAAGAACTCTTCGGCCCCGGAGTAGAGAAGATCAAAATTGATTCTCGCGTTTTCCAAACTTCATCAAACCGCAAACTCGAATTTAACATTGTAGCATCGGTTTACCATCTCGAAATTACGCCTAGCGATGTTGGAACCTACGATCGTGTGGTTGTCCAAGATCTGCTGAAGGAAGTGGCACAAACACAACAGGTCGATCAAAGTGCGAGACAAAAATTTAAGGTTGTGGTCATCAACGAGGCGGACCATCTGACCAGAGATGCTCAGGCAGCACTGAGAAGGACAATGGAGAAGTATAGTCCGAATCTAAGGCTCATCCTCCTGGCAAATAGCACGGCGAATATTATTGCTCCAATCCGATCAAGAACATTACTTGTAAGAGTCGCCGCTCCAACTGAAGCTGAGATCTGCGATGTGCTTGCCAAAACGGGTGCAAAGGAAGGCTGGCCATTAGCGGCGGAATTAAATATCAGAGTTGCAAAAGAAAGCGGCAGGAACTTGCGGAGAGCACTGCTTATGTTTGAAGCTGTGCACGCGCAAAAGTAAGTTTCATAGCCCACCCTCGAATACACCAGTTGCTAACATGGTGCCTCTAAGTGAAAAAGTCACAGACCAGACCCCCATCCCGCCCCCGGATTGGGAGGCTCTGATTTCTCTGATTGCGGATGAAATCATGGCCGAGCATTCACCTGCACGGATTCTACAGGTCCGTGCAAAACTTTACGATTTGCTCACACATTGTATCCCACCTACTACAATCCTGAAGTCTCTTACATTCAAGTTGATCCCCAGAGTCGACGACGAGCTGAAGGCGGAGGTTATCATGTGGAGTGCATTTTATGAACATCGCGTTCGGATCGGCTCAAAGGTTATATTCCACTTGGAAGCCTTTGTCACAAAGTTCATGAAGATACATGAAACTTGGCTTATGAGCATCGACTTTTAGATTGGGCGATGAGACGGCGCCCTGATGGGAAAGATAAAACTGTGTGACTATATGGATTATGGGTCGGGGGCAGGGGCAGGGGCAGGGGGGAAGCGATGATAATGACTCTCAGATATTGAGAATGGAGTTAAATCTACGGATAGGGGCATGAGATTTCAACATGAAAACTATTACGTCTTTGCCAACTCCTTTAGTAATATTTGCATGGACAGGTGTCATTCACTCCGATGAAAACATCTACGACTACAAAAGAACACTCAGTATCACTTAACCTCCATGACTAGCATTTGACCTCTTTAGATTCCGATAAAACCCGCTATCCCCAAAGAAACCCTACAAATGAATATCGCTCAAAACTGCCCTTTGGGCTACGCCAAAACTCCGCATCAAACGTCGTTTATAGCAGCCATCAATCATTATAACATCATGCTTCTCCTCCTTGCTCCAAGCCTTTCATTCCCCTCCCCTTCCTTCGGCGCATGCAAGCTCGTAGGCCGCTGCGACGCCTTTTCTCCGCTTTTAAACTCCTCCATCTTCACAGCAGCAGCATCTGCCATGCCAACCCCAAGCGTAGATTGTCTCCGCCTCGTTGATTGACGTCCCGCCGTCGTCAAATCCAACATATCCGTCGCGCTCTGGCTCCGCGACATCCGTTGTTTCTGGGGGTCTTCATTGTTGCGGCTAGCACGGCTCCTGACCTCTCGTGGAGGCGACCCTGAGAACTCATAAATGTCCAGGTCAGCCATCCTCTTCTCCATCTTCTTGAATGTCGTTGCAACCGGATCTCTATCCGACAGCTCTGGCTTAGCCTTCCGACTAGTGGACATTAATGCGGATATGTCCGTGCCAGAGCCTGACTTGGCCTCCTCGTCTCCGTTATTGGTGTATAATTGCGAGCTACGGCGCTTGCGCTGCGATATCTCTTGTATAGGAGCAGCATCTGCCACCTTACCGGAAAGTGGACTGTTGCTGTAAACACTGGCGCTTGAAGCGGTTGGCAGCTTGCTCCTCCAAGAAGCATCATCACCCGTCCCAGGCTCCGGCTTAACCTTCGCTGCTGTTGGTTGTTCATCTTCAGCCGGGACACAGCTAGCACGACGATATTTCCCTTCTCCTGTAACAGCATCGATGCTCCCTTCCGCTGGCCGCCTCATTTTATCACGCAAATTTGGTTCGGCGTAGTTGACACTTGCTCGAGCGCGTCTGCTAGGTCTGTGTCCCTCTCCATCTTGGCCGATTTCTTGCGGTGGGGGTGTATCTCGGGATATCTGCCGTGTGGTTGAAGGTGCAGAGGAAGTTGGTGAAAATAAGTCTTCGGGAGGCGCCGCAGGTGTTTCTGGCTCTGGGATTGTTTCGGTAGATGATATGGCGACAACAGGGTCAACCTGTGCGGGTATGACAATCCGTGCTTCATTGCGGCTGCGTGGGCGTTCTCTACCCTTGGCTCCCCCCAACTTCCCAGACAGCGAGGAATCATCTCCCACAGGCGGCTTGGTGGGTTTCTTGGGAGAATTCGTGACGTCCGTATTCGACGTTTTCGGTCCAAGTGCCTTCCTCGGAGGCCCCGATGTAGCTGATGGAGCACTGACCTGGGCGTTTGATGCAGCCTTATCTCTAGTTTTAGCCCGAGCCAGTGCAACCTCTCTTTGGATTCTTGCAACAGGCTTCTCAACAGGCGTAGATTCCTTTGACGGCTGTGATTTATCTAACGTAGTTCTTCTGGTATGCCTCAAATCTTCCGGCGCTATTGAAACTGGTCTTGCTTCTCTTTCGTCTTCTACGTCGCTGACGCTGAATTTCCTCTTCGCGCCGCTCTTCGGAGGCTGAACGGATTCTTTCTTCTCGCCCGGTGCTGCGTCATTCTTGGCTGGACAATCATTATCTGGCATCCCGCTCATGTCCTTCCTCTTGCGCCTCTGTTCCAGGTTTACTGGTAATGTTGGGCCAAAGTCGGTAACTACTTCGGCATCTGATTCCGACCTAGCAGGAAGGTCTATCTTGACAGGGTCTTCATTCATAAAATGTGACACGGGTGGCGGCCCAATATCAGGCGAATCACTAATTCCGGGAATTGGATTGGAGATGATTGCTGTGATTTCCTGTGCGCTTGGAACTTGTCAGAATATACTTGTATTAATGAGGAAGGTGCATACTCTAATGTTCGCCTTGGATAGTGTTTGTTTTCTACTATAGGCGGCAGCCGCCCTTCCTGCTCCGCGAGTAATTCCATCATTTGCGTCCTTTCTTCAGAAGACCTTCGTTTGGCTTTTGGCAGCTTGGGACCTGCTGAAGATCTCCTTGGCTCCTTCACAGGCCGATCCAGCTTTGCAACCAAAGCTGCAATATCCCGTAGTTTGGAATCAAGTTCTGATCTAACTTCACCAACATGGCTGATAAAATTCCGAGAACGGTTTGGTTGCGTTTCCTGGGTTATGATTTGACCACGTAGATCTAGGTTCTCAGCCAAAAGGCGGGCCACTTCTGTTTCGAGATTGCGAATCCGCACTGCTTGCACTGAGTTCACACGGGCAATATCCTTATTCTGTCGTGTATATTTCCGTCGTACTAAAAATCACAGTATCAGTAGACGTCTTGCACAGAGGTAGACACCATGAAATTAGAACTCACAAAGCTCGACGGGATCAGCAGGCGCAGATGCCTCGTTCAAACGCGCCATGATTGTTTCTCATGCGGCAAAGGAGTTCCATCCACAGGTTATGGTTCTTGGCAATATATCCAAGATATGGGTCGTAGATGTGCTGATTTTGAGGCAAGCAAGAGCGTTGAAGCTATTGTTGTAATTATGAGGATTTTTGTCGTGCTGTACCTTTGATGTTTACACAAAGGCTGAAAGTGGTTAGACCAAACCCCTGTTGCTGGAGTGTCCTAGCGCTGGCGGACGATGGCGGGATGTTGCCGACTTTGACAGATACAACCCCACCCATGGCCAAAATATACCAATACAGTACCATTATCGCCCATTGAACAATTGGAAGGTTCCACCTGCTACTTTTGTGGCAGTCTACAATATCTAAGATATTTCACTTTCACACGGAGAATCATTTGCGGACAGGCCCGGAAGCACCACGATGTCCTACCCCTCACGACCCCTCCCATCACACCTGCGACAAGCATCCACCTCGAACAATGGAAATTCGTTGCAAGGACAGTCTCCTGTTCTACTTGCACGCATCAACGAGAAACGGCAGGAACTTGAGAACCTGAAGGAACTGAGAGATCTCAGTGCTGGCCTTGCTGGGCAAATGACAGTTCTGGAGGAAAAGCTCGCAACGCTTTCAAATGGCACTGAAGGTACGATACAATACGGCTAGCTTGTCTCTAAAGTTATACTAACAAACCTGTAGCTGTTGCTATGGTATTGGGAAACTGGCATAACGTTCTCAGGGCGATAAGCATGGCATCGAGTAAGTATATATGCTGTAGTTTAAAGACTTTTGCTGACGCGCCACAGCGAAAATACCGATGCCTAAAGACTCCCAAAACTACGAAGAAGAAAGAGATGAAGATATGCCTCTGCCACAAACCCTTGTCAGAATTCCCACGGAGCAAGCTCCATTAATACATCAACACGAGGAGGCCGCCAGAGAAGCAACCAGTGAGGACCAATGAGGGCTGGAATAACGTTTGCTTGTACGACGCTGGGTGTGAATTGTACATATATGAATGATGATAGAATGATGTTGGCGCAGGAGATGGAGTTAGGCGTAGGGTTTGGTAGGTTGGCATTGCTGGGTATGGATTATATGGGCATGTCCACAGTAGACTCATTGCCACATATATGGCGCTTAGTTTCAGTACACCCACGGGAGGCCGTGAGAGCCCGAGAATCTATGGAATAAATCGAGTTTCCACTTAACCATAATGACTCACTGGAGGCTGAGAAATTGAAACACACGTTTTGTCGCGTCGCATTCCTGAGAAACGCGAAGTCGCGTTGGCGTTCCGCGTCTATTATTCGTTGCTGTAGTGACGCGTTGATTTATGTACATACCTCTGGATTTGCTCAAGGCTATCGCGACCCAGATTCTCATATGAATAGTTAGCCTCCCCGCCAAAGTGTGACAATTTCTCAAATTCTTTAAAACGCCCAAACGACACACAGAACGCTGCCCATCTATTTCCCTGTACCCAGCAAAAATTATCGACATAAAAGGCACTGTTCTCGAGTTGTCTTTCTAGTTACCGAGGGTCAGGCGCATCACGAACCGAAACAAAAAACCAAAACATTGCTGCGTGTCTCAAGCGCAAGCGCAGCAATGGCACGAGTTACAAGGTCCACGAAGATTACGATCTCTGAGGACGAAACCAGCCAGTCCATACCCCAGAACCAACATATCCCGTCAACCGAAGCACGGGCTCCTTTGCAAGAGATTAGCAACACCACCGAAGAGATTGTGAGCCCTGAAGACGCTCAGATTGCCGACGAAGAGAAGTTACTCAAAGCCGCATTTAAGTCAGCAATTGGTATCAAGAAGAAGAATAAGCGTGCGAAGAATAAAAGGAGGTTTGACCAGGAGCAAAGCCACAACGACGAGGTTATCCCAGACGATCAGCCAGCATCCTTGTCACCAGCCGCGGCCGCGACCCGCGAACTTCTACGATCCGACTCGGGGCCTGTTGCGCAAATCCGCGACGAATTGCAAGCAACACACTTAGGAGGGCCAGAACAAGATCCAATGGCAGTCGACACGCCCAATCCAACTTCTACATTCACAGGGCGCCTTACGCGCAGTCAAATGAAAGGTGTACAGCCAGGTCAGTATAACTGCAATTCATACGCTAATTATGGCACGTTTGCGCCGGCGGTCCCCAATGCCCCCCATTTTCATTACGGTCGTTCCAAATACCATACGGGATATGTTTCTCAGGGCAGATTGATTCCTCCTTCTCTCGGGTGGCCTGCCTCGCGTTGGCTTTCTTACCGTTATGGCGATTCAATATCTCAATATACTGACACGGACTATCGCGTAGTGGGGCAAGAACAGACTTATTCCTATAGTGGGCCTGGATTATACGACCATATAGACAAGGATGGAGATATCGCGATGGGAAATGATGCTCGAGGCTCTGCGTTGCATATCGAGAACATTGAGGAATGCGCTCGAGACCAAACACCTGAGCCAAAATCTTCCCATGACGATTCCTTCGTCGAGCATATTGTGGGCCGCTCTCCTGCGAAGCCCGTATCGCGGCGTTACTCGGTCGAGGAGGTGGTGGCCCTCCGCTCATCTGCTAAACCCTCCCCAAGAATCGAAGATTCGGTTGACGAATTAGATAAATTTGAGGAGACTTTGATTCGATCGCCTGCCAAGCCTGTCTCGCGCATCGAGGATTCAGTTGAGGAGCTAGACTTATTGGAGGATATAATGGAAGCTCTCACAGAGGCTGCAAGGGCCCAAGAGCTTGCGTCTCCAGTGAAGGCAAGAAAGGCGACACCTGCTATACAGAAGGCTTTTCGTCAACCTACTGAGTCGCCAGTTTCAAGACCTACTCCTGTCAAGGCCAAAACCATCGGGGTTAAAGAAGGAAAGGCCCTGATGAATGAGATGATGGCGAAGAAAGCTGCCTCGGGGACGTCAACTGTCCGCTCAAAACAAGTCGCCGTGAAGAAAAGTGTATTACCACCCACCTCAGCCCGTTCTGCCTCGGCCGAGCCAAAGCCTGTTACGGCTGCCACCAAGCGGCCAGCAGGCAAGCGTCCGATCAGTCTCATGCCTCCCAGGGAGCCAATCAAATCTACAAAACCTCCAACGCGCTCGACATTTGAGCTTCCTGGTGAAGCTATCTCCCGGAAGCTAAAAGAACAACGTGAGGCGCGCATTGCTCAGCGCCAGTCAAGCGTTTCGTCGGACACTACGCCGCCTATTGTTGCCGCGAAGGCCATGGCACCGAAGGTCAAATCAACCAAGGCTCCGACTAGGCCTACGTTTGAGCTCCCGGGTGAGGCTCTCTCTCGCAAGAAGCGTGAGGCTCACGAGGCCCGCCTCAAAGCGCAAGAGGAGGAGGAAAAGAAGCGTCGGGAGTTTAAGGCGAAGCCTGTCCGGAAGAGTATCAACCCGAGTATGCAACCAAGGCAGACAGCCGCCAGCCTTGCGCGAAGAAGCATAATTAACCCCATTGACTCCGGAGGCACCGGTGAGGGTTTGATGGTGTCGAAGCGACGCTCGGTCATTGGCGCACCCCGTTCATCACTCACAGCCCATAACCTTGCCAATACATCCGCTCCACGCACGCGTGTGGCTGCTCAAGGCAGCGGCAACACGACGGCAATGAGCGACGGATCTCAACGCTCTTCATCAGCACAGGCGCCAAAGCTGAGCGGAAGGGACATCTATAAGCGCGATGCGAGAGCGCTCGAAGGCGCAGAGAGGGAGAGGAAGGAGAAGGAAGCAGCTGCGAAGAAGGCTAGAGAGGAGGCAGCTGAGAAAGGCAGACAGGCGAGTAGGGAGTGGGCAGCGAAACAGAGGAGGAAGATGCTGGAAGGCAAGATTCCCGATGAGGGTCTCAGTGCCGGGTACGGACCCGGTGGACAACTGGGCTTGAAGGCATAGGTGTGGAATAACTGTATGAGGGGTGTCTAAAGGTCGTGGGTGAAGAGGAGAGAGTGTGCTTTTCTTAAACACCGTGTTTTGCTTTGCTGCTGACAGTCAGATGGGGCGTGCAGGTCGACGTATGGCCTGGTTGGGGGATCAAGCGTTCATTGCTTGTGAGTTGAAGCGGAATACTCGCTCGTTTTACACTTATGTTTCATTTGTTGGCGCGGCGTGCTTGGAAGCGTGTATTATTGGGGAGAGTGGGATGAATGAGTTTGGCGTCAGCTGGTAGCGTGTATTATTGAACGATTGTTAGTGAAGTTATTGACTGAATGGCATATTTGAAAACAAATTTAGCTTATGGAGTGAATAAATACTGTATGAAGACAAATATGTGCCGCAAACTAACCCAGACTTTTATATACTCTACTATGGCATGACGGGTGAAAGATGAAGATGACTGGGCAAGTTGATTGATGGCTGGACTGTTCTGTCATACAGTAACTAACTACACTAACCCCCTTGCGCTGCCAAGTCCTCCTGCCAAATCTTGTACCCTTGTACCGCCACATTGCATGCCTTAATCCCTGTCCCCTCTCCTTAAACCTTTTCCCGACACGATTCTTCCAGGCCACTGTCCTCTGTAGTTCACCTGGGCTACAGAGTATCATCGTCGTCGAGCATATTACCTACACTGGAGTATTCTGCATATTGCATCTCCACCCACGATCGTTTTCACCGAGACAACGCGAGCAATAAATCCGAGACCCGAGACGACAACGTGAACTGCCGGTTTCCGTCATACTCAACGTGGAACCACGACCTTACGGAGTAGACTGACGGTCTCTGAGGACGACATATGATGCTTTTTGAGTCCTCGAACTCTCGTTAGTGTCTTTTCAGGGCCACGCGCTACGTCTGTCTTGCAGCTACGATGCGCTTTTCCAGACCCTCGTTCGCGCCCTTCGCGAAGAGCTCGAGAAAGGCGAACATCCTCACTGTCTTCCGCCATGCTCGCCGAAACCCACGCGACTTCATTAGCCGCCTATGGTGCCCTCGCACCATTGCGAAGTCACTGATCTTTCTCTCCGGCCTCGTCGTCATTGGCACTACCATCGCCGAGATCTTCCTCTATGTCCGCACGGGGAAGAACAGCCGCATAGGCACCACTGTCATCAACCCGTTCATACCGCTCGCGCGCCCCAGCGTCCAGATACACCAGGGAATTTATAGAGGCG
This sequence comes from Pseudogymnoascus pannorum, assembly GCA_001630605.1. Taxonomy (NCBI): domain Eukaryota; kingdom Fungi; phylum Ascomycota; class Leotiomycetes; order Thelebolales; family Thelebolaceae; genus Pseudogymnoascus; species Pseudogymnoascus pannorum. Next base: position 449,511 of record LNAS01000178.1, read on the forward strand.
GCACCGCCAAGACTGGCCATGTCTTCGTTGAAAGATTCCTCGGTATACCATATGCACAGACAACAGGTGGATACAATAGGTTCATGCCGCCGGTCAAGCTGACGGCGGGTATGGGAAAGCACGATGCGAGAAATTGGGGTCACAAGTGCTGGGGAGGCCCCGACGGCCCCGACCAGAGATCTGGGGATGATTGTTTGAATATCAACATTTGGCGGACACGAGGGGTGAAGGAAGACCAGAATGTGCCAGTTGTTGTTTACTTCCACAGCGGGTCATTTAATTTTGGGAGCGGTGCCGAAAGAGACATCGCAAGTTTTGTGGCATGGAGTGTGGATCCAATCATTGGTATCTCGGTGAACTATCGAGTTGGTGCTTTGGGGTTCTTGAGCTCCAATCTTACCGCCGAGGAGGGCATTTTGAATCTCGGATTGAAAGATCAAGCAGCAGCCCTGGATTGGGTGAATGAGAATATTCGCGCGTTTGGCGGAAACAAGAATCGAGTCACCATCTGGGGAAGCTCAGCGGGTGCACATTCCGTAAGTAACATCTACATAGCTTTTGATCGTCATGAATGGGAGTCTTTGAACTCAACAACGTTCGTTTGATTGCTCAAGCTAACTTAACTCAGGTTGGCCACCACCTCATGAAAATTGACGTCCCCGCACGCTTTCAGGGAGCTATTATGGAATCTGGTGCCCCAACAGCTCGCTCAGTCTATCCATATAACCATCCCCTCCACGAGGAGCAGTTTAAAAAGTTCCTCGATCTCACAGGTACCTCTGATATCCCAGACGAGTCAAAGATGACACATCTTCGCTCCATCGATATAGAGACAATTGTTGCTGCCTCGGAGTCAGTTTTCCAGCAATACGCCCCATCTCTACGCTGGCCTTTCCAGCCAGTCATCGATGGACCTGGAGGCATGATCCCATGTGCACCCCTCGAGAGCTGGAAAGCGCGAGCATACCACAAAGTCCCGATCCTGACTGGCTTCAACACCAACGAGGGTAACATGTTCATAGATACTGCCGTCGATGACCCAAAGGAGTTTGACCAATTCTTCCAAACGATGATCCCAAGTTTTACCGAGAAGGACATGAGAGAGTTGAACGAGTTGTACCCAGACCCTTCAAAGTCACCTGGGCCTGAGAGCAAATATACTGAGGACCGCCCCGGTCTCGGCAGACAGTACAAGCGCCTCGCTCGCGCGTATGGCGACTTTGCATATATCGCACCAGTGCGACACACCGCCCATTTCGCAAGCGCGTTGGATAGACCCGATGATGCGGCGGTATGGATGTATCAGTTCGACGTGAACCAAACCGTCATTCGTGGCGCGAACCATGGCGACCAAGGAGAGTATGTTGTGTACTCGCCCAGTGTGAGGAAATTGCCCTGGAGCAGACATGGTGCGATTGGCGAGCAGATGCACGGTTATTGGACCAGTTTCGTGATATCGGGCGATGTGAATGAAGTCAAGAAGGGCCCGGTTAAGAACCGTAGCACGTGGGCCCAGTATGGAAAGAGAGGTAGTAGCGCAAAAATGGTGTTTGGAGAGCATAATAATCAGCGAGCCGGAGGGAAAAATGAGGGAGCCTTGACAGAGAACCGACCTGACCTTTGGGGTGATGCAGAGGGAGATTTCTGGTGGATGAGGACGATGATGACGGAGAGGATATGAGGGGGAGCCCGGGGGGGCCGATGATGGATGCGATGTGACGACTATAGACGGGACTTTCCAACGACGTGTTTTTGTGTCAGGAGTTTCATATGGCGAGGGTGTGCACAGGCACGAGAATTCTAGGAGTGATTGGGACAGGACATTCAACTTGTAGCATAGTATTATTCACTCTGTTTATTCTAGTTTAGTTATGCGAATAGTAATGCTCATCCAAGTTACTATTGTCCAGCCTTTTCATTTCAGTGTCTGTCCTCTGAAGCTTCCCCCTCAATCACTCAACCACATGCCAACCTCCACACACTCTCGACCAAAGCTAATATACCCCATTAACCCAACTCCACTCGCCAACAAGCAGGCCAAGCCGCCAATGTGGTAAAGTGCCTGCCCCCCACCCACCAAGTGATGAGTTCGAGCCCAGCAGTTCACATCAAGTAAAATCCAGAAAGCGGGTTTTCTTGGATATTGATGACGGATCTGTAATTAAATCGTTCGTTTTGCATTTCTCTTCTATATACCAACTAACTTTTGCTAGTCCTCCTAACCATATAATCATACTAATATACTATCATATAGTTAGATGCGAGCTCAACACTCAACTACAGATACGTGGGATTCAAGGGTTGGTCCAATCATCTATATTTTTATTCAGGGGTGCTGAAAACTGCTGCCATCTCTCCCAAGGGTGGACAGGCTCTCTAAACTCATATAACAGAACAAGCTATTCATAGTTATGTTCTCTACATAAAGTCCGACAAGTAGTCCTCGTCCCTGTTCTGGTTGCTGCTCGCCTCGAGCGCCTCCTCCGTGAAGACATCATCATACGCATGCTCCTTCTGGTACTTCAGCTCCCTCCTCTCCTTCGCAATGCGTGCCTCTTCCTTCTTCCGCGCCTGCACGCTCGCTTGGTTCTTCTTGCTCTTCGCCTTTAGGATCTCGTCACGCTCGGCGGCGAAGTCGGGGAACTTCTCCACCTTTGTCTTGTTCAGGCGGTTGATGATGGCGTTAATGCGTGTTGGCACAAGAATCTTCTTCACCTTCTTGTTGTCGTGGAAGCTGACTTGACCGGTGGCCATGGAGCCGTCTTTCTTGAGGTTGCTCCATGGCGTATAGATGATGGTGACATTATCCTTCTTGTTTCCTGGGAAGGTGTTAGTCACGTGGTTGAGTAAGTCTTAGGGATTTGCTAGCCTTCGATGGAGTTTGCTTTTGTGAGTTGAGCAAGATCAGTGAGGAGGTCGGCGGGGATGGATTCCCAGGATTGGCCCTCGGAGAGGCGGAGGTAGATATGAGCAGATGAGAGATTATCGACGTGGAACTGCAAGAGTTGGTGATGTTTCTTTCAAACAAAGATTAGACTTACCCTGAACAGTTATTAGCAATGGGTCTATTTATTTATTCTTAAAATTGGGAATATAACTTACCAAAGGTCTTCCTCAACTCCGTATGCGATTAAATCCTCATCTGGGGCGGGGATTAGTCACACGTTTCTGCTCCGAGAGCCAAGTAAAAGGCCAGTTAAAACTCACTTTCAACCTTGTCTTTTCCAACATATATATACGCCGACGGGGTCACCGTGTTAGATGTGAAGTAGTAAACCATCCTGCCTCCCAAAATCGCAACTTCGTTGTGGTGTCAATTTCTGGCCTCGGCCAAAATTATATTGACGGCGTGCCCGGTCTCTAGCGCCGACCGTAGCGAAAAGTATTGGCTTCACCTCCCTTCAACTTTCGATGGCCTCCTTCCCCCCAAGGCACCAAACCACCCACACAATGGCGCCCAAACTCTCGAAACTAGGAGTGGCGCTCCAATCGCCCTCCTCCTTCATCGCCGATGCCCACGCCTTCCTCCCCCTCATCGCCAAGCGCGGTGTCAAATACGGCTGGACGACCGCACCCGCCCGCTCAAAGGCCACACCAGGACGCTTCAACCAAGTCTCCGCTGGCTTGCCCGTCCTCTCTGCCTCGCCCGCCGCGGCTTTAAAACGAAAAGATTTCACCCTCCCGCTACGAACCGGAGCGATGGGAATCAAGAAGGGCATGACCGCTATATACGACCCGGAGACCGGCAAGCGCACCGCCTGCACCGTCGTGCAATTCGACCGCGTGCAAGTCGTCTCGCACAAGACGCGCGAGAAGAACGGATACTTCGCGGTACAGGTCGGCGCGGGATGGAAGCACCAGAGCAATGTCACAAGGCCGCTTCTGGGACACTTCACCGAGGCAGGAGTCAGTCCCAAGAGGCACGTTGTGGAGTTCAGGGTCAAGGATGCGACGGGGCTGCTACCGACGGGACACATGATCGGACCGGAGTGGTTTGTTGAGGGACAGTTTGTGGATACGCGCTCGAACTGTAGGGGAATGGGGTTTGAGGGTGGTATGAAGAGGCATGGCTTCAGTGGGCAGGGAGCGTCTCACGGTAACTCTAAGTCGCACAGACTTATGGGTTCGAGTGGTGGTTCGCAGGGAACGGGTAGCAGAGTTTTGCCTGGGAAGAAGATGCCGGGGAACATGGGTGGTCAGCAGGTCACTGTGCAGAATGTCCAGGTGCTGAAGGTGGATGCTGAGAAAGGCATTATTGTGCTGAAGGGATGTGTTTCCGGGCCAAAGGGCTGCGTGGTCAAGCTTCAGGATGCGATCAAGAAGCCATGGCCAAAGTTGCCAGGCGTGCCGGTTGTGGAGGAGGTAGTTGCGAAGGTTGAGGAGGTTGCCGCTTAACTCTTTGGTGAGGAGACAGCGATGGGCGAGTTCTTGGTGTGAAGATATTGTTGAGATAAGAGTGTATATTACCAGCGGCAAGGCGTTATAGAGTGTATAGTAGAAAATGTTAAGTCTTGAACTTTTCTCCTAATTTACTTGGAATTGCTCATATACATATCTTAATCTGCATTGAGAAGTTGTAATTGTGAATTAGCTGCACACACAGTGCTATATGATATAACCATATTGCTCTCGTATATAGAGGTTGGGCTCGAAAGTTGTGTCTAAGCTAGTAGTACTAAGCCTTGTATAAAATTGAAATCTCTATACAATAAAGCCACCACTTGGGGCTGGAGCTGCTCAATTTGCCAGGGCCCGGTTGCGTCTTCACACACCCTCCACCCCCTTGATAGGCTCAAAGTCAAGTTGGATCTCCGGCGCGTGATGCACCACTAAGAATCACTCTATTGAAAAAGGAGACAGCTGTGGAGCTATCTGCGCTAACAGAATACAAATTGACAAGCAAGGTTAAGTTTCTGGGGTTTCGTTAGCTATGGTCGAGAGCAGCGAAGATGAATCGAGGTCTTCTGTAGAAAGTGATAAATGCTATGGCGTGGTTTCAGCTACAGCGACGCCTACCTAGGAAGATGCGTTGTTTGAGCTAGGCAGAAGAACGGGTGGTGGGAAGAGCGTCGCGGGCGAGAAGCGTAGCAGTGAGAACTGAGCACTGAGCGAACGATAGAGGGAGCGATGAAGCAGCACTTTATAAAACTCTCAAGAGGCATGGACCGCAAGCTGCCTGATATGGCTGGCATATCTCGTGACTAAATTATATAATATAGCATCTTTTAGCATAGGACATGACTTTTGCACTCAACCTCTGTATACAAAACCATTACAATGCTTTTGATCAGATGTTTAAGAGTAGTTGTACAACATAGTAGTAAAGTATACACGGCCCGTTCAAACCACGGCCACAAAGACGCCATCCCATCCCATCCCATTCATTCCTACCCCTCCCTTTCCCCCATCACCATCAAACCCCCTCCTTCCCTATCCCGACAAAGTCGGACTATACGACCCCCTCCCCACCCTCTTCTGCTCCTCCTCCGCCGCCATAATCCCCTTAAACACATCCCCCCTATCCAACAAATCAACCTTCACCCCATCCGGCCCCTCCAAACTCCACTCCTCCGTCTCAAACATCCCATTCCTCCCTCCCCTCCTAAAACTCTTAAACCTCATCGTCCCCTGCCTCTTCGATCCACGCACCTCAAAATGGATATCGATGCGTCCGTGAAGCTGGTTCATCTCGCCCCAGATCCAGGGCATTTGGTGCGCGAAGTAGATCTCGTCGCCGAGGAATTCGCGGGCTGTGGGGGAGGTGCGGAGGGCGTACATGGTGGAGGAGACGACGGAGGAGGAGGACTTTTGGTAGTTGAAGATGCCGAGGGTGCAGCCGGTGAGGACGACGACGAAGATGGGGATTGAGCGCAGCCATTTCATTCCGGAGCGTTGGATTTCTGTAATCGCACATGTGAGCTAACTGATGCTTCTGCCAATTCAACCTCTCCCCCCAAAACAGCCGTGCGGTGTCTGGGTGAGGGTCCAGGATCCCGTACCAGGTAACTCCCTATCAGCCCTCCTCTCCATCAACGGCGCCCCTCCAATCTTCGGCGGCTTCACAAGCCCCCGTCTCTGCACCTTCACACCCGCATTCGGCGCAATCCTCCTCAGCGGCGCCAGCACAGCCGCGCTTCCCCTCACTCCCAGCATTCGCGGCAGCATTGTGTAAAGTCGTGTAGGCCTGTCGAATTTCGAAGCCGCACTTTGTTTGGTCGAAGAATGGTGGGTTGGAGAATTGGGTATAATTCGGCCGCGGGAGGGCGGCGCGCGAGGAGGGAGCTTTGGGGATTTTTGGCTGAGTCAGCGCGAGGCTGGGGGGTGAGGCTGAGAAGGTGGGTGACGTCTTTGTGTCCTCGGTATCTTCGAGGAATATACTTGCTAGATTTATAGACACCGGCATTATTTGATATTTTAAAGAGCATTTTGAGCGCGAGAGGCTACGTTCTTACCTACTTCCTCCCTCTTATACCCATCCACGCATCTCCAACCACTACCCACAAAATGGCATCCCGCACCCGGGCCCGCCTCCGGAAAACCTTCCAATACCCCGACTCGGACGACGATGACACACCCGAAGCACTAGATGAAGAAGGTTCGTCCCTTCCCGTCCCTCTCCATTCCCCTCCTCCCTCTCTATTCCCCTCCTCCCCCATCCCTTTCCCTCACTCCCTTCCCTCACCCCCAACCATCAACCCCCCTCCACCCAACACACCAGCTAACCCCCCACAGAACAAGCGCACCTAATCCACACCCTCCGCACAAACGCCCACACAACAAACACCCTCTACACCCGCCTCTTCACCGCCTTCCCCCTCCTCCTAACTCTCGCCTACCTCCCCCCTCTCTCTAGCGCGCGCGGCGCCCTCCCTCTCCTCGCTTTAACCTCGCTACTCGCCAGCGCGTGGACGATGTGGGGGTTCCCTGTTGGGATTACGGGGTGGCGGGGGTTGGATGAGTGGGCTTCTGGTACTGGGTCCGGGGCTGGGGAGGTGAAGGGGAAGGGGGTGGCAAATGGGAGGAGGAGGGGAGGAAGGGATATATCAGCTGCGGAAGAGCAGGGGCCGTTGAGGAGGTGGTTGGTACCGCTTAATGCGTGTTTAGCGGGTGTGTTACTCGTTGCTGGATTACTGGGGACGGGAGGGGGAGGGGTGAAGTTGAGTGTTTTGCCTGCGCTGGCGTTGGGGGTTGTGGTGGTGGTTAAGGTGCAGATGAGGGGGGTGGATGCGGAGGTGGAGGAGTTGGAGGGGTTGAGATATGGGTATAAAGGGGCTTGAAGATTAGGAAGGGGAGAGGGGGGTTGTGTAGTATGTATGTATAGGTGGTGGTGGTGGTGGTGTATGAATACTCATGAGGTTAATGATGATGTGATGTATGCAACGCGTACTTGCTTGCTTGACCACCTTTAGCGGTATCTATCTATCTACCCCATCTTCCTCCTCCACTAAGTTTTCAGGAATTACAATCCCCCCTCCGCACCAAACCCCTTCCATCTCCCCCAACCATTTTCCCCAAAACCCATGTGATATATATCCCGTATACCTATATCCCCTTTCCCTCCAGACACGCCCATTCTACACATCAATCGACTCATTAAACCTCAAAACGCCATTCCCCTTCAATACGCCATCAATTCCCTCGGGCAGCCTCGGAAACGGGTCGCCCAGCAGATCCACCGGCGCAGGCTGCTCCGTCGATTTATCCGTCACCAGCACGAGGCCTTCGGATTTAATCGCATTGGTGAGTGAAGGCACCATGTCCTGGTTTTCGTTAGTACCTAGATCCTCGCAAAAAACAAAGCGGGGGGAAGAAAGAACATACCAAAAGCCGACTACAAGAAATCAGTCCCATAAGATTATTATCCTTCGCAATCTTCACCGCCTCCTTCACACTCGTCGTGCGCCTCCCATCGCGCTCCACTCCTCCTTCCGCACTCACTATCGGCGCGCCCTCGCGGCCGAGATCATTACACAAGAACACCGGGAAGTTGGGTTGTTTCCAGTTCAGCGCCGCGCACACGGCAGGGTTGTACGCTGAGAACACGATGCTGCGCATTGCGGCTGGAGGTTCCGAGCGGAGACTCTGCGCGTGGTCGAAGACGACGGTGATGATTGAGTCGACGAAGGAGTTGATGTTGGCAATTGGACCTAGGTGGAGAGAATCTTCTTCCTCGACGGAGGGGTATATGACCTGGATATCAACGTGCAAGCCGCTCGGGAGGAGGTTCAGTGCCTCTTCCAGCGAGATGGCCGTGCGCGCGAGCACATGGTGGATGGAAGCTACCTGCTCCAATCCCATCGTCGGTAGGAGCTTAAGGTCGTCCTCATTGCGGGGTCCCGATTTCAGGAACTCAGCGTAGGTGAGGCGGGTGATGGGGAGGTCGACGGCGTTGTAAGGAAGAGTCCAGCGAGGCCAGAGGACGGGGATGCCATCCGAAGTGTGCTGGACGAAAAGTTGGATGTAGTCGCCGGATAGGCTGGAGCCGGTGATGAAGGCGTTGGGGGTGTGGTCGAATTGGCTGGTTGCTTTCCAGTAGGTGTCGAAATCGGTGATTTCTAGGGGCTTGCCTGAGAAGGGCTTGATGACTTGGAAGTTGAATGCGATTTGGCCGATGGCGCGGAGGCGTGGGTCGAATAGTGGGAGGCAGCAGCGGCCGTAGTTGCTTGATAGGGTTTTGAATGTGCTGGGTAAGGCGACGGTCTTGGCGATGACCTTTGCGCCGTAGGTGGGGAAGATGTCGAAATCGACAGCGAAGGATTCTAGGCTGTCGATTTGGAAGGAGACATGACGGGTATCTTCCTGGAACGGCAGGAGTATGTTCTTTGGAATGAGATCAGAGAGCTTGGAGGAAATCGTAAGACGCGCAGCAGGATATTTGCTGTCGTGGAAGAACACCATCGGTTTCTCGTCGCCCTCGTCAAAGCTAATCTGCACAAATGTTTTTGTGTCAAGGAAGTTATGGCCGTATCGGCGAAGCGGGATGATAGGTGGTGGTAAGGAGAAGTCGGGAATGCCATCGATATCAGTGGTCATCGGCATCGGCGCTGAGCTGGTTAACTGCGGCGCTATTTGAGGTTGCGCTGACGATGCGGCCCTGGCGGGTTTGGCAATGGAGGAGAGCAGTCTCATGCACTCTAAATTACCCTCCCATGCGGCATAATACATCGCATTCAGGTCTTTCTCGTCCAGGATATCCGTGCGAACTCCGACATCTAAGAGCGTCTGCATCGAAAGAACATTCCCTTCGCTAGCCGCGTGGAAAAGCGGTGTCCATGAGTAAAGCTTGTCGATTTGATCGAGGTTTGCACCGAATGTTTGTAATAATAGTAATAACTGCGGCGTCTGTCCTGATCTCGCAACAAGATGTTGGGGGTATAATCCCTCAGCATCTGGCAATAACTTCGCACCATGCCTCAGGAGTAACTCCACTATTCCAATAGACCCGTGCTCGCAGGCAAGGTTGAGAGGCACATGGTCGTTATCCTTCAACGGATCCAGCCTGGCGTTTCGAACAAGTAGCATGGCCACACATTCAAGATGGCCATGAATAATCGCATGTATAAGAGGTGTAAAGTTGTCGTGGTCAATGAGATCAATCGTACCAGGATTCGCAACTAGTAAAGCTTCCATCATGTCCAACCTTCCATGCATAGACGCATAATGCAGCGGCACTCGTCCATAAACATCCGTCCGGTCGACCGCCACATTTTTCCTCAGCCCGACTTCGAGGACAAACGAGTTGCCGTATATCGTCGCCTGATGCAAGCAATTCCTCTCATTTATATCGTCTTCAGAAAGGACATCAACCAGTCCCGTATCCAGCAGAATCTGCAACGAAGGCGCTGGCGCCTCATGAATAGCAGCAAGGAACGTCCTCGTTATCCTCTCAGTAAGCATCACATCTCTCGCCGAATCCGTCTCATTCGCCGATTTCAACCGTAACAACAGATCCTTGAGCGACTCCAGGTTTCCCGAGATCACAGTATCCAATAACAACGTATCCGCATCCCCCTCATCCGTCCCAAGGTGGCTGCTGACAACATGTTCCGTCTGCCTCTCAATCGTAATATTATCACCCTCCGACCACGCGCCCAGCTCCTGCAGACTCATCGTCGCCTGATCCGACAGCTCGCTAATAACCGCCTTATTGAAGAAAGGCTGCACCTCGACCGCCCTGGACAGGTACAACTCCTTCGTCTTCGACTTGCTCGTCTTATCCCACTTCTTCAGGATCTTCGAGAACGCCGTGCCATTGATCTCCACAAACTGCTGCAGCTTATTCAAATCATTCCCAAACTGCTGAAACCCCTCCTCGAGCGTCGTAAACTTCGCCGACCGCCTCGACGTATTCTGACTCCGATTCTGCATAACCTTCTTCTTATCCAACAGCGTCTTGAGACGAATCTTCAACTCCGCCTCCTTCTGCAGATAAAACGCATTCACCTTCTCCAGCTCGCGCTCGAGCTGAAAGAAGAACTTGGCCTTATTAGCCTGCAGCGCCGCCTGCGAATCCAGCGGCTCATTCGCAAGAATATCATTCTGCGACGCTAGCAGCGGCGTCGCCGACAGCTTCTTGATCAGCTTCTTCAGCGCCTTGTAGTTGACGAAGCTAGCCGCGTACTCGGGCACCTCGAGCTGCCGCTTCTGGATCTGCTTGCCGAACTTCCTGGGGGAGGCGCAGGCGCGTTAGTAAAGGGCAATTGGGGACGTCATGGAGCTTGGGCGCGCCTGGTTAGGGTCGGCGCAGTGGAGTGGGAGGGCGAGGGGAGAACTTACATGTTTGCGCCTTGTCTGCGACGGCAGTGATGGCACTCGCGCTCTCTATACTTGATCTCCAAAAAACCTCAGGTGCGCGCGCGGGATGGGGGGGGATAAATCGACTCCTCTAGCTGTCACCTCGTTTCAGGCATTGTCGTAGGAGGAAGATGTGTATCTGAAAATGGGGCAATCCCTCTGCGTCCTAGAACTCTGGGAGGTTCGCGCCTGCTACTGTATCGCAGTAACAGAACAGATATGACCTCAAGAAGAGAAGGAGGAGGATGAGGATGAGGAAAGAAAGGTCAAGCAAGCAGCCCTCGGCCGGAATTATTTGCTCAGGCTACCTAGCCACTTTGACAAGTGGGGTGAAGATCGGGGAGTCTCGCGGTTTGAGGTAGAGAGGGGGGAGAGGGGGACTGCTGCCGCACGAGAGGGTATGTGAGTAGTGGTAGTGGTCGTATAGTGGGACGGCCGAGTGGGTTGGGGGGGGGTGATGGGATGGGAGCTCCCTGGTCCGCGCCAAAAGCTAATCGATAAGGCGCGGCGGCAGTCCATGCACGTGGGGGGGAGTAGGAATTGAGAAACGACAGCCGTAGATTTCGGGAATCGACAATAAACTCGGCGTACGTATGTTATTTATTTATTTTCCTATATAACTACCACGTATTCATATGTACACATACAATATACACATATATATATAATATACACCCTCTCCCCCCAATCCTCCACCTCAGCACGTCCCACCCACCACGTCCTCGCACCACGTCCCTCCCCACCAAAAGCCCCAATAACTCCCTCCGCCCCCCCATCACAGCCGCCAGAAACCCATAAACCACCCCCCCACCAACATCGGAGCAAAACCGCAATGACTAAACCCCCCTTCCCATCCCCCATTTCCCTCCCCCAAACCCCCCCTCCCTCGTAGAAAAAAGGTGGGATGTGATGTGCGGCCCCCCGATTCCACGCTGCGCTGCGTCGGCCAATCACACGCCAAGCTCAGAGCACGTGTGCCAAGCTACTCGCTCTCGAGAGCGCTCGCAAGCAAGCAACCTCGCAAGCAACCTCACAAGCGTGCATATGTGAGAAAGGAACTGCACCTGCACTTCTCTCGTAGCCTCGTGCCGTGCATGTCTAGGGGTGTGTGCTTCGGTAATTGCCATATGTATCCAGAGGGCGCTCTCGCGGGCGATAGATGGAGACAGCAGCCACACTTGGGGAGGTGTCGATCAGTTGTTGTAGGGGAGATGTGGCACCGGAGAATTGTGGCGTCGGTGCCTGGCGGGATGGGCGGCAGGGCTTGGGGGGGTTGACAGATGGGATGTGCAGGGGTGAGGGGTGGTGACACTTGGTTGTTACTACAGACTGATTTCTTGATGGGGATAGGTCCAGCTGTACAAAGGTTCAGTTGAGTGGACATCGTGAGCTTCATATCTGATACCCACTAACACTTCATTTCCACGGCTGCGAATCTGGCAACAAATTCATGATAACATAAGACACTCTCCAAAAGAAGTCCGGATCCATGAGATAGAGAAGGTATTACTATATCGATCCTAGTTTGTAAAAACCGTAGTTTCCTCTTTCCACTTCCAAAATCCTTTTCATCTACACGCTTCCCGCCTCCCCTTGTTTCTCAACTATATAATCAAGCCCCTTCACGGTATCATCCACCCTCCCTTTCTCCCTCCAAAAAAGAAGCTTTTTGATATCTCTCCTCTCACCAAAACATATCTGTCTCCTCCCATATCGATCCACAGCCACAACCGCCGGTATATCACTCTTTCTCCCTCCACATCTCATTCCACTTCCTCCGCAGTTCCAATTCCATTACTGCCTCCCTTCACCCCTCTTCACCGCCCAAACGCAGACAACCAAACCAAGGGAAAGAAAAGGACAACTCAAAGACTTTGTACAAAACATTCACCCTCCCAATATTCCCATCCCTAGATGCCAAATGCCAATTGTCCCTTATGCTCCATTGAAAATGACGTGTAAAAAAAACGGCGTAGCAGTGTAAGAAAAGGAGCTAGGAATTAAATCTTCCTTCAGCTCCCTCATTCGCAAAAAAAATTATGAAAGAACGCCACATCTCTGTCTCTTCTTTCTGTCCTCTCTCGCGCGTAATCGTACTAATAACACGTTCGTCCCCAACAGCTTTTTGTGCAAGTAGCATCAGCATACACCTCGTCGTTCACGACCCAAGACCTAGAAATTCTGCGAAATCCCTGCACTAGCCTGCGTGGGGAAATGCGATGGGTTCTCGATCCTCGTCGCTCTCCTCGCAAGATTATCCCTAATAACCGGTTGCCCCTGTGCCTCCGCACGCCCTCCGTACCCCTGATCCGCATACGGCCCATCAGTGGAGTAGTACTGTGCTGCACCATACGCGCCACCAGGAACAGCCTGCTCATCAGAGTTGTCAGATGCGTGACCTGCGCTGTAGGACGAGGAGGCATTTGAAACACCGCGGTGGATGTCACCGCCGCGGTTACCAGCGGCCGATGGACCCATAGCGCCGAGATGCTCTACCTCGTCAGACTGTGGGCGTCCGTTGCCTACGAGGGCGTTGTCGGAGCGTGTGTCGGAAACGGGGGCTTGAGAGTTGGCGCCCTCAGAGTATGCGCCTGCTGCGCCACCGGACATGGTGGTGGATGCCTTACGGGCGGAGGTGTTGGTTGTGGTTCCCCAGCCACGGTATCCCGATTCCTCTTCGCGGGGACCGTTATCAGGCGAACTGGTGCCAACCATGCCAATGGCGGGGAGGGTGGGGTCGTTGTTGGGGTTGTAGCCGTACTCTTCAACCTCCTTTCTGCGCAGCTCCTCGGCGTCCTTGCGTTGCTTGCGACGTCTCCAGAACCAGAGCGCGAGCAGGGCCAGCAGGGCTACTGCCACAATGGGGACTACGACTGCGACTGCGGTTCTTCCGGCTCCAGTGAGCCCCTTGCTGCCGCCGCCGCCCGAGTTTCCATCGCTGAGAGACGGGTCGGAGGTGGTCGCGGAAGTTGGGCTAGTAGTTGTGCCGGTGGTAGGAGTTGTTGGCGCGGCGGTCGACGAGACAGTGAGGGTCGTTCTTGAAGGTTCCTTGGTACTATTGTTATCCGATGGAGTTGGTGTTGTAGAGGTCGGCTGCTCTGGGGTTGTTGTTGAGGGGGTTTCCCGTTCCGAGGTGCTTGTAGGAGTTTCCGCTGTGGTAGTCGGCACTTCCGGGGTGGTGCTTGTAGGAGTTTCCGCTGTGGTAGTCGGCTCTTCTTGAGTGCTAGTAGGAAGTTCAGTAGTGGGCTGGTCCGTGGTAGGTGGCGTCGTGTCCGTCGGCGTCGAGACTGGAGGGGTAGATATGTCAGCAGTTGAAGTAGGTTGATCATTCGCGGACGTTGGAGTTGGTGTTGTCGGGCCCGTCTGTTCCATACTGGTATTATTAGAAGACATGGTAAAACGTCGCTCAAAGGTGAGCCGTCGACGAGGTGGTCTGTACATGGCAACATTAGCACCTGCGAGTGATGGATGGGAGGAATCTGGCAGAATGGGAAGGCATCTCTCACCTTTAGCTGAAAGGAGTCTTCAGAACCCTCGGTCGCGGCCAAATGGATTGCAACAGCGATCTGGTCGACGAAGGAGGATTCAATGGTGATGGATGATTGTAGTAGGCGCGGTCCACTCAGGAGAATCCTTATGAATGGCGCGTAAAAAGAGAGATGCGGTGCGAGCAAAGGCGCGACAGAAGAAAGGCTGGTCAGTATGTCTCGCCTCTTTTGAGTGAGACCCAAAAGAGTTTTGAGATGAGACAGACGCGGGCTCAATTGGGACAGTTCGTCGCACGCAGATGCCCTATCCTTTCTTGTGCAGGTCCGGTTGGTCAAGTCTCTAGTTAGGTCTGCTCTTAGTACTTTTGGGGTGGGTTTAGTGTTGGGCAAAACGGTGAAAATATGGAAAGCTTGGAAGGGCGGTTGCACTACTTGGACAAGCAGGATTGGTTGATGAGAGGCGTTGGAAGGTGTAGTGCAGTGGTAGTGCAGTGTGTAGTCGTAAAGAGGGCTCGTAAGACGCGGGCCGGCGTGAGTTTTTCCAAGGAGGAGGGCGGGTATGAATGGGACGATGATGGTGGATTGGGGGGGGGGGGAGGGGGNTAGGGGGAAACGGGGTAGGAGAAGAAACAGTCCGTAGGGAGGGAGGAGTACGAGTTTACGCGGTACGAGGGTGGTAGTAGATGGTACCTCGTGTCAGACCTTGGAATGGCGCCAAATGTCTAGGTCCACAAGGTACCAGTACCACTTTTAAGGGCGAGCTAGAGAAAGAAACTATTAGAGTGTTGACTTTTGGCTTTTTCTGTTACCCTATTTCAATCGTTCCATGTTGTCGTCAATGGGAATTTGATAGATATCGTTGAAACAATTGCTAGGCCTATATAACAGCCGCCATTTACATTTATTGGATTACATACAACTACTTCTCAAACTGGCGCTGGGGATGTAGAGAGAGACGAGCTGAGAGATATGTACTGTATGTCTCTCCCTTGCTGACTACATACATGCACCACCCCGTATTTCCCCATACAACAACAAGGAGTACGACTCTCCTCTATAGTAGTACAGCAATCAGCAATCTTAGACAATAGTCAGCCCAGCAACGCTCATCTTGTATACAATAATATAATATCAAAATCCCTCCATCCAATCTTAGACTCTGTATCTCAGCTCACAGCCCAGATAAACCACACAATGGTAAGAAAGACATCATAATCCCACCACCAAGCCTCCGCCTCAGCCACTCCTCCCTCACCTCATCGCCCAACTCGGCCCTACAGTGCACTACAGGTACACGAGACCCGTCTCAGCCCACCTACGCCCAAAACCCATCCAATAATCCCTTCCATCCATCTTACCACATACCACATACCACAACACCACTACAGTAGGAAACTTACCATCGACTGCAGTAACAAACTCCGGTTCGGCTCACAAATATTCCGACACCAACCATCAAAACCTCCAATCCTTCAAACTGCGCCAAGTACAGCGTGCGTTCTGACGGTGGTGATGACGGCAAAAACCGCTGATCCGGCTGTGTAAAGTGCCCCAACCGAAGCGGGACACGCGAGCGGAATACGAGAATAGCACTCGCTGTGCCGCGTCGTGTGAGCATCACGGCGGGTGATCATTGTGGCGTTTGACAGATGTGGCGCGGGCTGTGTGTGTGCTGATGGCTGTTAGTGTACCACTCAGGTCAAGTATACTGTAGAGTGTCAGTTATCAGTATCCAATCCAAGTAAGCATCCCAGGACAGTAAGTAAGAAGCAAGTTTGTTAGTATCTCAAGGGTCAAGGTATCAACCAACAGTTGACGCACCAATGGCCCAACCAACCTCACTACCCTGACACCGCTACTAGCACCACCGTATCAACGATTATCGCACTTCAGGGCGACTTATAGGGTCAAATACCCCCATCCCCTCCATCAAATAACCGGTCGCTTAGCTCAGTTGGTTAGAGCGTGGTGCTAATAACGCCAAGGTCGCGAGTTCGACCCTCGTAGTGACCAAACATTCACACCTTTCTTTTTTGCCATTTCTTTTCCTTTTGTTTGTACCATTCCAGCCTTCCCCCCTCCACTCTATCAATCCACAATCCACTCGGGTCTAGACACAGAGTCTACGGCATTGCCGATGAAAACGGATCCTTCGAGAGGGGAATATCGAGCCCGCTATTCTGTGAGAGTGGAGATTTCCGAGAATTCCCCGTTTGGAAAAGCCGATGGTCGATGATGCGCGATTGGGAGGGGGGGTGACAGTGAACCACGTGAAATGCACGCCATACTTTCCTAGTAAAATAAACCCCTTGGCGAAAACGGGGATTTTTGGGCCTATTTTTGGTTGCTAGATCCGCCGTTTCACCTTTTCCCTTTTAGGTAAAAAAAAGTCGAAATCGAAAATCAGCTCACTTTTTGGGCCCTGAAGTTTAAGGTGTCGAGTTTAGCCCTTTGGGTCCTTTTTGTCAACGACATCAGAGAGGATAAGAGGGTTAAGGAAAGATAAAGGGGAGAGAGGTGTGCCCTGGATATGTGATGGCACATACGAAGCCTATCCCATTGAACCCCTACACTACTCATTCTCCATTCCCATACCCATCCCTAAATCCCAAAACACCCTCACTATCACACCACTTCCATAACTCCCCCAAAGCCGGCCATTCCCCTCCATGCCCATACTCATCCTCGCCACATCCCCACTTGCCTCGGCCTTCTCACCACTTCCTCCCCCACCACTAGCAAAAAAACGATCCCCTCGCTCCGCAACGACCCCCTCCTCCTCGTCCCCAACCACACCCACAAAGACCAAAAAATCGGCAAAAGAATACAAGATACTGGTCACTACGAGGGTCGAACTCGCGACCTTGGCGTTATTAGCACCACGCTCTAACCAACTGAGCTAAGCGACCTGGTTTGGTTATTTGATATCTTCCCGAGCGCCAATTCGCACTTCTGAGGGTGAAGGTGTCGTCCACAATGGCCAATATAGCCGCAAGTATCATATCACGGCCATAACGCCCGAAAGCCGCACATGCCTTCAGAGGGTAAAAAATGGGTTAAAAAGGAGGGGAGAGGGGTGTATGGGGTATAGAGTATCAGATATGAGGGGTCTACTATTTAACCCCTCCTATGCTACTGATCTGACTCCTATACCTATCCCCTCTATATCCCAATAAGCACTCAACACGCACAAAATATCACATCCTACCGTCACCCTCCGGACCCTAAACCCCCAATTCCTCCCTATCCTATCACATACCCCTCTCACACATCACTCACCCACGCAACCCCGTCACCCTCAGCCCATCCCTCACCACCACCAGCAAAAAAAATATCATCTCCATCCCCATCCTCTCCCCCGCCCCTAAGAGGCCAAAAACAGCAAAACAATAGAATACTGGTCACTACGAGGGTCGAACTCGCGACCTTGGCGTTATTAGCACCACGCTCTAACCAACTGAGCTAAGCGACCGTGTTTGGTTAATTTGATATGCTCCTCGACTCGCAAACCGGTCTTTGAACCCCCTCTCTTCCCCTCCTTGGTGTCCCAAAAAAAAATGTTTGCATCAACCCCACCCGACGTTGGTATCAGCACGTGACCCACTAAAGACCGATGGTGGGCTAGGTAGGGTTGAGATTGATGGAAAGGCAAAAAATGGCAAAAAGATAAACTGTGATGAGTGGTCACTACGAGGGTCGAACTCGCGACCTTGGCGTTATTAGCACCACGCTCTAACCAACTGAGCTAAGCGACCAGTTTTCGATATCTTCTCCTTTGGTATTGGGATTCATGAGATGAATACAAGGTGACTTGGTCTCTTCGGTGACCGCGCGTGTGGGTGGTAAGTGGTGATGATGGCGAGAGAAAAGACGGTGGCAGGTGGCAGGTAGTCTAGGATTGATGTCTGGGGCAGTTCCTATACATCTGCCACCGCTAAGTTTCCATGCCAGTGCCAAAAATGTTTGCCCAAAGAGACCCGTAGGTTCGTCGTCCAATGCTGCTGGTCCAAGATCTCTCAGTCGATAGCAATCACCACGAAATCCAGAGCAAGTGAAATGAATAAAAAAAAAGATAAAATAAAACAACAAATATATATGCCGGCCCATAGCCATAATTACAGTACTCCATCCATCCCCCCCACCTTCCTTCCCCCGGCCCAAAAAAACCAGGTAGGTAGTGACGAGGGGTCATGCTTTCATATACAAAAACAGATAATTGCGATGATGCTGCCTTTTATATCCCCCCCTCCCTCCACAAAAGCTTTAACCAAACCATTCATGAGAGAAAGAAAGAAAGAAGCCCATCCATTCCATTCACCCAGCCCAGTCCAGGTCCCGTCTATACAAATTACCCCCTGCCTCATGCAACCGGAAAACCGAAAACAGAGTTTACTCCCCATTCCTCAATCCCCAAGTCGGCTTGAGCGCTGCAATCATGTCATCCTTTGTGCTGACCGTGTCGCCTGGTAACCTGCTGACGCGGTGCGCACCGTTGCGGATAGCGTTGAGATGCATAGCCGAGACGCCGCTGCGGTTACTGCGGATGCTGCCTGCATCGCTCATGCTGTCTTGGTCGCGGAATACACGCTTAGGAGGAGCGAAATCGAGGGAGGTAAAGGTGCCCGATTTGCGGAGGGAGTGACTGAGGTTCGTTAGTTGGGGTTCATTCGTCATAGATAGAGGGAGATGGGGATGAAGGGAACTCACGGGCTAGGAATAACAGCCAACTCGTCAAACGCACTGACGAGTGGCCTATGAACCGGAACAGCGGGACTATACGGTCTCCTCTCACCCATAGGGCTCTGAGAACGACCCTGCGCACGCTCCTTGTAACTAGTAGGCGCCACGAAATCCGCCGCGTTCATAATAGCGAAGGAGTCATCCTTCAACAACGCAGGCGTAGGGATAGTGTTAAGATCCGCGAGCGGGGCAATCGGGCGACTGCGCTGCGCAGTGCCAGGGCGACGGTTCGACGCTGATGAGAATGGGCGAGGCTCTTGGAAACCAGGCGGGCCGCGCCATTGGTTCATAGAGCCGCCGCTCATTGAGCCGTGGAAAGCGCGGGGTGGGCCACCGGGGGGACCGTAGTTGTTGAAGCCTGAGCCTTGGGAGCCGCGGGGAGGTGCTTGGCCCATGAAGCGTTGTGCTCCGGGAGGCGGGGTGAAGGCGCGGCGGGCCATGGGTTGCGCGAATGGTTGCGGGACGGGGGTTGCGTAGGAGTCGGCGCGGGGGTCGTAGTAGGCTCCGTCGTCGTAGTCTTCATAGTACTCACCGACGGGTGCGGGTTTGGAGTCGTCAAAGTATTCTTTGTAGAAGGAACGGATGCGGTTTGCTCGGACTTCTGGGTCGTCGGACTCGACTGCGAGAGTTGGGGGAAGAGGCCTGAAGCCCATGGAGATACGGCGAGGGTCAACGCCTGGGGCACCGAGACCAGCGTTCGCGTATTCTTCCGGTGGGACATCCATTGAGTAACGGCTAGCACGCTTCAGTGCAGCAGCATCTTGAGTCGGAGATGGAGGCGTGACCACGAATCCATCGTTTCCATTTCCATAGTCATCCTGCAGCCAGTCCTGGTCATGCGTGATAGTTGGGATCTCTGGAAGAGCCGCTTTCTCTTGCGGTAATGATTGTAACCTTGGTGGACGAGGGTTTGCCGGTAATGAGTTCACAAACTGCGGTGGAGACTGCTGCTGCGGCGTATCACGGTCGTCATCCAGCGAGCCTGGGCCCATTGGCATGTCAAGAGCAGCGGAATCGGAAAAGGGGGATTTATCGTTGTCTTTGGCTGGGGCAGATGGCGGTGGAGTTTCCATGCGAGCATCCCCATTGACGAACGAGCCAAGGTAATTATTGCTCAGTCTGAAGCTTGAGGTATTAATATTACGGTCAGCGTCCTTTGAAGAGTCGGAGTCCCTGGGGCTCGATGGCAGTCCCTTTCTTTGGACACCTCCGTCGAGAGACGAGTTCTTTGGGAAGTATGCAGGTGCGACCGGGGTAACACCGTTTACGGGTTGGCCCTCAGGCAATGAAGCTTGGCGAGGTGGTGGTGAGAACTCCCTGTTTCCGTTTCCATCAGTGCTACCCATCTGGCTAGCATTTCGAACCAAGCCAAAATTGGTGGTTGACTTTCCGCTGTGGCCTGTGTATGTAGACGAGCCATCACCACCACGTCTTGGTGCGCCGAATCCACTACGCACAGAAGCATTGTCATTTTGAAGTTCGTTCACTGGGCGATAAGGGTCCTCCTTGTACTGAATCGACCTTGAAAGTGAATGCAGGGAGTCGGTCGAGTTGGACAGTCCCGGTGGGAGAAGATAAGGGCTGTTGATGATGTCCATGGACACCTGGTTTCGGTGCCCAGGTTTCTCGCTCATGTCGTACTCGGAAAGGCCATTAGGGAGCTTCTTACCCTTCTTAGCTCCAGGGTGAGGTGGCATTCCGAGGCCGAAATCAAGAGACTTGTGCTTGTCATTAGCATCCTCCTCCCTTGTCTTACGGATATGTCTACGGTGCAGGTAGATTAAGGCGATGATAATGATCACAATGGGAACTGTCACACCAACAATGATGGCAATTGTCGAAGACGATGCGGAGTGTGGCTTCTCACACTTCGATGATTTGTCATTAGCTCCGCACTCCGCTGTGGTCGAAGAACTAGCACTCGATGAAGTGGTATCGCTAGAAGAGGTATCACTCGTCGATGTACCCCCCGATGAGGTATCCTCTCCTGGCGGCGAACGGGGAGCGAGAAGGTAAGGAGTCGGTTGGGCGTATGATTTGATCAGAGTTGAAGCACCACCCATCGGGAGCGGCCAGTGGATGTCATTGAGGTGCGCATCCTCAGCAGCCTTCTTCTCAAGAGGAAAGGCGTGCACATCATCAGCGGCACGGCGGGCATCCATGGTGGATTTGTGTCGTCGGACCTGCCGTGAAGCCTCCCGTGTGAAGGCTTCCGGAAATGGAGGTTGAGGTGAAAGTTGTTGGGGTCGAGTTGTTAGAGAGAGTGAACTCGTGGGTAGGCTGCCGTCACAATGTGGGACGGACTTTCGATGTTGATGAATTCGTCAGCCGGGACGTGGTTTCTATGCTGTATTGATTGATGCTGCTATCATAGACGTCGTGGTAGAATAAAAACAATCGACAAAAATAACGGAACGCTGTGTCGTTTGAACTGGCAGTGCGTGCTGAACCGTTTGAAAAGAGTGACTGAAATGAAGGACTTTGGGGTCAGGATCTCGAAATGAGGGACAGTGGCTTTGCAAATTGCAAGTTGGTTTGTTTAAATGAATGGCTAGTCCTGCTCGACAGGAACTATTGAACGATGGGCGAGACGCAACTTTGAATTGTCGTGATGGGCGGTTACATCAGGCTGGACGTTGCGTTGGGTGTGAGGTCGACGACGAGGAAGAAGAGGAGGAGAAGGGACAAAGGACAAAGGCCGCCAAAGGATCGAAGGCGTCGTGTGTGGTGTGAGGAGAAGTCCGATGAGAGGGATGGGATGGAATGGGGGGATGTGCGGTGTGTAGTACCGCCTTGGGTCAAGAGCGATTGAAGTACCTGGTGTACGTGCAGTAGGTTCCTGTACCTGCAGTACACATGGTATACTTGGTATACTTTCCATACTTTCCATACTTTCCATACTTCCTGCATTGTACCTGCTGTACCCTGCTATACTATGCCGTACTATGGTCTACTCTCAGGTCATTTACTGTACCTACTTTCCCTGCCCTTCTGTCTTCTGGCGGGCCTTAGACAGCAGTGAGGCGCAGGTGAAAACCTGGGGGCTTGACAAGAAGCTGGGAAGTTGGAAATGAAACGGGATATCCCCTGTGGCGCGAGACCCTCCTACAACTCAGTGTGGCCTCTCAGGGGCATGCGGGCCGGGATGATGCGCGTATGCGAAACGCCGGTCGTAATTATGATTTAGCTGGTCCAGGTTACAGATCACTTGACAGTTGTTTTTACAAAAATGATGATTCTACGAGTTATAACTTTTTTACAGTAACCTCAATATATACAGATCATGTTAAGTGTGAATGAGGGCAGTAGGGTTAACATAGATAGATAAGTGATGAAAAGTTGGCTTCCCCTAATCTTACCTATACACGTAAGTTCTATATATACATCCAACCCCTTCCCCCTTCATCTGTCGCCCCCACATCTCCCAGTCCCAAAGTAGTTTAACTCAGGAACAATCAACAAGATTGAAAGTCTGGCAGGGCGCACAACAGACCATAATTGGCCAACCTCAATTGTACCGAACTGTACACTCCCATACTATCTATTGCTCCTCCATGTACTCTCCATCCAGCTACTTGTACTTCTACCCTACTAAAAAGTAAACCAACACCCGTGGAACGTTCCATACCTTCCCTTCCCCTTATCCTGATTCGACGAGAGACACGGCTCGCTCAGCGAAAAAGGCGAAAAAGCGCAATCACCATGGTTCTTTTGCGGTGCATAGACAAGCATATCTCCCAAGCAAATTGAACCCGTCCCCGCTATACAGCCGAAATGAGATGTTGCTATTAGGGCCAATATTTTAATCAATTTTTACTGTAGTCTAGAGTAGTATTACTTTTGTACAGCGCTGGAGATAAGTAAGGTACTGTATGTATGTACTGTAAGAATGCTGGTGGTGCGTGGCAAGGTGGATGTTGTACTGGGGACGGCTCAGACACAACCCGGGCTGGGCCATGTTTTTTTCAGCTCAAGCAAGGTCTTGGAGACACGGCTCGGCGCTGTTTGACGTGCTTGTGTCTGTGAAGTGATGAGATGTGACACGAGCGCCGCTGATGGCACCCTGACAGGGAGAAGAGAGCTTGGGTCTGCTTCAGCTGTCTCGGCCCCACATGAGGTGAGGTCATTCATGTTCATGGTTTGTGGCATAGCTAAACAGCGAGTCAGTTCTGTCAATCGGTCGCGAAGGGGAGAAGAAATGGAGGTATCATAATTGGTAGAGTGGCCACTGTCAATCATCATCTCGGCCGTCAAAACATCATATGTTCATAACTAGAGCTTGCCGCCATCATCAAATTGTGTCCGTCAAACATCAACATCAATATGCTCCGTTGTTCAATTTCACCAGCCCTCCTGCCCTTGCTCCCAATGAAATGCCCATTACATATCACCCATCCCACCATTACGCATCCTTTGCTCCTTCCTTCTTATCAGCCTCACCAGTCTCAGCCTTTACCGCCGTCCCGCTCCCCTCCGCCGCACTCCCCGCCTTCTTCACCTCATCCTTCCCCTCCTTAGCCCCAGCCTTAACCTCCTTCTCATCCTCACTATCCCCCAAGCTAAACGGGTCATTATCACCCTCACCTACCGGATTCGGATCCACAGAGCTAAGCGGCTGCCACTTACTCTGCTTCCCCGAAGCAGGCGTCGCATCCTTCGCCGCGCGCGGTGGCGCCCCATACACATCGATCTCCTCCGGCGGCCCGTCCTGGAACGACACCTTGCGACTGCCATCATTCGACCTTGGCGTCGAGGGTGTGGGCTTGAAGAGGTCGGGGTTTGCTAATGGGCGGGTGGAGCGGCGCGCGTTGCCTGGGCTTTGGTTAGGAAGGGAGGTCGAGCGAGGTGTCACAATGTGGTGTAGCTCACTAGTATCATCGTTCAACTGTATGCCTGTGAAATCATCGCTGAGGACCTGGGGGTCCGCATCGTAGCGTCCGGAGTCTCCGCTGCGTCGCCCGGTGTCGCCGCGGCGAGAGCCATACTGCTGGTTCTGGTAGCCCTGGTTGTAGCTCTGCTCCTGGCGCTGTTGGTCTGCATGGATATCGCTCAAGTCGTCCCCATCGATGCGCTTCTTCAGGTTGGTGAACCACCCGTTGACTTTGCTCTGTGTCTCGATGAATCCCTTGCGTAGGTTCTCTTTGATCACTGGTAGGTCGTCATCGATGAAGCTGTACTCATCCTCCTCGTGGTATGATCCCGAGCGCTGGTTCGGTCTGCGTTGAGGGTGCCCCCTGTCGCGGCTTCGGTCCTGAGAAGCATCGAAATGCTCCGCGAGCTGACGAGCGTAGAGTTCATCCGCCTCAAGCTGTGTCAGCTCAGGTCCAGCGCGAACGGGCCTAGGTGGCTGAGGAGGCGCTGCCTGCTCAGCGATTGCAGCCGCCTCAGCAGCTGCCTCGGGGTCAGTCATGCCGAGGAGGGCATTAAACGCAGGCTCGATCTTGCCGCCGCTAGCAATCAAGACGGCCTTGATGACTGCAGCCTCAACTCCTGGGAAAGCCTCCTTCAGGGTATTCTCCGCCTGTTGTTGCGCGCTGAGAGGCCTTGGGGGCTTCGCGGGTGCCTGTTCGGTTTCCGTGCCTGCGGCTGGTTGGCCTGCGGGAGCTGTGTGCTGCTCACCGCTCGCCACGGGGGTATCTTGGACATCGTCGTCGTCCATTTCGAGTGGTCGTGCGGTTGTTGGGGATTCTGCGCCAGTGTTGCTCTTTGTCTGTGTTATTATGTGAGTGAGCTAGCTAAACTTTGGAGATGACGTTGCATGGATGGTGGAGAGGGCAATCCTACCAGTGGTGGGGATTCGGTTCTCTTAGGAGAGGACATGGTGTTGGAGGGGGGGTTGGGAGAGGATGGCAAAGAAGGTTTATATCAAGTTTGCTGCCCAAGTACGCGTATGTAAATCGCAAAGGATCTGAGGTCGTCGTAAGATGCTATAAAAAGACAGTTCTGCTTGCGCCTCACAGCTTCAACGTCTTGAAATCATGTACCGTTTCGAGTGACGACGCATTAGCCACCGAGGGGCCAATCTACGCCACATGCGACGCTTGGCACAAGGCTGACGTCGTAGCCGTATAATTAAGGCAGTAATAATTATGTACCACAGAATTGTCCTTCAGCCTTCTCTCTCTTCCAACCCATGTGAGAGATAGAATCGTCCGAAAGTTGTGGCAAAAGAAGTATGATTGAGAAAACAGGATTCATTACATGATAGGTCAGAGACAAAAAGGGTTATTTTAGCCATGGCAGATTTCGATCTTGCTACGAGCTTCATTCCCTCGTTATATAAACCCGCGTCACTGTTGCCCATAGCAAAACATCGTGAGAGCCTTCTTTATACCATTGAAACCCATGCGGTTACTATAGTGGTGGGTCAGACCGGGTGCGGTAAAAGTACCCAGTTGCCCCAGTTTCTAGAAAAGGCTGGGTGGTGTTCTGAAGGGAAGGCAATTGCCATTACTCAGGTGAGCTTCCTTCCCCCAACTTAAAGGACATTGAAGCTAACTCCGAGAAGCCTCGAAGAGTAGCTGCTACAACAGTTGCCACGAGAGTTGCTGAAGAGTTTGGGTGTACGCTCGGGCAAGAGGTTGGCTATTCGATCCGCTTCGAAGATGTGACTTCAGCGGCCACGAGGATCAAGTTCTTAACCGATGGGCTTCTTCTACGAGAGGCGTTGGTGGACCCGTTATTATCCCGATATTCTGTTATCATGGTTGATGAGGCTCACGAAAGATCTCTCAGTACAGATGTTTTATTAGGAGTTCTACGAAAGATCCACAAGAGGAGACCGGAACTGAGAATCATCATTAGCAGCGCTACACTACAAGCAGAAGAGTTCCTCACCTTCTTTACTGCTGACGACACTGCCACTACTAAGGATGCAAATGGTAAAGAAAGCGGTAAAGATGTGGGCGCGATTGTCAGCCTAGAAGGCAGGATGTATCCGGTGGATATTCTGTACACCGAGTCGCCCGCAGAGGACTACTTGGAGACGGCAATCCAGACAGTCTTCGACATCCACACGAAAGAGCCGGAAGGAGACATCTTAGTCTTCCTAACAGGTCGCGAAGAGATTGATAAAGCTGTGCAGGCAATATCAGAACGATCGGCGCAACTTCACCCCCGGGCGGAGACAATGATGGCCCTTCCCCTGTATGCAGGCCTCTCCACAGACCAGCAGATGTACGTCTTCGAGCCAGCACCCGAAAATACACGCAAAGTTATCTTCTCCACAAACATAGCAGAAGCATCCGTAACAATAGACGGCATAATCTACGTAGTCGACAGCGGCTTCGTCAAACTCCGCGCCTTCAATCCCACGACCGGCATCGAAACTCTCACCGCAACTCCCATATCGAAAGCATCAGCAACCCAGCGTGCGGGGCGAGCAGGCCGCACTAAGCCAGGGAAATGCTTCCGCCTCTACACTGAATCCGACTATGCTTCCCTCCCCCAATCCAGCATTCCCGAGATCCAACGCTCCAATCTCGCCCCCGTCATCCTCCAACTCAAGGCCCTCGGTATCGACAACATCGCTCGCTTCGGTTTCTTCACCTCTCCCCCCGCCGAACTCGTCGTCCGCGCCCTCGAACTCCTATACTCCCTCGGCGCACTCGACACCTACGCCAAGCTCACGCGGCCCTTGGGCGTCCGCATGGCCGAGCTCGCGATAGAACCCATGCTCTCCAAGGCCCTACTCAGCGCATCATCGTTCAACGTACTGAGTGAGATGCTCACCATAGCCGCTATGACGAGTCTCGGCGGCAGCGTATGGATCGAGCACTCCGACGAGCGGAAGCGACTCGAGATGACACGGCGGAAGTTTGCGGCTGAGGAAGGCGACCATCTTACGCTCTTGAATGTATATCAGGCGTTTATTACGACAGGGAAGAAGGATGTGAAGTTTTGCCGCGATAATTCGCTAAATTTCAAGAGCATGACGAGAGCTGTTAGCGTGCGGGGGCAGTTGAAGCGGATGCTTGAGCGCTTTGGACTCACTGTTGATGAGACCTTGAGTAAGAACGCGAATAAACAGGCTTTGGGCACAGGTGACATGGATAAGGGGGAGGCGATACGTCGCTGCTTGACGACAGGCTTCTTTGCGCATGCGGCGAAGATGCAGCCGGATGGGACGTTTAGGAATGTAGCGGGCGGGACGGTGTTACATGCGCATCCGAGCTCGTTGATGTTTAATCGGAAGGCGGGGTGGGTTGTTTTTCAGGAGGTTATGGAGGTGGGGGAGAAGACGTATGTTAAGGAGGTTACGAAGATTGAGAAAGATTGGTTGGTGGAGTATGCGCCGGAGTTTTATAAGGCGAAATGAGGGTGACGAGATGGGGGGTTAGGGGGGATTATACTGGGAGTTTTGGGAAAATAAATAGATACCGTGGGGTAGTGATATAATCTTGACAAGGACTATTCATGAAAATTGGGTGTCGTAAAGTCTCGTTGCTAATTAAGTTGTGGAAATTCAGATATTTGAAAGCAATTTATATGATTTTATGTTCGTATAGAAATAATAAATATATTACCACCAGGCATGAAGAAAATAAATACTTACCATGACCAACAACTAAGTCACAACTAAAACGCCTTTGAAATATCGAAACTCTTTGACCGTAATACAAATATACCAACATCTAACATCTCCCAGCCTACACTGTACCCAACCTGACTCACCAACCCCAGTCGACGTCACCCCCACCAACCCCAAAAGGCGGGGTCATCGAAGCGAGCCCTCTACATAACCCACAATACGCAACTAACCTCCAACAAACACCCAAGCGGCTTTAGCTCACTTGGGAGAGCGCCAGACTGAAGACAACTTCGGTTCGATATCTGGAGGCACTGTGTTCGATCCACAGAAGCCGCATTCATCTGCGAATTGAGGATTACCTCGATTAACGAACACCTTCTATTTTTGCCATTTTTATCTTTGATGGGGGTGTGAATGGATAGACGCACTGGGAGTGGGGGGCGAGACATTGTTCTACACTGTGTACCAGCGACCTGTGTTACACGGCTGGCTGATTTTTGGGGGGTCAAGTTCTGTCGGCGAAGTGTTTTGTGTATGTTCATATTATTTCATATTTAGTTAATATATATATGCATCTCTAAAAAACAAACCCGAACACCATGCCGATGCTTTTCATAATGCCCTCCACTGTACTCTTGCACCATCTACACCCTATTACTTTGCCCTTACTGCACCTTCCCATACCTCTGAAGCAGCTGGCGCAATATCATGGCCCCGAATAGGACTGAACCGTACGTGCGAACAGGCCCGATCGCCTCAGGAGCCACTGCATTCGACGCCATTAATATATAAACCGCAGCTGCAGACTCAACAGCCGCAAGAATAGAAAATGCGACGCTCCATCCCGAAGAAGTCTTGGATACCGCAATCGTAGTATGGTCCATGAGTGATCGCAGCCCAATGAGGATACACCCCGTCATCGCCGCCTGAGTCATCGACCTCGAGTACTCCGTCGGTCTATGGAAGGAGAGGTTCCAGAACCACAACAAAATACCAAGAGCAACGGCGGTGAGGTTGCCAGACAACACCGATGCTGATGAGCTGTCCTGTGATTGCGCTTTCTCTCTCGCAGCCCGCTCGTTCTCCGCCGCTTCTCGCTCGTCAAACGAGAAGGCTGCCCCGAACGCGTCTGCCAACCCCGTAGTATCCTCGAGAGCATCAGGTGGGAAGAACTTCGGCTGCGCAAACACAGCGTCTTGGCGACTAGATTCTCTGGGCGCCTGAGACCCGGGATTTGGTAGCATACTCGACGTCATCTTGTTGAAGAAGTTCTGCTTCACTTCCTCCGACGGAGCAGATAGCAAAGGTTGGTTCGGTGGATTTCTAAGTTTTCGTGCTGGTGTGATGGGGGCTGGAGGGACTTTGAACCAGAATGGCGAGGTTTCTGGGCCAGATGGCGCTTGATTGAAGTGTTGCCCGTCTCTTTGTGCTGATAACCCGCTGTTGAAGGCTCGATGCACCGATTGACTTGGCATCCATTCCATCTCGTCCGGATCTGGAGCGTTGGCAGCCTCCATCGACGTCGATTGTCTGGTATTAGATTGATACTTGTTTATAGCCCCCCTGTTTTTTGGTGAAAATGGTGATGGCGACCCTGAAATGCTCAGCGCCGACGTTGATTTTGATGGAGTTTCCCGGTTGCGGTATGATATATTAGATATAGATCCAGGGGAATCCCAGGGCTTGGATTGCGCGAAATTCGTCCTCGGCGTTCCTTGTGACGATACCGGCGACGAAGCTACGACAGGCTCCTGTGAAATGCTATTGAGAGCTTCGTATAAGCTATTGGGAGCATGATTAGGTGATGATGTTGCCTTCCGTTTAGCAATAAGAGCTTCGCGGTCAGGTGTTGACGAGAATAAGGGTTTTGACCGCGCGGTAACCTTCCTGGTCGTTGTCATTGAGATCTGGGCAAAGTCTTAGTATATCTGAAAGCGGAGAACCTAGTTATTGAACTCACCCAAGCTGTAAAGGCAAAAATAAATGTATGCGCGGCCATATTTATCGACGATTTAGGATCGGCGAGAATCGATTTGCCGTTGATGTACCAAAGGAGTCCACGGGCCAATAATAGCACTGCTTGGTGGACATACCACGATTGCAAGCCGTGAACTTCATGAAGACCATTCTTGATCGTATATCGAAACTCCGGATTCCACCACAGAGAGCCCAGGGAGAGCAGCAAGCTTGCCGCAGCTAAATCGGGTAGCCACTGTGCCACCACATCTGGAAGATGCGACCCAGCTGATAAGACGGGATTGACCAAGCGATGCAGGAATGGGCGAGAGGGACCCATTCCGTCATCGAGAATAGAATCTTCTAGGATAGAATCTCCTTCAAAAGAATCCACCACAGCAGGCTGAAAGCCCTCAAGGAGGGCTAGAACCTCACAGGCCAGCTGCAAGTAGATCCCGGATGTCCATGCTAACTTCCCCCCGTATTGTATTCTTTCTAGCCAAGTGCGCTTTGCCTTTCGTCCAGGGCCGCCATTCCTTCGGGTTCTCTCTAATTGTCTTCCATGTGCATCCACCTTGGCGCTGTAGACGGCACGCTTCATGCGGTCCTGGACCTTGTCTACACAGTTTTCGCAGACTTGGGGATATCGCTCCTCCAGCTGCTGTTCGAAACGTTGGATATTTTTAGACAATCGATCATAATCGGGATGGTCTGGATCTTCTGGGAGGTATTGCGCCAACGAGGAGCGATAGAGATGTTGATTCTTGATGCATGTTTGGCAAAACACCGAGTCGTCAGCCGACGCTGTCGACCATGTTGGGGGTGGAATGGCCTTAGCAAATGACCTGCCTGGCGAGGCTTCTTCGAAGGTAGCTACCGGAGGATCCGTAATATCTCCATTCTGTGATGTGTTAGTAGTTATCAATGCAGGAAAACGAATCGCGTTTTACCTCGTCCAAGTAGTTTACAGCCTCACAGTTGGCGCACTCCCACTGGCGAATGCTACCATCCTGCCTGCGCGTTGACTTTCGGTTACAATAAAAGCAAACGAGAGGTCGACCTAGCGAGGAAGCCATGCGTTCTATGCATCTAGTTTGGTGGTATGGACTGAAATTTGTAAATATTGGCACGCTGTGTGTTCCAACTTTTGTTGATTCTGCCGTATTCCGAGCCAGTCTCTTGATGAGCCACCACCCGGGGGTGGCTGTAGGGGCGGTAGGCGGTGAAGCGCACTGCGTCAACTTAGCGTACCTGGGGATCAAGGTACACTACTGTAACTGCCATGCGGCTCCATGATAGCTCCAGGACCACAACTTTCTCATATTAAGGATGGCATCGAGCACCTCAACACCCACCCAATTAATCCACACATACAGGCACCTGTATAAGGCCCTGTTGCAAGCAGTTAGATATTCGAAACCTAGCCGCTATGTAGTTCGCGACGAACTCCGTCTCGCCTTTCGAAAGTCTGATCCAAGCGCATACGATGCAGCAAAAATCGCCCGAACACTCGAGTTTATTGAAGGTGCTGCTAGGGAAAAAGGCATAGAAAACCAAATATTGAAGAATATGTGTCAGACGGAACATATGAGAAAATATGTCGCCGGAATGTGAGTTGTAGCCGAAAATAGACCAGTCTTTTGAAGGTCAAACTGACACATTTATTACAGTCCTACCCATAGGTCGAAAGGAGTGGCTGGAGCCGCTAAAGCGAAGTCTTTCGAACATTACAATAGCACAATTGCAATGCTGAACGATAGCATGGGCATGTGCTTACCAGTCCACTGAAATGAAGCTGCATGATCGGCCTGTGATGTACAGGCACGGGAAAGACGGATGCAGAGGCCCTCCAGCGAGCCCCGAACAAAAACATATAATACTATACCTGCTTGGGTAACAGACCCAGAATGGCAGGAAAGGCCACCACAGCTTAAATTGCTGTGTCAGCGCCATGAATACAGCTGACGCTGGGAACTTCACCGCGGGCATAGAACCAACAACTCACCAGTCACTGCCTAGATAGGCACGAAGTTCCATTCAAACCCTTGGGTGATATGTCCACATTGGAGGAAGGCTGGCAATTCGGTTACATGATCCCTCGGAGTGGAATGGTCTGAGGAGACAACCTGGACACAGTGATCCTCCCCCAAGTGGTCCAGTTAGATGGATATCCACAGACAATAACTTCAGTACCGTAGCCAATTGCCTCTGGGAATAGTTATACTGGGCGTCACGAATCAAGAACTTAATGTAAGATTGTATATGATTGTATCAACTCTAGATTATCATAATATCAAAACGCTGAGCGTTCTGTACATATTACTTGGTGTCGACCGTTCGATGCCCCAATAGTACAATTTTTGCATAAATCTTTGACTCTATAAAGCCTATAATTATAGGCCTTCTTATCTCAAACCAATTGACCAATTTATCAAATTCTCTTCTTGCAGATTTGTTGTAGTTCACCTATGTTGCATAGCAGGCATCGAGACATACCACCAAACCTTAGGGTCGGGTCCGGAAAAAGCTTGGCTCCAGCTCCGGAACCTCACAACTTTAACGACGACAAACAGCCAACTTCACGCAACCTCGCTCCACCACCCTCAATTGACAGCCAACACCCTTCGTCATGTCTTCGAAAGTCGCACAGTCGGCTGTCAAAGCCACCCGCCGTGTCATCCCCGTGTCCGAGGTACGCTCCTCCCCCCCCCCCCCCCCCCCCCCCCCCCCCCCCCNGTCTCTCCTCCCCCATCTCCCACCACCACCACTAACCTCCCCCGCCAGAAATACACCGTCCAATCCACCGGAATCTACGAGCGCATCCGCCGCATCTTCGCCGTCGACCCTAGCCGCTCTAACGGCGTGCCCCTAAACCCTCAATTCCGCAACCCCACACCCGGCGCCGCGGAGCCAACTGCCTACGACGACCGTGTCACTCTCCCCGCTGCCGACATCGCCGGGAACCCCTACTGGAAGCGTGATACGCGCCGCAACTACGCGCGGGCGAGCGTTATTGGACAGGGCGAGCTGGTGCAGTTGCTCAGCGTGGGGAATGCGAAGGATGGTGCTAAGGTCGAGTTGATTGGGGAGGAGGGCGAGAAGGCGTTGGTGGCTGCGAAGGGGGAGGGGGAGAAGGGACTCGCGGCGTTCTTTAGGGAGGGGGATGTGAGTGGTGTGCTTGGAGAGGGGGGATTGCCGCCGAACCCAAGTCGTGCGGGACCGGATGATGCGCCGGTTCGGTATGAGATGCCGGAGGATCAGGCTTACCCTGAGCAGTAAGTTTCTTGTTGTTGATGTGAGAGCTGCAGATTGCTAATGATGTGTGTCAGGTACCCTTGCAGGACATTTGCTTAAAGAGTGATAGAAGGATGAGTTGGAGAGAGTAGATTGTATATATGTTAGCCTTTGCGACTAAGTGTGGAATAAGAAGATTCGACCAGAGACTCAATTGCTTTGATTGTGATTTGCGAATGCCTTTCTATTTCCTTCTATGAATGTGCGTAGATGTTTTCCGATGCACTGATGCATATTGCTATCTACATTGATATCATTACCTGTCCTGGCGCTTGCCTGCCACGGCCACTAAATCATAGATATTGGTTATTTTCTACAAGACGTTTGCTATATAGTAGATACATAACGATTCAAGGAAGTTTATTTTTTAAACTACAAGCAAAACTACTACGCAAAACCGTGTACAGACCTCACCCTATCAATCATAACCTATTGCCAGCGGATACATAACAGATACGTGTGCTGTACCCCATGCCCCCGCTTCTCATACGTTTACTATTACCAGGACACTCTCAACTCAAGCCTTAACCGGCTCCTCAACAGCAGCATCAGTGTCCAACTTCTCTGCTGCCTTATCCTCATCAGCCTCCTTAACATCCTTTTCCTTCCCCTCCTCCTCCTCCTCCTTCGCAACCTCCGATTGAGCCTCCAGCAACTTCTTAGCCGCAGCATGAGTACCAGCAGGACTACCCGGCTCAGCAGCCAAGACCTTCCCCTCCTTGTTTACAATAAACAAGCCGCGCTGAGTACCAGACGGGCTCTTCTTAAGCCCAATCGCCTCAATCAGCGTTGCCTTCGGGTCACAAAGGAGATCATACGGCAACTTCTGCTTAGTCTTGAACGTGGTGTTTGCCTTTGGGCTGTCGTTGCTGAGGCCATAGATGGCGAATCCCGTAGCGCTGAGCGGCGCGTAGGAATCGCGGAACAGACAAACTTGCGTCGTGCCTGCGACTATTAGAGTAATTCCTCACATAAGATGGGGCGGGAACATACAGCCGGGAGTGCTGGCGCGGGGATACGTGAACAGCACGACGCCCTTCTCACTCTTCTCCACTAGCGCCTGGAGAGTGGTCTTCTCGCCATCCTGGGTCTCGATTTCGCCTCCGAAGCCATCGAGGGTGATTGAGTCGCCTGCTGCGACCTTGGTGGCCTTCTGGACTGACGCGACGTCAGCAGCGGCGGCGGCGGCGCCGTTGGTCTTGGTGGCCTTTGCAGCTGGCTTTGCGGCCGCGGGCTTTGCGGCCGGGGTCTTCTTCTTGGATGGTAGAGCTGGCGCGGGCTCAGCGGGGGCCTTGCGCTTGCGGAGGACGACAGGCATGATGAGCTGCGGTGATGAGTGTGCGGGTGGTTTGGGATGGGTGGTTGTGAGGTTGGCGCGCTGGTGTGCGACGCGAAATGAGTTTTTGGGGATTGGGAAACCGGAGATAAGAGTACAGAGTACGGGAAGACGCGATGTAAGACTATGGTCTTCACAGAGAGATTGGGAGTGCGGGAGTCGCGTCGATGGAAGAGTCAGCGCTGGATGACTGTGCTGGTAGTGTACGCGGATGGAGACAAAGTGATAAATCACGTAAATATCGCGACAACTACAATAACACGGATTTGGGAGGGGGGAAGGAGGGATGGGAGAGTTAGGGAAAGAGTAAGCTGGAGGGTGGCAGTACAATACCGCCGTAGCACGAGGATAGTACAACTACGACATCTGAGTGCTAAATTAACGGTGTTGGAGGTCAAATGTGGTCTGGCCCCGAGAGACAACGAGGATGAGGGGGGACGCGGAGGGATCGACTCGTTTCATGCGGGGCCGTGAGAGCTGAGGAAGAGGGAAGCTAAGGCAGCAAATAGGAATGGCTGGTTAGCAGCACGACTATTTTTTTCCCTTGAATAAAGACATTATAAACCGGCGAAAGGCTGGGCGGTGATTGTGTGTGTGACGATAGGGCGTATATTAACTGAACTGGGTGAATCACGACTAAAGAAAAAGGGGGTAATCTTATATTGGCAGCAGCGTTGTATTTATTATTATTTTCAATAGGACAATGGAGAACCAACAGCGATAAGAGGTAGGATCGATGTAGAATAGATAGAAATGACATGGGATTGTTTCTGGTCAAGTCTCATTCTTCCTATTAATAAGCCAACATCTATAAAAATCAAGATTACGTGCGTGATATCACGTGTTATAACATCACATGACATTACCCATTGTTACCCGCTTGGCACGAGCAAATCCAGGAAGCGTCGGCTGCGATCGCCAGGGAACGGAAGGGGCAAATTTTTTGGTGCTTGGCCTCCGAAATCGCGCCAAACCGCAAAAGAAAGCATCAGTCACCCGGAGAAAGATAATTTCCATCTCTGCCTTATAATTGAACATCCAACAACACTTTCCGGATATTCGGATACACCTAATACAACGCCCATAATCGAGTCGATTTAAACTTAATTCACCGACAACTGCTGTTCTTGCTTTATTGCGAGGAACAGTCAACAAAGGATCGGCTGGAGCACGATCACGACTTATCCACACGCGATCAACTGCATTTTAGCGCTGGGCTCACACGACCATGAAGGTCTTCTCCAACAACTGCCATTTCGACTACTCTTGGGAAGAGGTGTCAACTGCGAACTGGAGGAAGTACTGTCCATGGAACGATAAATCTACACATGTCATCGCCGTCGACACTCTGTCGCGGCATGTCGACGCGGAAACGGGAATTGTAAGTTCTAGAACTCGCCTTCATCGGCATGTGAGCGGATAAATGCTAACAGACTCAACCAGCTCCGCACCGAACGCCTCATAACATGCAAACAATCCGCACCGAAATGGCTCCTTGCTATGATGGGTGGCAACGAAACCTCCCACGTTCTCGAGACCTCCTATGTCGACCCGCTATCGAAGAAAGTCACCATGTGCTCGACGAACCTCACCTTTGCGAACCTCATCGCCGTACAGGAGACCGTCATCTACAGGCCGACATCTGATGCGAAGACCGAGTTTCACCAGGAGGCCAAGGTTACGGCTGTCTGTGGTGGCTGGCAGAAGATCAAGACCGCCGTGGAGGACGCGACGGTCTGCCAGTTCCAGAAG
The DNA here is from genome assembly GCA_001630605.1 of Pseudogymnoascus pannorum. Classification (NCBI taxonomy): domain Eukaryota; kingdom Fungi; phylum Ascomycota; class Leotiomycetes; order Thelebolales; family Thelebolaceae; genus Pseudogymnoascus; species Pseudogymnoascus pannorum. The sequence goes on from LNAS01000178.1 coordinate 485,401, forward strand.
AACGCCATCAAGGGCCGCGAAGGCTTCGAGGCCGTGCTCGAGATGAGCAGGCTTGCATTCAGCGAGGAGAAGAGCAGGCAGAAGATGATGGCGTAAGTGGGGACGAACGACGATACAACAACTGAACCTTGTACCAACGAACATTACGACTCCTACTCATCTGCATCATCCACAACATTCGTCGATTAGCGTTGCATATAAAAAAGGGGTTTTTAAGAAGGGGTTTTGGTTGTTTTTTGGGGGTTTAATTTATAAAAGTACAGGGAGTTTTACGTGGGGGATGAGCCGGTCGGATGCCTAGCGCTTTTGCGGGCTTTTTGTTACATATTGATATTGGAGCGGATAGACTTTAGCATGCGATACCCCAAAAGGCAGAAGAGCGCACTGCTACAGTTTAGAAGGACGAAGCGATATAGAGACGCGCACACCCTTAGAATCCAAATCAATTTGACAGAATAATTTGGCTTGTTCGGGGATGTCCATAGTGGGGTGATTCGATGTGACCATCGACGGTGTGAAATGTCAGTCGATATATTTCTGTGAGAATCTCAAACGATATTAACTAAATATGACCCTAATTGATACTATACAGGTGCTGTAGATTGTGTTTTAAGTCCTAATCTGCATACTCAGCCCATTCCAATCCTCATCACATGATCGTTTTGGATGATTCTCAAATTGCCTTGTAACCTGGCAGTGCACGGCTGAAGCGGCAGGCAGTTGATATATATACGTGACTACAGCCTCACGGTATTCCAAACCTTTTCTTCTTCAACACTCCTATAATGGAGAATCCAGATGAAGAAATGTCGCGCGAGACGGAATTCCCAGTTCCTCCAAAGTATGAGAAGGCCGAAGAGATCCAAGAGTTCGACGCGTCGGGACAGCTGGTCACTACCGTGACGGTTCTCCGCGGCAGCCTCGTCAAGTACGTTGGGTATACTTACGGTGATGCTTCGTTATTGCCGAATGAGTATTTGAACAAGTACCCGGAGAGTCGAATTAATATATCTGTGAGTTGCATTTCAACGGTGGCCAATATGGGAGTGTTGTGGAGGTGGTTATCGGGTTTCAATGCGTATGTGAACTAATAGCTCATAGATCCCATCGAGGTCGCACTCATGGCTAAAGAGCTTTATGGAGATATTCCTACCAGCTGGGTATCCCAACAGCGTCACAGAGGACTATATGGAGTAAGTCCTGAAATACTTCTAACATGTGATATCAGTCTGACAGTGGCTCTCAGATATCAGATCTATGTAAGCACATCAGCGTCTCGTTATATTACAATATCTTGCCTGCTATGAAGCATGCATATATAGACCATTTCTATAACCCATTGGCAACTATCTCCAATCAATCCATCTCCTAACACCCACCAGGACTCCCTCCAAGCCTTCTCAAGCTCCATAGCGGGCCTCATCGCCTCCCGCGCCGTCTTAGAAGGTACCCTCCCCACACGCCCCCTCAACACTCCCGACTAACACCCCCAGGCGTCGGCGTCGGCGATCCCACCGCCTCACCCACAACCGCCCTCCTCCTCTCCGTCCTCCAAGACTCCACCGGCCGCATCGCCACCATCCTCTTCGCCGCGCGCCTCGGCCTCTCACTCGAGCCCGAATGCAAGCGCTGGCGCCTCGTCGCTGACATCTTCAATGATGCTGCTATGATCCTCGACTGCCTCTCTCCAGCCTTCCCAAAGCCTCTGCGCGTTAGTCTGCTCAGCTCCTCCGCCGCGCTGCGCGCCCTTTGTGGCGTCGCTGCTGGCTCAGCAAAAGCGAGCCTGAGTGCGCATTTTGCTAAGAGTGGTAATCTCGGTGAGCTGAATGCTGTAAGTTCCACTTCCCTTTATCATACGATTTCAACCCTTAACAAACCCGCAGAAAGACTCCTCCCAAGAAACCATCATCTCCCTCCTCGGCATGCTCACCGGCACAGCCCTAATCCCTTACCTCACCACCCCCCTCCAAACCTGGACTTCCCTTCTCCTCCTCCTCTTCATCCACCTAAGCACCAACTACTTCGCCGTCCGTGCCGTCAGCATGCGAACCCTAAACCGCCAACGCGCCTCCCTCCTCCTCCGCCCCCTCCTCTCTCCCCCCATCCGCCCCGCTCCCCTCCCCTCCCTCCTCCCCACCCCCATCGCGACCCCCCTCCACATCTCAAACCTCGAAACAGTAATCCACCTCGATCCCTCCTCCCTCCACGACCCAACCCCAGCACACGCCTCCTTCGTCTCGCTCACCACCCTCCTCTCCCAAGCCTCACGCGACGCAAAACCAGTCGCGCCACACATCCTCCTCAGCATCTTCGCCACGGAGTCTTACGTCCTCTACTTCAACCGCACAACACGCCATGCATTCATAAGTCTCAAATCCTCCGCTACCCCTTCTACGGCCTTACGCGCCTGGTTCTGCGCAATGGAGTGCGCGCATATGGACGATGCGGCGTGGGCGGGCGGTTGGACGGGTGGGCATTCCTGGGAGCCTTTGCATGGGGGACAGGAGGGGCGGGATTCCGCGGCGCTAGGGGGGTGCGCGAGACGCGTTGCGAGGGTTTGGGGGGTTGTTGAGGAGGAGTTGAGGAGGGTGGGGTGGGATATTGATACTAATGCTCTTGAGACGAGGGCGGGGACGAGGTTTAGTGTTGTTGGTGGGGAGGAGAAGGGGAAGTGGGAGTGGTGGGATGGGAGGGAAGGGGAGGGGATGGTGCAGTTGCACGAGTGGAGTAAGTATAGTCGGAAGGGGAAGGAGGTTAAGAAGGAGATGGTGACCCCGCCGTCGCCGTCGTCGTCGTCACTGAGGACTCTCCTTGCGGTCGTTGGTGGACGAAAAAAGAATTCTGAGGCTGGCTCGTCGGGTCAGTCATCCAAGAAGGAAAAAGCAACGTCGATAAAAGCCACCGCCCAGAAAGAAACGGCAACGTCGAGCAAATCCATCGCTCAGAAAGAAACAGCAACGTCGATAAAACCCACCGCCTCAGAAGAAAGGACTCATTCACCTCGATCTAAATTCGGTCTACGGAAATGGTTCTCCTCTACCCTCGGACTCCACGCGCGCGCAAAGGAGGAGGATGGAGGCGCATCTAGCTCTTCCTCCGTTTCCAGCCCCGAAGGAGCATCTGAAAAACCAACCAACTACGTATCTGAGAAAACAGTAATAGACACAACCACCCGAAACCACACTCCCTCCACCCCTAGCCCAGGAGGCGCCTCCGACAGACCCAATGACAACAGTATCCTCTCCGAAAAAGCAGCTCTAGAAGCCGCCGCCGCCACAGAGAACGAGGCTAGTTCATCTGAGCCCCCCCCACCGCCATATTCTACCTTATTCACAACCGAAACGGCAGACGACGAGGAGGGAGATGGTATCCATAGAAAGAGCGAGGGAGACAATGACAAACATGGAAAGAGCGAGTAAAATTACTAGGGAAAGCGCGGATATATATGACATTACGCGGGAAGGAGCGGCTGTGGAACTACATTTCTTTTCAGGGGAAGGAGCGACTAGGGAGCTGCATTTCTTCCGGGGGGAAGGAGCGATCGGGGAACCACCTACTTTTTTTCTTCCTAGGGAAGGAGCGACCGAGAAAGTTAGCCGACTCATCCCAAGGAATGAACGATGGAGGTAGGTAGGTATCCCTCGATCTGGGAAAGAACGACTAGACAATTAGCCGGGTTTATTCCTAGGGAAGGAGCAACAGAGGTAGAGAGAGTGGTTAGCTGGATTTGGGAAGGAGCGATGGGTTTGTTTATTCGGCGTTGAATGTGATGTGTGTGCGACGATGACGACTCGATTATTGCTTTAGAAGTTTTTATGGGCGGGATGGGATGGGGTGCGATTGGGTATGGATATATGATAGACAAGATAAATGAAAGCCACGTACGTTTACACGCGTTAGCATATCGCGTGACTGTGCGGCAGTAGGTGACTGCTGCCTATTACAAGGAGGGTGTCTGCCTACCTGCCTGTTGCCTGGTCCCACCCCCTCGATCATGTAAATTCTATCACCCTTAACCTTAACTTACTGAAGTCGCATTCATCATAATTCACAATCATACACGCGAGACGGAGGAGTAGTATGTAAGGTACTTAGTTGAGGGTATAATTAATATATCACCATCTCACCCATCCATATGCACCACACACACAGTATCTTCCCCCTTCCCCCTCATCGCTCCAAAACGTCTATAGGGATATATCCAAACAACAGAGTCCACACTCAATGCCCTCCTCTCTTCCCCCATTGTTCAAAATAAAAAACTCCAAAAGCCATGCATCAAAAACTCGAACATACACCACCCCCTATTGTAAATGCTCAATCCCCATCCCAAGCTTCCCCCATAAAAAACGCCTTCATATGATTCCCGTCGTATCCAAATAGCTGAGAGTTTCCCCATTAAATCACGCTCCTTTTCCATTCGTACCATAATCCTTTTTCCGCCGTGTGTACGCCCAGTCTCTATAAAAATCCGGAAAATGCCCAACCACGCTGTGCAATTTGATACCTCTCAAGTCGTTTTTTCATCAAAACAAGAAATCGCCCTTGTCGTCGTATAAATATAGACAAGAACAGATTCTCCTCACTTCACATCCCTCGTGTGTTCATTGTAAGCACCTTCCACAACAGCCCCCTTTTCCCCATTAACCCTCTCTCCTGAGAACTCTCCTGCGCAGCGGCAGTAGGTGTCGCATCTCCACCCCTAAAACTCCTGGCTGTCTCCTCGCTCGCCCCAGAATCAACACTCGATCTCGCACTAAGACTCTCCTCCCACCCGTACCGATCCGAAGCCGCAACCTGGGACCCCGCTACTGTGGTAGAGGAGTGCACGCTCGCGCGATCAACAAGTGTGCTCGCAAGCGAGGTGATGCTCATCGCTGGTGTCAACAGTGCAGTCTCATTGCTCGTCACGCTCGGGTTGCGGCCACGTTTTGCCGCAGCGGCAGTGAGAAGTCTCCAGTCGATCTCTGGCTCATCGGGTTCGGTGGCCTGGGCGAGTCGCGCCGCCTCTCGCGCCGCCTCAGCAGCGAGGATTGAGTTGAGCGTTGGCGCAGGGTGAGCGTAGATATACTGATTCTGTAGACTCGGGCGTGGAATCCGGCGTTTGGGTTTCGGCTTCGGGGTTGGTACTGGTTCTGCGGGCGCGGGAGTAGGCGCCTCTGATTTTGCGACCGCGTCGACTCCTTTCGTCTCAAGCACATCCGCTGAGCCCGCGCCAGCCATCGTCGCCATCGCGGAGATGGCGGGGGATGACCGGCGCGGGGCTACCTCAGAAGGGTTCGTCTTCGTGGCCGCGAGCGGCAGCACGGAGGCGGGGATCCTCTGCGAGGGCGGCGGGGCGGCAAGGACGGAGGATCTCGGCGCGGTCTGCGCTCCCTATTGCGAATGGCCGCTGGTGCGGGGTGCGTGCGGGTAGCTTGATGAGCTGGGGTTGTATTGCGTGTTAGTGCGGCGAGGGGCGTGCGGGTAGCTCGAGGTGCTCGTGCTGGATTCGGAGGTGTGGGAGGGGCGGGTCTTGCGAAGGCCCCACTTGAAGCCCATTTTCTTCCAGGCGGACTCATCATTTTTCGCCTTTGGGCTTGAATCGGAGGCGTCAAAAGAGTCAGATGTGGGCGGTGTGATAGGAGGTGTCATGGGCTCTCCAAGGGAAGTCGGGGAGTCGGCGGTGCTCATGCTATCGTCGGTATAGGAGTCTTCGTTTCCTTCGGTGCTACTGGTAGTAGACGAGGTATACGCGGAACCGAGGCCACGCTTGAGGGCAAGAGCAAGATGAGAAGGTTGCGAGGGGCGTAGGGGTCCGGAATAGTTTTGCGTGTCACGATTCGAGCTGCCGTAGCCCGACTGAGATGAGGATCCGGAGCGGTTGTCACGGGATTCCTGGTTGAGCATACTGGACATGTCATCCGTCGACGCGTACGGACTCGAGTAGGTGGTGGAACTTCGCGTTACCGATACGGAGTTGAGGAAAGGGACGAGAACACTCTCCTCCATGAGATCATACACTATCCTGACAGCAGTATCGAGTTGTGAGGGGTGTGGTGGTGTGAAATGGTTCGGGGCGGAGACGAGGCTATCGCGCACGTTGGATGGTAAGTTAACCTCGCGGGGTCCATTGGGTGTGATATAGGCATCCAACAGCTTCTGCCATAGCATGCGAACATATTCGCAACCTTCCGTTGAAGGTGTTATTAGTAGCCCGCGGCTATTCTCTCGTAATGTTTCATAATGTTTCCGGTACCGCGATGCATCCATTGTGAATTCCAACGTTTCCAAGCAGTGATTTTGTGATAGGTAGGCCATGAAGGCGCTGAGCGTCCATGGCGGCGGCGCCGAGTTTGCGAGCACCTCTCGCAACGTCGGCCTTTGTGGGCAGTATGGTCCGGAAGGTATGGCAAGGCTCAATGGCCTCGATGGCAAGTTGTCGCCAGACGACATGAATTCGTCGTCGGCGTCCCAGTCGAAGAGGACCGTAGAACACCTCGGCGAAGGGTAGCCAGTATTTTCTTCGTGTTTTGTTGAAGGTATTTGTTTCGGTCGTTTCGACTTTCTCATTGCGATTCGGGAGAACCTCATGAAGCCCCTGGCCTCTTTCCTAGCTGTGCTACTACTCCCTGTTCTTTCGGGTACTGAAAGATGGAGAGACGTTTCTATATCGATGACATTGGCAACCTCGTGTATGTGTAATGCAGTAGGGTATCTGGTAATGAGGACAAACGACCTTTTTGCAAGTCGCGTTGGGTCTACGTTTGACTGGCGGATCTTAAAGAAACGACGAATCACTTTTAACGCATGTAGGTAGCCGATCAAACCTCCAATGGTTGACGATCTCCGTTTCCGTTCCAAGACAACCGGGTGTCAAGCGTTATGCAGTGCGTCGTTAGGAATGTTTCCTGGGCTCCGCGCGTCCGAATGTATGATTCGGGGTGAGTGTGGTGGCTGGTGGTGGTGTGGTGGTGGTCACAACGTGCCTTTGAGTAACCTTCTGAGTAACGTTGGCGAGTGTGTCGGGAAGAAGGAAGGGTATAAGACAAAGTAGCCTGTGACAGATTCTTTGTGTTTCCAGTGACAGTGTATGTAAAGTCGTGATTTCGTAGTTTCCTCTCTTTTCGTAATGGCCTCTTTCTTTTTTTCGTAGCGGGTGACACCAAGGTGGTGCTGTAATGGGTCCTAAGTCCACTTATAGTCCCACTGCGCTGGGAAGAAGGCAACGCTTTTTTGCCTTCAGTCAATACAAGGCTCGGAAGGTGCGATTTGTTGTGAGGTAAAGGTATGGAGCGTATGGAGCAAACGAGATCGGTTTGGCGCGGCTAAAGGCAGCACGTTCTCACGCAGAAATGAGTGAATGGGTCGGCCGGGAAGAATGTCTTGGTCTCGGAGGAGGGATATGGGTCGTTATGGATGTTTCGAAAGAAGGCTTCCGTGCATCTAAGATCCGAAGTGGGTATTGTGGTAGTAAGGTACTCTGAATAGTGGATGCTGGTGGGGCCAAGACGTAATAAGGGCGAATACTCCGTTCAGTCCGTTCAATCCGTAGAGTGGAGACTTTCTTTTCGGGAGGGGCGTGGGACAGCGGAATGATGGAAGGCTTGACTTTTTGAGCGAGCAAGTATTCTGTGTCGCAGTGTAGAGTACTACAAGTAAAAGAGTAAGTAGTGCTCCGTATGGCAAGTCAGGTTACTGTAAGAGGAAGGTTGATTGATGATGGCAAGGGGATTTTTGCTGGTTGCGAGTTGCCACTGTGCAATGTATGTGCTATGTGCGTTGTGCGAGGCCTCCGAGGTGCCACTTGGGGGTTGAACAACAACGATGACGAGTGGACAAGGCGGATTGCAACGGTGGAGTTTTGTGGTAAGGGGCAAGAAGCAGGTATGAGGTGACGGTGGCAACGAGGTGGTGTTCCTTCCATACCTTTTATTTCTTTACTGTACAGTAGAGTACGGTAGCAAGTGAGCGAGTGGGTTGAGTCTTTGTTGGTGGAGCAGATAGGTAGACAAGCAACAGAGTAGAACAAACAGAGTTCGTTGAAACAGCGAAGCGCGGCGGATAAGTAGTGACAAGGTATTAGAGTAAGAGTAGAGTAAGAATAGAGTAGAGTATAGTAGAGTACCAGGAGTAGGTACTCCTCCTACTCGCAGGTCGTTTCTTCTTTTGTCGATTCTGGAAGAGAAGATAGAATAGAGTACGAAGTAGGGAGTAGAGTGACGCCGTTCAGGGTTTGGTGGCGAGGTGGATTAGGGAGTTCGGATGGCTGAATCGTTTTGGTCAGTCGTAGTTTCCAGTTGGTAGGAAGAAGTATGTACTCTACTATAGTAAGTAGTCCCAGTCCCAGTCGTTTTCGATTTGACAGGCAAGGGCGGTAGGCTTGTACTGTTCGTGCAGGGCAGGGCAGGGTAGGTAGTAGGGTATGTAGGAAGGTAGGGGAGACAAGCAGGCGGCAGGGCGTGACTTGGCGTTTATGGGTTTGGTGGGTAAGATAGAGTAGGGAGTATAGTAGAAATATAGTAGAGTGTGCAGTAGAGTGGAGTAATGTTGGAGGATGGAATATTCAAGGGAGCCCAGTATGGATAGAATAGACGAATGCAGACAGATTATTGATCTAAATAAGAGAGGAATGGATAGTACTCGTACTCTATTGGGAAGAGGTTGTGTTATGCTTTGGTAAAGATTAGTGAAGCAAGATCGAGGGGCCGAGGATGAAATGGACGATGCTGATAAATGTGACGGAGGGTACTATGTACTTTCTCCCTCTGTCTCTCTAATCAACGATGCGATGAACGTGACGGTGAGTGACGAAGGAGAGAGAGATGACTGAGCCCGGAGGCGCCGATCGCTGGTATTCGTGAGGAAGTACTTTTTGTAGAGTAGCAGTTGTAGGGTAGAGGTAGGGATGTTAGGTATGGCGGCAGTAATAATAGTACCCGGCAGGAATTTAGAGTACTACTGTACTCCAGTTTACAGTGTATTATGCACTGTGGTTGAGATAAGATACATTGGATACATTTTGTATTGTCATGTACGGTATAGATAGGATATATGATAGGAGTATATGAATATGATTGGGACAATGGACGTATGAGAGAGGATGATCGAGATGGCAATAAATGATGGGATAGAGTAGGAGATATGACACAATACAAGATAGACAATAGTAATAGAGAGTATAGTATGTGTTGTACTGTACATACATACATCATGTCGCTGAGATATCCAGCAAACAGAGTTTGTCAACTACTCTAGCACTGGAATAAGTATACATGCATCATCAAGTACCTCTTCACACATTCTACACCGCAAGAATACCTCCCTCCGCATCCCTCATCTCTCACCCAACACACAATTTGGGGCTGGGCTGGGCTCTTTCGTTTGTCCCTCCTCACTCCTGCATGGAAGGGAGAACAGAAGACAGTACGTACTGACTGTACTTGGAGGGCACAGAAAGGTGTGGGGAAAAGCCACCAAAAACCTCACCAGTAGGGATTAGTGAACTAGTCGAAGGTCACACAACAGCCTAATAGTAATAGTCGTACAAGATACCGTCCACTCCACACCCATTACCGTACGATGCCCAAGTACCCTTTACCTCTCCAATCAACCCCCCCCCCCCATCCCCTCATCGCACACATCATCATCATCTCATCACCAGTGCAGTACATACATACATACGTACATTACTATCCCAGCCAATCAAACCCCCTCTAACCCCAGCCAACCAGTCCCCTACATACCATCCCAGCCAACCGCGCAAGCCGAACACCACCACCAGCGAGACACACCACTGCCACCACCAACCAACCACACTAACCTCCCTCCTTTCCCCCCTGTCATCTCTAGAACCACGCTAGAACTCTCGCCACCCCATCCCCAAAACAGCCATGATAAGCCCCACTTTTGAGCCAATCACCCGGACGCCACTTCCAATTTGAGGTGTAGCGTGGTGGTTAGTTCGAATTGGTAATGGTGTGGCATGCAGGCGAGGGGGGCGCAGGGGAGGGGGATGAGAGGGGGAGAAGGGAGAAGGAGACTAGCGCCGGGTGAGAATTGCTGGTGGTGGTAGTGGTGGTAGTGGTGGGAGATGGGAGATGGGAGATGTGACTTGTTTCGTGCGTGGAGGTGGGTGATTGGGGAGTGGTGACAAAGCAAGTATTTGTATTTTGTATGGTGAGTGGGGAATGACGGTAGGGAATGACGGTTGGGTTTGGGGAGAGGAGGGGTTGTATGCAGCGTAGTACTGTACTGTATGGGAAGAGCATGAATGATGAATGAGGTTATGCCATGAATGAATGAAGATAGGCATGACAGTGACAGGAGACGGATAGGAGACAGATAAGTACAGTACATCGGAGAGACTGAGACATGGTCAAATAACGTGATCCCCATCATCCATCATCCCATCATCCCAGCCTTATCCCATATTACTCTACAGCACAGTAATTATTACAGTACAGTAGTACCAATCCCTTACTTCCCAACAGGCACCACTACCAGTACCTCATCTCACCTCACCCGTCCCCAGTCAGCCCATTCCTTCCAGAAGGAATGAAGCAAACAAAAAAAACCAACAAACCCACGCAAATCCCCAAGCGCGTGACACCGCACGTGCTCCCCCCTTGCATCCTACACCCACTTACACACTCCCATCTATCCCTTGCATCCCCATCCCCATTCCTCCTCTCGCCTCCCCCTGCTCATCGAACCACCAAACCCCATTTTACCATATTTTACCATTTTAGCCACACCACAGTAGCGTTGTCTCTCGCGACCAACATTCCCTCCTCCGCGCAGCCATCCAGACCCCGGGAATGGGGATGGAGATGGGAAATAAGGAGAAGGATTGGAAGGGGGTAGGTACATACTGTACTGTACAGTACACTACTGTTACGGTATGGTCTACTCATGCCATTGACACACAACAACCCATACAAAAAACCAAAACGTATGTATGTACTTGCAAGCCAACCGCAACAGCTCACAACCAAAAGAAAGAGCGCGCGCCAAGAACAAAGGGTCTAGCGGCCCGGAATTCAGAACCCCCGAGGTCCATATCAAGATCCAGATCCAGACAGGCAGTAGCAAACTTCGTTAAGAGATACCTAGATCAGATCAGATCCTACCTGGCTGTTATCTGGCTGTCTATCTGGCTGTCTTTCTGGCTGTCTTTTTACCGGGAAGAGACAAAATAGCGGTAAGGCACGGGAAAAAGGTACATAAATACTCCTTTACACACCAACCCCACACACTGTCGCGCCATCGAACCATAGCGACCCCCACGCCCCTCTCCTGCCACAACCACACTCTACACATCAGCCGCTCCAAGCTGGGTTAAACTCGCAGCCTGCGTCGCAACCAACAACGGTTGATCGACGGTGCTAGGCGTTCGCCATCTCTCCAGGTGTGCATGCTTTGGTGGTTTCGCTTTTATCCAAGAAGACTGTTTGGAGGGATGGGAATGTTACGTTGAAGGGGATGGGAAACGCGAGATAGTTCGCCACTCACCTCACTATGCCGTCATCCAGCAGCAGCAGAAGCAGTAGCAGCAGCAGTGCCGAGGTGGTTTCGGAGATGGACACGCGAGGTTGCGCGATGGTGAGGTGTGTTTTAGAGTACACACTTTGGTTAGTATGGCACTTGCGTCTATCCACCGCCGCGACGGCTGGTTTTTTGACACTTATCGGTCTACTAGAGGGGATTGGAATCGATAACGCACTTCAGTGAACCCGCTCTGCGCGCCAAAAAACCACCTACTACAGTACTACCGGGAAAACTACAGGCGCAAAAATATAGTAAGACAGTGTTTATATCCACTGCGCACGCACTCATCGCGGGCCATTGCACAATCCTTCGTTCCTTCCTTCCCTCCCTAACCCCACAGACCCCCATACACTATCCTCAACCCTCACCTGTGCTCAGACCTCAAACTCATCGTCGCAAAACGAACCAATCCATCCCCCCCACTACATAAGCCCATCACACCGGCGCGGATCCCCGACCTCGGAGACACCGCCGCCGCCGTTGGGGTGGTGATCTGATGGAAAACGGGTGGTGGTGCGCATTCATTGCCTATCTAACACGTTTTTATACTGCAGTGAGTATAGAGTAACGGTATGCAGTACTACATAGTAGGGGAGAGTAGATTAAATCCCCCACGCATGCACGCGTGGCGATCGGATCGTCGTGGGTGTTGCTTGCCTCGGCGGTGTTTTCATGCTAGGAGGGATACTCTATACAGAACCTCAAACATGTAAAACCACTATATAACACTCTTAACGCGGTGTTATATATATCCACTCCCCCATCTATTCGGCGTACAGCCCATCTATCTGTTCTGCAGCCATCACTATATCGTTGCAGCCCTGTCCTGTCCACAACATGGCATGACATGACATGACATGACATGATATGGGATATGCCTTATCTCGATAAATTACCCCGTGGCTCACCCCCTAACCCCAAATATACCCCTGGCAACAGGGCTGATTATCCTAATTGCCTTTTTCCCCTCTCCATCTGACACCAAAACCAACACATCCCACCCTCCCCGAACTCACCCGCCCGCATCCGCGTCTCCAGGGCGACAATGAACCTAGGGTAGAGAAATTAGGACCCTTACTACATACAGTATATTCTAAACGAGCCTCCTCTTTCTCTCTCTCAGAAAATTCAAGTAGAATTCGCCACCGCTTAATTAATCAACTAGATTACTATTCCCATCTCCACTCCACTGTGCTTAATAAGAAAAGGTACATACCCTCATCTCCACACACGGCCCCACATTTCATCGCGCCGGGCTTTATATCCCTTCCCAGTTTGCCCATCTCCACATCTTTAGTTACCAGCCACTCATAGCCGGTAATCTGTGCACCCCCCCCTCAATGCCCGTCAGCTCCAGGCCAGCCCCGGTCGAAAACGAAATTTGTGGCGCCCACCCAAAAAGAAGAAAACTTCTTCGACGGACGTTCTGGAAGGTTTCTACTTTCGGAGTTGCCGTCCCGATGGATTGAGGTGTGGTGGTAGTGGGGGGGGGAGATAATAAACTTTTTACCTTTTTTTTTTTTGTTATGCACAACCCTTGGAGAAGGGGGGAATGAAGCAACAGCACAGCACAGGACAGGCAGTGACAGTACGTCAGTTAGTTAATGCCTTGGAGGGCGCTTATGCAGTGTCACTACCAACACCACCATCTTGATTGGGATCTGAAGTAAAAAAGGAGACACCGGCGAGAGGCGTAGCCGAGACATACTTGAGGCTGGAGTTGATGCAAGGCTAGCTAGCTGAAAGGCAGGAAGTTTATTTTTCCTTCCTATTACTCTCCGTACTAACTGCGGCTCATCTACATGTATGTACCCGGGCAACACGGCTATCTATCTACAGATCGATTATCGAATCGAATCGTATCGTATACGAGTCGGCCTCGCCCGCGATCCCGTATCTTCGGCTCAGCCGCCTGGCGTAGCCAGAGGAGTGAGAGTGCGGTTCCGAGAGCCTCGCGTGTATGTCCGACTCTGCTATGTATCCTATTCTGGCGCGGAAGCGGGTAAACGGCCGAGGTGCACTATGGGTTGATTAGATGTAACAATGATGATGTAGTTGTGTTAAAAACGAAAATGAGAAAAAAATTAAGGTGAGAAAAAGCTTTTAAAAAAATAGCCGCGGTGACAGCGAGGCTAGAGAAAAGGTTGCGTGCAAGTGTGTAGTGTATGTAGGCTTCTGGATGGCCCGATAGAGAGTGTGTGCTAACCATCATACCATGGCACGGAGATCGGGACCTGCAGCCAGCCCCAAGGCGGCGGCGTCGGCGGACAACGTTACATCTCGGCATCCCAACCCGTAACAGGCATCTCGGTGTGAACTCTGCATCGGCCTCTGGCTATGTTAGAGTTCGACCACAGTAGCACTTACCTCACATGCCAGCCAGTAACCAGGTCACCACCACACACCAGCAGCGCCATCTACCAAACCTTACAGCCACCACCATCCGCAAACAGCGATCTACAACACCTGTGGCAGCGATCTAGACCCCCCCCTCACGACTCAACACCAGCCATGAAACAGTCTCAGTCTCGGGCAGATATGCATGATATCCCCGAGCCCCTCGGCGCGAGATGAGACATCCGCGAGCCAAAGCAACCCCACGACGCGATGTGACAGGCGGGCATCCGATCGACGATCTTGAAACTGCACCGTTGTAGGGCCGTTGGGGTGGCTGGATGCGTTCATCGGGGAGGTGTGGTCGGTGTATCTATCCCCCTCTAGCAGGTGGCTTGGCTAGATCACGGATGTATGTGTAGGGCAACTCTGGAACGAACACCTAATGCCTAAACAGTTCGCAAACCCCCAGCTTGGGATGCAGTACCAAGCCCGTATTAACCCTCCCAGTCTCCCAATCCGTCCGTGGCCGTTAGAGCGGATCCCACTCTATAGAGTACTTACAGGTATGGTATGGCATGGTGGTATGCAGCCCATCGCCCAGTCAGCCGCACACGCCTCTCGCGCCCCTCCCCTCTACTGTAGTTTACCCCCCAAGTCGTCGCCGGCCCGACGAGCCTCTTCGGACGCGGATTCTCCGCTGGTGCGATGAAGAATAGTTGGGCGTTGTTTACCTTGCCCTACCTTACCCACTACAACGCCCACATACTGCACTTGAGTTTACCCTATGCACAGGGGAGGTAAGATCTAGATCTGGATATGCAGAAGGGATTGAATCGGCGGTGAGAGGTTAGTGGTCTAGGCGCTGGTGCTTGTTCGTTGAGGTCGGTGAGGTGGTGGGGTGGTGCCGGTGGGGGGGGCGGTTAGATTCGGATAGTGAGGGAGGGTTTGGTGAGGGGAGTGAGTGAGTGATTTTTTTTTGAGGGTTGAGGGTTGAGGGTTTTGTGTGTTTTTGTTTGCGTGGCCGTTTTGCTCGTTGTCTGCGATGTTGGGTGAGGGACGAGGTGAGAAGAAGGGATGAGAGAGACGGCTGACAGGCGCTGTGTGAGGGGCCTTTACCCTACTCTTCCTGTGGATGGTGATGGTGCTCCTATTGTGTGTGTTGCTGAGTACTACGAATGTTTTCTGATTGTCTGATTGTCTGTTCTCTGATCTGTTTCTGTTTTATCTATCTGTTTGGCACTTCATATGTCTGTTCTGTCCACATATGTCTACTGTCTCTTCTTTATTCTATCCTATCCCCTTCTCCTCTCCTCTCTATCCGTCTACTCACCTCCTAATGTGTTCCTTTTCTCTGTCCATCTACTCATCTTATGTACTCCTACTCTACTCTGGCAACTGTTCCTGTGTTTATCCATTCCATTCCTCTGCCCATCTATCTATCCACTCAGCCCCCCCTTCTCATCTCTACCGCCTACAAAAGGGAGTCCCTTTATACAGAAGCAGACACATGACAGTGGCCAGAAGCTTGTCAAGGTGGTGATCTAGATAGTCACTAGGCAACGGGGCATCCTCTGTATATAGGAGGCTGGCCCATGGCTGTACAATATGCCGTTGGTTTAAGGGGCAAAGGAAGGCAAATGGTAGGCTATGCCTACTAGCCCCAACCCTCCAAGTGTTTCTATAAGGGAACCTACGCAATCTCTAGGCAGCTATATGGAATCTCCTATTCCAAGCTTATACTCTACATCACCATTTCCATACCGCCGAGCGTGCACGTTCACACACAGACATGAGGGATCCGGATTATTGAGGTTATCTCATACGTATCAAGCCCATTCATCCTTTCAACTACTTCCACGTAGAAAACTCCGACATTCTATTTCTAATCATGACAAAACCAAAATGCCGTTACGTTCAAGGTAGCAGGCAGCAGGCAGCAGGAATGAAGATAGCCAGGTAAGCACCCCTGGAAACAGTCATGCAAACTACAACGCGTATACACATACGTGGCCACCATCCAACTCATCATACATCCATCCCAAACCCCAGCCACTTCCCCAATCACACTTTTCTGCAACAATTGAACAATTGTCCGCTTTCTCATTCGCCGCCCTTCCTTAGGATAGACGCGTCCCTGGCCCCTTCCTCGCGCTCTCTTTTATCGGGTGGAGTTTGATAATTTCCACAGTCGTGGTTTATCTCGCGGTGTATGTGGTATGTGTCTCTATTTCTTGAAAAAAAAAGGGGGGAGGGGGGGTTAGAATGACGAGTCTGTTATAAGAATGAGTGGGAGTCAGGAGGTTGTTTGTCTGGTGTCTAGGGGGAGTATGGGCAGACTTCCGTCTCTATTCCATGGCTATGTGGTTAGCCAGCATCTATGCAGTCCTATAGTCCCAATACTATCTTTCGACTCGCGCCTCTTTCTATTTCATGGTTTTCCGCGCGCAAGATCGTACACTGATGCGCTAAGCCTAAACGAGGTTCACGACGGTTCATGGGGGTTGTGACGACACCACATCGTAGTTAAGTGGCTATAGAAATGCACAGAAAAC
Organism: Pseudogymnoascus pannorum; assembly: GCA_001630605.1. Taxonomy (NCBI): domain Eukaryota; kingdom Fungi; phylum Ascomycota; class Leotiomycetes; order Thelebolales; family Thelebolaceae; genus Pseudogymnoascus; species Pseudogymnoascus pannorum. Next base: position 501,819 of record LNAS01000178.1, read on the forward strand.
CAAACAAATAAATTACGTGGTGTCATTATGACCATAACGTTAAAATGAGCTGAACATTGCAGTTGTACTTAAGTGGAAGTTCGTCTTCCCCACTTAATAACTTATAATTTACGAAGTATACGAGATACGACGGACTGCTTTAATCTTCATAAGCCTATTACCAACCTAATTCAGGTTCAAATCGGTAGATCACAAAGATGCCGTCCGGAAGCTGCTGGTGCGGAAATTTGAAATATGAATTTAGCGGAGGGCCATTCGAGAAAGTACGTCTGCCTCTATTCTGCAACTTTGCTGACCACCTTTATCCGCCTTCCTTTGTCTCACATCCTAGGCTACTTGCCACTGCCTCACCTGCCGTAAGGTTACTGGCAGCGCATTTTCCCTAAACGCAATCCTCCCTAGAGCTGATGTCAAGGTTATATCTGGAACTCCTAAGACCTTTGCCAAAGCTCACGAAAATGGCATGGTAATCACGATAACATTTTGTCCGGAGTGTGCTACTACGATATACAAGGAAGCAGATGCGGCTGCCTTTGATAATAAAGTGATTTTACAAATTGGGACTCTCGATATGGATCTGGATACTCTCAGCCCACAGGCTGAGTTATGGGTTCAGCATCGACCAGAGTGGATGCCTGGGTTAGCAGGCACAGTGCAGAAGCAAGAGTTTTAAGAGTTTTGAAAAGGTCATATGGCTTCAGTTTCATTTTTTGTTTCCTAGTATTACTACAAGTAACGTTAATGTTTTTGGTTTTTTTGCAGTTTCTTTAAGTTAGGTATGCTTCGTTGGGTTGCACAATATCAATACTAATAAAATATGCTGAATATATACTTACCTCCCTATTAAAACTTCAAATACGTAGCTTAACATAATAGAGACTATTATCTAAAGTAGTTTAGAAGCTTATATATAGCACGCAGGTTATAGAGGAGATTGTTATAGCTCATAGGGAGGACTATTAGCTGTGCAAGGTTTATAACATATGGCAGGGAAATACCCACAGAACATCAGCAGCATACGACTCCTTTAGGTTGTCTGACTAAGCAAGGCCCATAAGCTAGGGGCGTACAGGCTGAATGGCTCCTACCCCTTGAAATCTTGAGTAGGTTCTGATGGCTTTGTGGCGGTTGATGTGGGCGTTGTTACTGTACTGTTGAAGTTGGTAATGTGGTAGTTAATAAAGAGATGGTATCGCTGACTCCGACGCAGAGTGCACGACTGTCGCTCATGCTGAGACTAGAATACACTCTAGTGTCACAGTCGGCCCCAATCCAGGGGTTCCAGGATGTTACTTGATCAACCGTAATATCGAAGTCGTAGGCAATGTCGGAGCAGAGCTGTAGTCCAACATCCCGGCCGTCGACTGCTGTAAAGCAGGTGCATGTTGATATTGTTCCCGGGTATGGGTGGTCGGCATAGTATTCAAGGCAATAGTCTTCTATGATTGGGGCTGATTTCAACTCATGTTAGCTCTGCGAGGTTTGGTGTCTGAGTCATTCAAAGCATAGGGTCTGACCTACAGGGCAGGAACGACGTTCTGTTTAAGCCACAGTACCTATATCCCTCCTGCAGCATACGCGGATCTATAGATGCTAGGCTCGGGTTCCATGAAAGGAAATCATCAAGCGAAACCTCATAGGCTGTCGTGGCGAAGTCGCAAGAATTAATATAATCGCTGATAATGACCTGGCCCGGCTCGACGATTGCTGGAATAGGGAAGTAATCGACATATCCTTCGCGGTCAGGTGAGGTTCCAGGGGCAATTGGCAGTTTAACCCGGGGAATTATGATCGATTCTACTGTTGGTAGAGTCTGCGTCGTAGCGGGGCATGTGGCCGATGTCAACTTGTACAGGAGCGATGTCGAAGAAGGGTAGCTGATGTATGTGTTAATATCCCCAACCGCAGCTACGCAGTATGCAATGTCTAGAAGCAGATTTGTGCACTGTTCGTTAATAAATGGGTTGAGGACATACAAGTCTCGAAGTGCAATGCCTTCCTGGATAGAGACGCCCTCGCAGTAGTCACCGTCTTGGATAGTATGCCACTTCGAACACGGATAGTTTCATTCGTCTTTGCCATTACTGGGCTGGGGAACAACAGTCGCAGGGTCCTCGGTTGGCGTTGGCGGCGGCGCAGTGGTGTTGGTGCCCTCGCCCGGGTCGCCTCCAGGAGGACCGACGCAGATCAGAGTCTCGGTGAAGGGGCTAAGATTCGTACAGAACTGGTTGATATTAGGGCTCTAGTTCAGGAGACTAACGTCGCCCATGTAGCTGTGCTGTGCCAGGATACTCTGGCAAGTCTTATCATACTGCACACAGTACAGATCACAAGGATTTGATGAACAGAGCGGCGCTCCAGTTTGCAAATTAGTACATCTAAAACTTAGATTCCCGGCTTTGATAATGGAATAGGTTGGAATACCCTTAGACAGTGCGATTGCGTCGCAGCTGTCATTAGGCTGCAGGGTATATAGTAGCGAGCATTGCGAAGCCTCTTCTTTCGGTTCGGGGTTCGCGCCGACAGAATATTGGGCTGGTGAGGTAAAGGCATAGCCAGACGCACTACAGATTGAGGTCATCGACTAGAAGTCTGCGGTAAATTCAGAGTGGTAGCCAAATGGCGAGTTTAGTTAGGTTTACACAACTTTGAGGGTATAGCTTGTTGTAGATAGATCAAGAGATTACCTACCACCCGAGATCGTATGGGTTTCTCCGGTAACCGTAATGACTCTCCTCTTGGCAGTGGCTGCCGATGATTATCACAGAGTAGAGTACAGGATGTAGACATATGATAATCAATTGAATTATTTACCTATCCTACGGGATATATAAGTAATTCCAGGGGCGTCGTCAGACCCCCTGAATTTTGACTGCTATGTCGTCAGCTGCCTATACGGCCAGCTGAAGCTACAGAATAATAGGATGATCCGGGAATCATCCATTTCCAGGACTAATTTCTTGGCAATCCGGGATTATCCCCGGAATTCCTCAATAGTAGTGATATGTGAGAGAGTTAGCTAGTAAACGTGTTTTGGTTGTTTACTCACTTGTGAAATACGTTCTTTGTTCTTGATAATGCCACTCTCCGGCAGTAGAATTACAAAGGGAACCTAGTGTGATTTATACCGTGGCATGAAGTATTAATAATATGTCAACCCCGGTGGCGGTGTGTAGAACGCATACCAATACTCCGGGCTTGCTCCAATCGCCTCGTAAAAATCTGCTCCAACCATATGTGCAGCAATCTGCATCCACCCTTCGTCACCATCCTCCTCGTCTACATGCTCCCTGCCCTCCTCCCTCCAATCCAAGTCCAAATCTTGGTCCCAGCAGCGTACGAGATTAACCCAACCCCAGTCCAAATTATCATAGGGGTCTACATCTACTGTGGTCCGTAGCACTTCCTCGTCAACCTGGATAAAGTACTGATACCGTGAGGCGACATAATATTCCTTGCCATCCACATCCACACCACGCGGTTGCTCAGATTTCTCTGCTTCTTTTGTCCAGGCGTGGAAGTGCTGGCGGAGCTGGTCCCTCGAGGCGCCGTCGAATAAGCTCTGATCCGAGACAAAGGTCCACTTGAGACTATTCGCTACTTCAGGGGGAAACTCACGCCTTGCCATATCCTTGCGTGATCGGTCATTAATGAGTTTCTGGAATTGAGCCCAGGCCTCATCGTCGCCGTAAGTACAGCGGTATATTACCCAGCCCCATCTATCGTGTTTCAAACGACGGAGGTCAGCGAGGATATTGTGTGGTACTTCGTCGATGTAGTTTAGCTCGAAATGACGGCGCTCCGCCAGGGTTTTTTGGGGTACGCCATCGATATCGGTCGGGAGGTCAGAGGAGGGTGTGGAAGAAGATATGAATCTAGGCGAAGGCGGCCGTGAAATTGACCTGTGGTGGGTTGGATAGAAGAGTAGGGGCTTTTGGAGATGTCTGCTGTTTGGATATATGGAGAGGTATGGCATGGATAGCGGCGCTCTTGATCGGTAGCTACGTCGGATCCCATGTCCAACTTGAAGTGGACGAATCCAGCAGAAAGAAGCCATTTAATTTTACGAAGCTGGTCGTTTGTTGAACTTGGAATTGTATAAGGGAAGACGATTAAGTTGGCACCACAACAGGCTTCGCGCTAGGTAGAACCGACATTAGCAGTCGGTTCGGGCCTGGAACACAGCTTGTTTAGTGGAGATTCCGGGGATTGGCGGGGATGGAAAGGAATATGCCCTGGATCCAGGGGTTCCGGAGACCTTGCTCCAACGTGGCTTGGCATGCTCACCCTCTCACCCTCCTAACCCGTGGACGCCCATCTAATATCTGTCATGAAGATACCTATATATGACACTTTACAATAAAAACAGTCATATGCGACCATATCAAGTAGGTCTAGGCCTATCATATACGCAAGCTTCTGTATGGCAGTTCTCCTTGAGCCGCCATCGCTTTCGCGCCACGGTCACCACCAAAACCGTCACCCGCTGTCCGCTGAAATCTGCCTCGGGTCCCTCTGATTTATAGTCCATAAAGATTGGGAAGTGTTCGGTGGGAAGGGTTGGATACTGTGTATGAAAGAAGAAGGGTGGAGACGTTGTTATATAGCCTCTTATTTATTCATTATACACGTATGTTAGAAATAGTCCATTTAGCAATATTACGGCTAGGAAACTCATGACAAGGGCAGCTCTTGCCGCTGTATCGCATGGCTAGCTTGCCTACAATTTAACACTCGAGCACCCCAACTTAATGATCGCACACCTATTGGTCCCTAGAGCCCATCTGTTCTGCTTATCGACCAGTACGTCCTCCCTGTTCCATTCACTCAACAACCGCCGCCACCACAACCACCACCGCCACCGCCGCCACCACATCCTCCTCCACCGCCCCCTCCACCGCCGCATCCACCACCACCACCAGCAGCCCCTCNCCCTCCTCCGCATCCACCGCCATTGCATGTGCCTGCAGCGCACGCGCCGTAGACACCCACTCCGTACGGATAGTAGTATAGGCCATACGGATACATAAAAGGCTACCAAATTCCCGTCAACAGAGGCTCTCGAAAACTTGTCTACCAGTATGGATAGGGGGTGGGGAATACATACAGACATATACATCATTCCATACGGATACGGCGACGCGTAGGCCATCCCGTAATGGTCGGCCACGAACTGCTCTTTCTTCGGCACCGGTCTGCCACGCTTAATCGCACGCTTGCACGCCTTCTCGTAGAACTCATCAAGCTGCTTCCTCCGCGCCTCGGCCACCCTATCATTGATTTTCTGTGTCCTCGGATCCCCTGCTAAGGGAACGGCGTTGTGCGCACTGATGTGGGCGCTTTTGTCTGCCGGGCAGAACTCCGCTGCGCCGCTGTCATAGAAATGGTCTGCGATTTTCTCGTGCTTTGACGTTGTCTTAAAGAGGCTGTTGGCCGAACTCACATGCTTCGCGCGGATGGCCTCGCAGTACCAACAAGTGCATTCCGAATACACCGCCCCATAGAGCTTCTGATACTCCTTAGATGTCCATTCAAATCCGTCTGATAACTTTTCTTCATCGATCTTATCGTCGTGATCGATGAAGCGGTCAATTGTCATTCGGATCGAGTATGAATAGTAATCTTTCGGGCTTAGCTGGTGGGTGTGCCACGCGAGATCGACATCAAGGGTTGGAACAGCCGTTTTCGTGGGATTGGAAGCCATGATCCGGAAGAAGCGGTCATATTTAACAAGAAGGCGCTGCATAGTGGCGATGGCCGTCGGGCTATGCAGCCAGTCTATCTTATGCATCTTGTCCACAAATGAACCTTGCCTCATCACAGCAGAGCTAAGCTCCATGGAGAACAGAGAACTGTTACACCAGTATCTCGACATCATGTGTCTTACAGCTAGCCGCTCTGCTGAGAAAAGGCTTCCGCGACTTTTATAGTTGTTGACCTTTGCAATTATATTGGTGTCATTCACCGCCGTCTCAATGAAGTTGCGGATATCAGCCAAGTTAGATGTTTTGGCGTCAGTAGTGCAGAGTGCGAGTACATATATTCTTAAATGCTCTTTGATTAAACGGTTCGGGAACGACTGCGCTGGTTCCGCTGACTGAATTGCACGGCGCTCTCGCGCACTACGCCCGCGTTCTCGTACGACAAGCGGCGTACCACCCTTCCCTGGAACGATGGTACCGCCCATAGGATAATTGTGTAGCAAAAGATCCTCGGCGTCATTTTTGAACTTTGCAACTCGGAGGACATCATGGTCGATAACGAATTGGCAACCATTACATCTCGCTTTCAGGTCCCTCTCACCGAAGCCGCCACCTACAAACTTCATGTCCCAACCAGCTTGGGCAGATTCTGGCATAGCGGCTGTTGTCCATGGGAGGTTCAGCAAACGCCCACACTGTGGGCACTTTAGCATCTTTGTTGGGCCTTCTTCTAAATTGTCCCATGGACGATTAGTCGCTGAAGACCATAACGTTTTCGCCTCGTCAGTCACCTCATAGTAGAAGTGATCATTGATAGAGCCGTTAACAGCTTCCCAAGGCATTCCGGCATACCAAGTATTTTGAAGGCCAAAGCGCATGCAGTCCTCAAGATAGTTGCGTGGGTTGAGCATGAAAGAATGCCAGACCATGAGCACATCTGTGGTTAATTAGCGATATCTAGCATGCTTGCGAAGATGGCAAACTTACCCAGCGGAGGTAGCATATCACGAGTCCATTCCCATTTTAGCTGGGCAACAGTGGGGTTATTGACAAAGTTATTCCAACATCCGACGTCCTCAATATCGGTTGTCTTCAGCCTTCCTACACGCAACTTGGGGTTAAACCTCTCAGCATGCGCGATGTCCCTAGGAACAAGGACTTTGGTCCACCAGACTTCGAACCGGTCGACAGCTCGGACCACATACAATGCCCATCGCTTTTCCCTGATTTGGGCTAAGGCTTCTAGTCTCCTTTTAGTTGCTTCCATGTCTCCAGCAACGGACTCCTCTGTCCCCGGGGCCCTAGAATCAAATAGTCCAAAGGCGCCATCACTATACGCAACCTCGTCCTTGAGGGAGTAGAATGCTTCAAGGAGCTTCAAATGCGCGAGGGAGGTCTCTGGAGTTGGGAAACCGTCTGTGCTCGACCTGATCTGTAGCTTAGTGAAGGCCCACGTAATATCGGCCTCGGCCGCCCTCGAGTCACTAGATTGCTCGAGGACCTGCGCCTCGTTGGGTTGGTTGTTATTGTCGTCAATCGCTGTATATGCTGGGGGTGCTAGACCAGGGGAGCTTGAGCGGCCATCTTTGGCATGGCCAGTCTGTACATTGTTTGCGGTCCCTGGGACACCGTTCTGAGTATTCATGTAAGCCATGGTGGTGTCGGTTAGGCGCTTCGACCTAACATGTGCAATCACGATTCAAGTAAGGCGCAAGACTGATGATGAGGCAGACGCATGGAAATATATACTATTTTTTAGATGCTATAGCAGTGCTTCCCAGCCTCATGGGCTATATTAAAGCTATGAGGCGAATGGCAGGTTGAGTTGTGATATAATGAGGAGGGTCGGACTTCGGCGCTAACACACACCGTCAAGCTTTGTGGTGTGGGGCCAAGACAGGTGGGCTAAATAGAACTTGGGGGCTTCTAGAAGGCTTGTGCTGGCGAGGATCGCAAGGCAGATCGATCTGCAGTGAGAAGGAGCGGGCATTGCTCGTAGTGTTCCGTTTTTGAAGGAGGCGCAGCGGGGTAATACGAATCGGCTGAAGTGGAGGAAGGGGCGAAGGGATCTGACAAAGAACTAAGAGTTCATAGTGACCCCATGATGTTAGCGAATGGCTGTCGGTCTTGACACATTCATCGTGCAGTGCCACAAAACAAACAGGGGCCCTGGATGTTGGTATGGTACAAACAGCGGGGTAGCAGACCATGACGTAGTTATATCATGTGGTCAAAATCACGTGATTTAAATCTTATATCTTATATCTTAAACAACGACACATACAAAAACTCTCCACACGTCAACCCGTTATCATTTTAGCATAAAGGCGGGAGGAATTGATGAAGCATAACAACTGCTCTGCGTTACTAGGCGGCACTGTGGCAAGCCGAGAGAGCGATCATTTTTATATGAATCAGCGCAAGGCGGGCAAGGCTTCGAAGCTACTATTGCTGCTGACACGTGCGGTATGCGACTCGATAGGTCGCGACAAGTGTTGCTAATCGACAAATGGTGCAACTAGGACGGTGCCCGCAAAGACCACAGGGGGAGATTCATGTCAAGGTGCTTAGACAGAGCGATGCTCTCAGCAGTGACAGCTAACAATGCCCCGATAATTACCTTATATAGCTATAACGTATTTCCCGGGCGAGTCGCCCACCCAATTTTACACCCAAAATCGCAAACTTTGTAACTAAATATCTCAACAGCCCTTTAATAATAAGTTATAAAACTAAATAATTAGCCTTTTATAAGCATTTAAAGTATCTTTTCGGATTTTAAAAGCAATTAGTCTTATAGTTATTAAGATACTAAGGTTTAGGTTAAAAGTGGGGGCTAAAACTTATCATCCTAATAACCATAAGGCTACTTACTTTAAAATTGAAACAGAGCTCTTTAGATACTCCTAAGAGGCTAATTACATAGTTTTATAATTTATTATTAAAGGGCTGTTGAGATATTTAGTTACAAAGTTTGCGATTTTGGGTGTAAAATGGGGTGGGCGACTCGCCCGGGAAATACGTTATAGCCTGTAGATAGTTAACTAATTCAATTTATTCTTATATATCTATATACTGTACTCTGTAATAATTAACAGCTACTACTGCTAAGAGAAGTGATTGCAGTCAGTGGAGAATACCACACGACTTTTGGTAGAAATCTCTGGATCGACGAATCAGTTCTAACAGACTGCTCGGTAGTAATTGCGCATGCTTCGCCTCCTACATGTAGTGTTCTCATACTTTACATGTTTTCTCGTAAAACAATCCTAATTGATTTGCGATACAGACAAAAAATTCGTGGTATTCACAGTATTTCCGACATTCGCGATATTTCCATATTTCGTGCATTAGATTAAATTCGTTTTATTGGTCGTTTCGTTGATGGCCATGATGCCTAGCGGCGGCACCTTACGTCACGTAGGCCCTGACTGTGGGTTTCAGACGCAGAGGACCTCCTGAGATAAGGCGGCGTTCTGGAGTTAAGGTGCAAGCTCGAAATCTGATTACTGAACCAGCTGTATATATAGAGGTTAAAGCATCATGGGCTGCAACTCATTTTATAATCACGAGTAAAGCTCGAGGAATTGAATATTATATCCTCAACGCTGCGTTAGAGAAAGCATCGATACCATGGCTTCTAATACAACGGACGAAACGAACCCCCTGTCCTTAGCGAACAAGGTTGCTATAGTCACTGGTGCATCTCGAGGTATCGGGGCAGGAATAGCACTTGAGCTGGCTCATCACGGTGCGAAGGTGAGTTTCAGTCAAATTCTCCTTCGCATACCTAATGCTGACCCATCGGATATAGATAGTTATCACATACACATCTCCAGGGAGCTCAAAAGGCGTAGATGAGCTCATATCTCAGATCAACGATCTAGGCAACGGCGCGAGTGCAATTGGGATCCAGGCTGACCTGCGACAAATACCCGCTGCGCAAACAATCGTTGAAGCTACCCTTGCTAGATTCGGTCCCAAAATCGACATTCTTGTTAATAACGCCGGCGTCGAGCTCGTCAAACCCCTTCAAGACATCACCGCGTCGGACTTCTCCTACGTCTACGACCTCAACGTTCGAGCACCACTCCTCCTAACGCAAGCCGTGCTCCCCCACCTCCGCGCCCCTGGCCGCATCATCAATATCAGCTCCGTCGGCGCGCGTGCCGGTTTCAAGAACCTCTCCGTATACTGCTCCTCAAAGGCGGCGCTGGAAGGTCTGACGCGGTGCTGGGCGGCGGAGCTCGGAGCTCAGGGGCACACAGTAAATTGTATTAACCCAGGCCCAGTACAGACGGAATTAATAGATAATATTCCGAAGGAGACAGTTGATATGCAGAAGGCAACAACACCTGTTCAGAATCGTATTGGTACGGTCGATGATATTGCGCAGATTGTGTCGTGGATAGCGAGCGAAGGGAGTAGATGGGTTACTGGGCAGGTTGTGAGTGCTAGTGGAGGATGGGCTATGTATTAATATGTATTATTGATATCTGAGAAGAGAGATATTCAGGCAATTTTTGAACAATATCCACATAGAGTCACCGTAAACTGGCATCCGAGGATATCCCTTGATGAGAGAAAAACCGGCAAAAAAAAAGGAGAGAACATACAACAGTAGGTATTCGCTGGTGGTCACCCACCCAACTACTAATCTACCGATCTCAAGTTTATGTATGGCAGAGCGGACGGGATGCCCAGTTCTCTTGAGTCTATGGTCGTATGTGACTGTTTTCGTGCTGTTTGGAAATATATCCGGCATGACAAGCATAAGTACATGGAAAGAATTCAAGTTATCGAAGACATCATATATGTACTAAAGACCATTCATCCCATATGCCACCCACCATCTATCCCCTATCTAGTATACCGCAATGCACCACCCAGATCCAAGAAACTCCTTCTATGCAATCTACACAACAATCTCCATATCCACACTCTTGATATCAACCCTACTCAGTAACCTCCCACGCCCTGACAGCCCCATCATCTCCGCTCGAAACAACCATCTCCCCCTCCTTCCCGTCGAAGCGCTGACACCATGTGACGTGATTGACTTCATACGGCCCATGACCCATCTCTGTCGTGGCGAGGATTTGCCATTTGCCAGGGCCCTTCCCCCCATCTGCCTTCTCCTCCCCACTCTCTCCCTCCTTCTCCTCAACCTCCCCATACACGACAATTTTCGAGTCCCCCCCACAGCTCACCACCCTCCCAGTCTTCTCACTCCACGCAACTGCATACACAGCCCTAGTATGTGCGGCCGGCAGTGTCGCCTCAACAACCCATTTCTCCCCCTGCGCTGCAGCGCGCATCGTCGACGGGATAGCCCCGCTGTTGGTGCTCTCAGCGGCTTCGACGCGGCGCCACACGCGGAGCGATGTATCGGCTGAGCAGGTGATGATCCTCCGGGCTTTTGGCTTCGGTGCGTCATCCGATTCCGCAATCGTCTCCGGTTTGGCGTCAGCGTCAGATTCTGGGTTGGTTTCACCCTCCCACGCAACACCCCAAATCGTCTCACCACTCCCCTCAGCTTCCAACACACCAACACACCCCCATTCCCCCTCTCCATCCTCCCTCCATACCCTAACAGTACCGTCGTAACTCGCGCTCACCAAGCACTCCCCCTCATCCCCCACCGACGGTGCCCAAGCAACACACTTCACATCCCCCTCATGCTCCGTCAGCACCGCCACCGTCTCCCACTCATCCGCACCATCAACTTCCTCCCAGATCCAAATGCTCTTATCCCTCGAGCAAGTTGCCAAGTACTGTCCTGATGGACTGAATGCTAGACTCTTAACTTCGGCATCATGCCCCTCGAGCACAACGCTAAACTCCCAATCCTCGCCCTCTTCCCTCTCCCCATCCTCTCCTGCATTTTCGTCCCTCCGCCATACACCAGCTGTCCCGTCAAAGGACCCTGTCACCAATCCTAGTTCTCCATTTGACAAATGAGGTTTCCAGGCCGTGGCGCGGATAGAGCGAGTGTGTCCGCCTTCGAGAACGGAGTGCGGGGTCGAGGTGCGTAGAGAGGTTATGTGTGCGGATTTGCCGAGGGATGTCGATAGGAGGGGGAGCGTGGGGTGGGGTGTTGAGTGCCATGCGCGGTGGGGGGAGGCGGGGTGGAGGGGGGGAAGGGGTTTGAGTTGCATTGTTGTGCTGGTGAGTGAAAGGTGACGGTTGACTAGTGACGGGGTGACGGGTGACAGACGTTGGTTGGAGAATTGGTGGGTGAGGTGACCGTGCTTTGTATGTCCTAGTCGTGAAACGTAAGTGTATTTGGTATGTCCGGGGCCGTAAGACGTGAGAGCTGCACTGATTGTATAGTGAATGAGTGTCCAATGGCGGGGTTGGCGGTCGAAGGAGGGGTAGATTGGAAGAGCTCCGTCACTAACTTCACAGAGACGTTGGCGCGATCATGCACTTAGCTGGACCGGGAAGGAGAGGCGCAAGCTGTAGTGACAAGCAAAGACTCGGTCGATGTATGCCGTGTCCGCGTCCGTCCGTGTCCGTGATTATTTATTTTGTTTCCTCACTATCGCAAGTGTGTAGCCGAATCGGAGATTGGAGATCAGTCAGCCTTGTCTAGACGTGGGGGAATTTGAAAGGGTCGGCGCCGGATTAATAATCTCGCCGCTGAATGGGCGAATTCGCTATCCTTGGTGGATTCTTATCTCCCACTTCCTCTTATATAATGGAAAGCTACCTGACTGGGATTAAACAGATGTACGAGTGACCGAAGGGTAGTTATAAAGAGAAAGGGTAACATCGGCCATATATTTCCAATTACCTCGCAACTCAGAACCAACCCGCCTTACAACCTCCAGAGGTCAAAATGGCATAACAGCTAAAGGGCAAATCCAACTATATTACCTAGACTCGCGGATTCAATTGTGCTGCAAAAGCAACAGATGTTTTCAAGCTCTTCCACTACAAGTGAAACTCGAAGAAGAATCCGTGACAGCAACGATAACAGCAACGGTGACAGCAATAGTAGCAGTAATAGTGACAGCAACAGCAAGCAGTAACAGTAACAACAGTAGTAAATAGCAACAGCAAAATAACCTAAAGGAATAGATCAAAGTCACAGACAGAGCATATAACCTGTGGGCCATAACAACAGCTAGTGACAGGAGTCTCCTCTGGATACGAGTGGTAGTGGTATAATGAGAACCTCTTTCCAACATCGTCAACTTCTCTTTAGCTAGACCCCTTTTCCCCTCCTTTCCTGATAACAAGACAAAATTCATTTAACTATAACAACGTGTATTCAAATTATAGACGTATGTTGGACCCGTGGAAGTGATTTATAAATAGGTTTCTCGACTTGACTCGGGATATGTTTGTTTTATGAGCTTTTAATTTATTTTGGCGTTGAAATAAATAAATTTTGTATCAATTTATATTCAACACCACCTCCGACATATGATTCAATATGCCCAGTAACATATCTTCTTACAAGCGCCTCAGGCCGCATTAGAAATTCATGGATAGATCATATATTCATAGTCTATAACCAAAATACCACCCCCCAATCTTAAAACTTATTTATCTCAAAGTCACCACCCAAATTTTCCGTGTCCATCCAAAAAATCCAGGTATACCAGTCTATCCGCTGCGATAAACCCACCGCCCAAGAGGCAAAAATGCTCTCTTTCACCCCACAAATCAAAACGCCGCGGATGCTTTCTTTCATCATCATCTCATCCCTCATCATATATAGACACAAGCCCGCCAATACCCCTTAAACCTCCTTCTCCTCAATAACCACGCCCCAAGGGTGGTCTGCGCGGCCGTACATGATATCCACGAGCCAGTTCTTGATGGCGTTTGTGTAATCCCCGACCTCACCCTGAGCCATGGGGACATCGATGTCGACGCCACGGAAGTGGATTTTGGAGACTGGCGCGACGAAGTACTGTATTTCGTGTCAGCCATGCAGTTCACAGTTCAGGATGAGGGGGTAAACTTACAGCAGTTCCACAGGCAAAGCACTCAATCAGGCGACCCTCCTCGGACGCCTCAACAATCTCACCCATAGTATACTGACGCTCCACAACCTCAATAGGCTCAAGCTCCTTTCCATCAGCCAACCTCTCCTTAACAAGCTGAATAACACTCCTTCTCGTTACGCCATCTAAAATAACCTTATTCCCCAACGGCGCAGTAATAAGCTGCAACTTGCCCTCCTTACTCCTCATCACCGTAAAGAAGTTGCTCGCTCCCGCCTCCGTAACCTGGGCCTCATCCCCCAAAAGCCAGAGCACCTGGTTATACCCCAAATTCCTCGCCTCCTGCGCCGCCATCAGACTAGGTCCGTAATTCGCGCCGACCTTGGCGAATCCGAATCCGCCGGGCCACGCGCGCACGGTGTCGTTCTGCGAGGCGAGGAGCTTCATGCCGCCGGGTGTTTCGGAGAGCTCAGGCATGTATGTAGCGATGATGAAGAGCATAGCCTCCTTTGGTGTCTGGACGCCTAGCTCGGCTTGTGTGCCGATGAGGGTAGGGCGGAGATAGAGGAACTTGCCCGGGTCGGACTTGGGGAGGAACTTGGCACCGTCAACAGCAACGAGCTCAGTGATCAACTTCTCTATCTCGGCGGGTTCGAAGGTCGGGAGACCAATGCGCGCGGATGACACGAGAAGGCGCCTGGCGTTGCAGTCGGGGCGGAAGAGGCGCAACTTGCCATCGTAGCCGCGGTAGGCCTTAAGACCCTCGAAGCACTCGGTGGCGTAGTGCAGGACGGAGGCGGTGGGCATGATGGAGAAGGGGCCGTAGGGCTTGAGTTCGGGGGTCGCCCAGCCGTCGTTCACGTTCCAGGTGCATGTTACCATGTGGTCGGTCGCGAAAGAGGAGACATTGCGGATGGGGTCGTCGAGGGCGGGGACGGTGCGGGGGGTGGTGGTGCGTGTGCGCGTCAACTTGGAGGCGTCGAGGGCAGCGAGCTTAGACTCCCCGTTAGGGGCGGCGGCGAGCTTCTGCTTCACGGCATCGGCACTGAGGTCCGGGTTTCCTTGCACCACGGCCTGGGGAGGCGTGGCGGATACGGCGGAGGGAGACATGAGAGGAAGTGGGGTGTTATCGCCCGATGGTATGCGAAGTGATAAAGAAAAAGATTATCTTCTCTGTGCAATTGAGAGAAGGGGAGGGGTATAATCAATGGCAATAACAGAGCTTGAATGGCAACTGTTATATGAATGTTAATTTGTAAGAGTAAGAAAAAAAAAGTAGAGCGAGTCAAGAGAGGGGTTGGGGTTCACTTTTGTAGCCACGGTCTTGGGGAAGTAAGGGCGGGAAGAACGGGTTTGTTTTGGTTGAGGGACCGGTCTGTTAGTCACACGCAACTTTCTGGTGCGGGAGCTAAGATAGTAGTCTGAGGATAGGCGTATTGGAGTAGGAAGGTCGGTCCATTGGCTCTAGTCTTCCTCAAGAACCTCGGCGGCAATGTTGTTTCAACGTGTCTATTCGCCTCCATTCGAGTGTCATATCACATACTGCATATCCTTCCCCCTGTAAAACTCCGTAATCGGACGTAATCGCGGTGAGCAATGGCTGGGGGAAGGTGGTGCATTGCACTTGCACTTGCATATTGTGGTAAAAGAGAAGGCGTACCCGCATGGCCTACAGTGTACCTTGCGCCCGTAGTCTCAGATTTCTCGGTGGTTCATGGGCGGCGAAGTTTTGATAAGGAAAAAGTCGCATCCCGATCCCGAGAATTATGACGTCGACAGGACCCTTTCTCAGTAACACAAATCTCTTCAGTGAAGGCTTTTCTTCTTGAAGATCAAACAATTGGCAAGCCACTTACATCGCAGAGGACGAGTTCGTGATATCTGAGGGATACCAGGTGACTGGCCCTCTTTCCTTGGCCTTATTGGCTCTGTTGGCCCTTGAAGTCAGCAACGGAGATAGTGTTCAGATGGATTGATAAACCCATGAATCTATGAGGAAGTGCGGAATCAAAAGGTCGAAATATGCCGCTGCAAGCCGAACCTAGCCCTTGTCCCGGGTGCCGAATCACCGGCTTGGAAGGCTGTGAGTGAAGAGAACACAAAACAAATCAGTCAGCAGGTACAAAAAGTACATGAATCAGTGGGGATGGTATTGATTTTCAGTGTTTCGGCATATAATTGCGCGATACCTGTGGAGCGACAATGCCATTGATTCTGTTCGATAGAGGATTGTTTGTTGGTGATGGCTGATGCATCAACAGCGATAACTGATAAGTGACAATATGGCAGTTGTGGTTGTGACCGCCGTGTACCGTGTAATTGGGGCGTAACCGGTGGTAAGTCAAGTATCTCCGCCGCCAGATCCACGTCTTTCAAACACCCATGAATACCCTCACTATCATATAATAACAAAAAGATGAATAAACCCTCTCAAACCCCAAGTGGGATCCCAATCCATTTAAACCTCCCCTCAAAGCGTGACATCAGCAGCATGCATACGTGCCGCCCCCAAACCCCCTCGGAGACGCGGCTATCACCTAATTGTCAGCCTTGCATTCCCTCGTCTCTGATTCGCCACTCGCATTTCAAAGCCCGACCCGACCTTCTCCATCACCATCAACAATATAATATCTAAACCTCAAAAATCACGACATTTTTCAAACAAACTCACCCCGTCACCCGCCTTCATACTAAACATCACACACAACCATGGCATCCTTCGCCCGCCCCCTCTTCCAATCGGTACCTCTTCCCACTTCCCTCCTTCCCATGACAGAAGAACCGGAAGCTAACCAACTCCCCCCAGGCATTCCGCCAAACCGCCCGCCCCTCCACCTTCACCCGCTTCGCCATCCCCGCAACTCGTCCGATAGCCCGCCGCTTCCTCTCTGACGAGACCCGGACCGCCATCACCGAGGCCGTTGGCTCCGCGCCCGTGGTGCTCTTCATGAAGGGCACGCCCGAGACGCCACAGTGCGGGTTTTCGCGCGCGAGTATCCAGATTCTGAGTCTGCAGGGTGTGGATCCGGGGAAGTTTACTGCGTTTAATGTGCTCGAGGATGATGCTTTGAGGTCGGGTATGTGGGCTCCTCCCAGTGGTTTGATAGAGAGAGAGAGGAGCAAAGGCTAACAATGTGGGTAGGCATCAAGGAGTTCTCGGACTGGCCCACGATCCCGCAGCTCTATGTCGATAAGGAGTTTGTGGGCGGATGCGACATCCTCGTTTCCATGCACCAGAATGGCGAGTTGGCGAAGCTGTTTGAGGAGAAGAAGGTTTTGGCGCCGCCGGGAGTTGGAGAGGAGAAGCCAGCTTCGGAGTAAAGGGGCTGCTGTTGATTGAGATTGGGGATAGATTAGAGGGAGATATGTAAGATGGTGACTGTGTTGTACGTATAGATATACCTTGGAGAGATGTTAATGGGGGTATGAATTTGGTTGGATCCATGATGGGTTTTGGTGAAGTGGTTGAGAGGGAATGTCTTGAGGTCGTGTTCTGTTGTCGTGGTTCGTTGTTGCACGGTATCGGCGGCCTGAGCGTGTCAGGTAGGCTTGCTGTAAGGTTGGCCATTTATTGTATATTGGTTGTACCTTGCCTTTCATATTTCAGCCTCCAAAATTAACCTCAATTCATTATCAATGTATCTCCTCTCTTCTATTTTCAGAAAAACAGAAAATTAATCAAATTTCCATATACACACCTCTTCATATCTACAAGATTCACAATCCTCACCTGAAGTGCTGTCATTATATATTCTGGTCACGCTTCGTTCATACCAATATCTTACCTCAGTGTCCCAACCGCCTGCTTAACACCCTCCCTCCCCCTCTACAGACCCTCGCCATCTCGATCTCGATCTCCATCATCAACAATCCACGCACCACACATACCCAAGCAAAAGCACCTCCTTACAGCCTCAAACTCACCACCCTCACGGACACCCTCACCAGCCCCTCCACTCTTGACAACCACACAATGCCACACCCCCGCCTCATCCCCCNTCCAAAAACCATCTCCACGAACCCAATCCTAAAGCGAAAACCCATGGCTGCACTCTACAGCCACAAGCACAGCCACCGCCATCGTCATCGTCGGAGAGAGAAGAGTGGACATCCTTTGGTGAAGGATTATCAGGGTATGTATGAAACCTCCCTCTGAACTTACCTAGACAGGAGACGACCAGGGGGGAAAGACGGGGAGGTGGCATAGCTGACGAGAAGTAGATGATATGACCAAGTGCCTCAACGCCGCTGAAGCCAAAGCCACAGCATCCCTTTCCAGCGCACACGCCGACCTCCTCGCTCGCGTGAGACTCATCAAAGAAACCAACACCACCACCCTGTCTACCATCACCACCCAATCCTCCGCCCTCCTCGCCCCCCTCGACACCACCTCCTCCCCTACTACCGGGGGGCTAGGCGAACAAATCGCATCCTTCCGAGCTCAACTTGCAGCCGCGGAGAAGGAGTTGGAGAGGCTGTGGAGGGAATGGGATGAGGCGCAGGGGGAGGTTGAGAAGCTGGGAGAGGAGGGGTGGGAGGGGGTGGTGAGGGAGTGGGAGAGGGAGGTTAGGGAGAGGGTGCAGGGGATGGAGGGGGAGGTTGGGGAGGCGGGACGGGAGGCTGTTAGGAGGGTGGGGGAGATGGGGAAGGTGAGTTGGATACTGCCCTGGTTATGGTTTTAAGGGAAGGGTGTTTGATGAGGCTGACTGGTGTTTAGGAGATTGATAGGAAGTTGAGGGAGGATCAGGCGAATCTCGTTGCTATGATGTTTGGGGAGGAGTAGGGTGTTTGTGGTGGTGTTTGAAGGAATTGCTCGGTTTTGGGAAGAAGTTGCTGGAAGGTTGCTTGAAGCTTGGAAGATCACGAAGGGAGGAAGTAATCGGATGTGATATTGTTGGCGTTGGCTTGAATATCGGGAAAAGAGATTGCTGGATGAATTATGCTTGATGCCTGAAGACGTGAGAATACTGACACCACATGATTTTTTCGCCAAGTGGCTATATATTTATTTGCAGATTATCTTAGAAAACCGAAGCTAGAATTATAACTATATTATTGCAATCGGCTTTATATATTAATTCTCGAAATGTAAAAATTGAGCTTTTACCACCGCCATTTCCGTCTCCTTTAACACATGCTAGCCGGTACTTGGTGTCTCAGAGCTTTCGAGTACCGGCCAGGCAAGTAAAATGCGGGGAAACTCAATCGATCAAGTAACTCATAGTACAACTGACAAGCCACGAAAACAAGCCACATCACCCAACATACATACCGAAGAACAGTACCTTCACGACATCAACTATCTCTCCCAAATCTCCCTCTCTCTGGCCAAACCAAGGTTAACAAAACCCCTTCCTCCCTAATCCCAATGTAACCTCCTCGGTTCCCCTGTTTGCAACCCACCCCATCCATATCCATTCTAGGCAAATAAGCAAGGAAAAACCTACGACGGAAGTGGCTGGAACACGTTTGGTTCCAGGCCAGGATGGGGCTTGTTGTATGTTGCGCGCTGCCAACTCCGGCTAGGGCTTTGGTTGACTTGGGGACGGGGAGTTGGCTATGACGTAGTGATTTTCTGGTCACATCATGGAGGTTTGTTGCTGGGGGAAAGCCAAAAGCAGCGGTGCTTGAGTTTGGATGCGGGAATTTTGAGGAATATGTGTTTGTAGAGCTATATGCGTCCTATAGTATAATATAAATGATACGTTAAATAGAGTCGTGGATTGGGAGATGGGATTGTACGTATGTTATAATGCTAGACCTCACGACGACGATGGCATTCTCAATACCCATGACCGACAACCACAACCACAACGGTAAACGACGGATGGAGAAGGTACATCAACAACCCACCCATTCCCAGTACAACCCCAAAGTACCTATCCCAAAGTACTTGCTATACATGTAATGATGGGAACGAGCTACTCTAATACTGGAGTAATACCCACCTCCCACCTTCCACCTTCCACCTTCCACCACTCCCCGCCCAAGCTCCACACCCAATCAAGGCCATCCATCTCCCAATATCGTCATCGCCTCTTTAAGACCTTGCGCAGTAGAAACGCAATACAATGCAATTGCAAGCACTGAGTACCAAGGCAAGGGTATAGCGCCAATTAGCCAGGAAAGCAAGCAAGCTCCCAAGCTCCCACCCCCCCCACAACACACAGTGGTCCTTTAAAAGGCAGACGCCCTCCCTCGCATCGTTCCATTCTTTCTACCTCTTCATCAACATAAATCACCTGTTGCATTTTTGAGTATCGATTTTATTCAAGACAAGACTTTCAAGATGTCTCTTCATTGTATGTGGATCCCCCCGATTTCATTCTTTATGAGCACGCACAGTTATCATTGGCAATGCCCCAAAGCACTGTCAACAATGACGTGACACCCTCACCCTCATCACCACCACCTCAATCCCCAAACTCAAACCCCCTCAAACGACCCAAACTAACACCCCACCCCCCAGATCTCCCCCCCGTCAAACCCTCCGCCATCGCCCTCGGCACAGTCTTCAATCACGCCGCCTCCCTCGCCATTCTCGGCCCCGTCTTCGGCGACACCTACCACCGCGCCCAAGCCGCAAACTCCAAAGAGGAGTTCCTCAAGTCCAAAGAGGCCGCGTCTGCCGCCGCTGCATGGGGAACCTCGGTCGTGGGATCAGCGCTGCAGACGTACGGTGTTGGTGCCTTGATTAATGCGACGGGTACGCTGAGCTATAAGGGAGCGGCGTACTTGGGGTCGTTGATTTTCTTTGCTAGTTCGGCGCCTTCGGTATGTTCTTCTTCTTCCTGCTGTGCAGGCAATACTCGTCTTTCTTCCCTGCGGGGAGAGGAGCCGTCGATTGGGGATGGAAGCTAATAATCGACAGTTCATTGCGCAGATCTTCACCGAGAAGAGGCCACTCGACACCGTCGCCGTCGGTGCCGTCGCTCGCGTCTTTGAGACCGTCGGACTGTCGCTTTTCCTTACCTGGTGGGGAACCCGCACGAACCCCTTCGATTAGAGGGTTTCGTTGCTTGTAATGGAAAGGAAGGAAGGAAATGGGGATTTTTTGTAGATGAACTAGCTGGTGGGGGGTGTATTATAACAATGAGGTTTTGAACTCGGGATTATAAAACAATTTTTTAAAACCACTTTTTGGTTGATGTGTTATGCTGTGAGGAATGTGTTTTATGTCGAGTGTGCACTGTTAGATGAACGACTGAAATGATAATTCCAATCCATGTTAAATTCTATATAATCCAAGGGTATCTTCCGAACGTGTTGAAACGCCGCACCCCATCTTTAAGCATGCTATATACCCTACCTTCTAATCCATCCATCCACCCATTTATTTACTTTAATTAGACTTCATCCCCTCTATGCCCTCTCCGCCTCCCTCTTCCTCTGCTCCTCCTCCAGCACCTCCCTCTCCCTCTGCGCCCGTTCCCCAACAGCCTTCTCCCCCTTTGCCCTCTGCCTCGCCTCATACCTCTCCCTACTCCTCATAATCCTCTCTACAATCTCCCCCGCATTGACATGCTGGAAAACATGCTCCCCAATCTCGCGGTACACACCCATCTCCTTCGCTGCCGCATACGGATCATACGTCAACGGCATAAAGCTTGTCGGACCGTGGTACACCGCGTCTGGCGTGCCCCAGGGCATGGAACTCAAGTACGGAACTGTGGGAGTGAAGGGCGCGCCGAAGACGACCGCGTTGACGTACTTGCATTGTAGTACGCACAGGCCGCGCTCGTAGATGTTCATGATGGGGTAGTTGACGCCCTTCCATCTGTTGATCGTCTCGTCGTCATGCACACCGGCAACTACAAACGCAGGTCCGTAATCTGCGCCCCTACTCGTCCGCTCAAATGTCGCTTGCTCGCTATACCACCCTTCCTCACGCCCAAGCGCTTCCTCGGCATCGATTACACGGCGAAGGAACTCGATGTGCCCCGAGGAGAAGAGATCGAAGCCCCCGTCGACGTAGACCACGCGTTGGCCTGGCTGAGGCTTGAGACCAGTACAGAGAGAGCTAAATGTTCCTTTCTCCTCTGACGTGTTGTCTTCGCGCGCCGCGGCAGAGGCGGACCAGAACCATACGTCTGCGCCGGGATTGAGGCCCGTGGCGTCGGTGGCGTAGAGGCGCATGCGCTCTGTCATTGCCTTGCCCTCCGCTGCCATCTCTTCTTCACTTCCTGAGCCCTCTTTACCCTCGAGTAAGTTCGTGAGGGACTTGATGAAATGCGTGCGTGTGCACAGTAACATCCTGCCTACCAAGTCCGTGGTGGAGATACTAGGCGTACGCTTAACGACTTTGAATCTCCCCGCCGCCTTGACGAAGCGGTAGCAGTCCTCCCCTGCACTATCGGAGGTGATATCGTCTCCATGTACGACGTACTTGCATCCGTAATGCGAGATCCAGGGGAGAGAAGTGACGTAGGGCGCGTAGGCGACGGAGGCGGTGACCCAGCGACAGGCGTCGACAGCTGCGATGCGCTCTTGGAGCGTCATTACCGTGGGCCCTTTGTTCTCAAGGATTGCTTCGTCGGAGTGGATTCCTACTACGAGTTCGGTGCCGAGTTGACGGGCTTGGAGCATTGCGCCGGCATGGCCTGGGAGGAGTGAGTTTGCTGGATTGGAGCGGGGGAGGGGCTACGGACCGTGGTGGAAGAAGTCCCAGCACCCGTCGACCCAGATCCTGCCATCGAGGATCTCGGGGGCGGCCTCACCGGGAGGGGATTGGGGTTCTGAGGCTCGGCTCATGGTGGGCGTAGTTGATGTGGATGGGAGGTTGAAGTTTGGCAGTTAGGGGGTTGTTTACTGATAGTGGGATGGATTGAGGAGGGGTAATCGGTGGAGAGTGGGATATTGTTCAGCCTTGCAGGTTGTGGTACAGTGGGTAACCGAGACCAGGTACAGTGGCCGTTAAGGCAAGGGGCTTTCCTTCCCTCAGAACCATAAGACATTTTATTACGCGTACAGATCCGTTATCCAAGCAATGAGGGATTATTGAGGAAAATTAAAATTATATACTTTGTAGGGCCACGGGAGGTAGACTTCTAATGTGGCTTTTTAGTGATCCTTCACTCCGATACTCCGATTTTCTGATAGGCTGTGATAACCAAGGGGTAACGTGCCATCAGCAGCGTCCAGCACCTATCAGTGGAAATTGATATTAGCTCGATTATAGTTCACCGCTGAAGTTTACCACCAACGACGCCATCAAAGCATGTCATAGGTTCGTGCCTGGCGCCCCTCTGGTCCCTTCATCCTGCTATCCGAGAGCTGCTGGGCGCTTCGGTGTCACAAGTGTTACTCGATCATGTCTGGTACCTGACACTCTTCAAGCCTCAGATACACATAATGTATGGAGTAGGCAGGGACAGGCAAGGGAAGCCACAATGATCCCTGACACGATTATGTCCCTATCACATACATATCACACTGATGTGTACTTTATACAGACCAATGCCTCCCTCCCACATTGCAAAGTCATATTACACAGTAAATAAAGGGCCTCCGGTCGCAATGTGCAATACAATACGCAAAACGTGCTCTACGACCCTTCTATGATTGTGAGATTCTGGCGGGGCACAGAAGCACCTGTTTGGAAAGAAGAGAGGGCCGATCACCACCCCTGGCAACGCCAAAGCCCACCGTGATTGGGCCAGACAAACACCAACACCACCGCGGTCCAGGCACAGACCAAGAAGAATGGAGCGATCCCTAGAGGCATTCTTCCCCGATGAAGCCAGCGGCGGCATTTTCTCCAGGAAGGGCGCCATATTCGGAGGAGGGAACAAGACGCCAACATCCACGCGACCAAGCACCAGCGGCAGCGCTTCCCGCCGAACAAACAACACCTCCCAGTCATCGACGGGCTCAAACACCACCACAGCCTCGAGCGCCAGCAGCTCAGGCCTCTCCCGCAAACACTCGTTTTCGCGACTCACGAGATCCCCCCCAAAGCCGACTCCCGCGCCGCAATCATTCTCCTTCAGCACCGCGTTCGTGGTACCAAACTTCATCACCCCCGATACGAGTCGGCCTCCCGTCTCCGCCAACAACGGCCGCAAGGCTTCGATCGCTTCGCTTCAATTGAGGGGCGATAAGGGACGAGGCAGTGGGGAAGACGCCCGTGGCGCAGCGCCGGAGAGAGAGTCGTGGTCATCCACCGCGGCGTATAGCAAGATGATGTCCGTACCGTTTCACCAGGGCGAGATCAAGCAGAGGTCGGGGAGCTCAGCGGGCGCAAATGGTGCGCCGCTGTCTGCGACTATTTCGAATACGCCGGCTAGTCCGTCGCTTGAGTCGATCACATATCAGCATATACAGGAGGTGGCATCGAAGAGAATATCTACGTTGGACTACTTGAGGAAAGCGTAAGACGGCACTGGCGCTGGAATGATGGGGATGTAGGCTAACACGATGTAGTCACGAGGGAAGGGTATACTGGTTTAATACCTTACTTTTTAACAAGCCTGACCTGGCCCGGATGCCATATTTCGACTCGAAAAAGCTCGCGAGACGAGCCACAAACTATTTACTTCTGGGCGTGTCACTGCCTACAATCCTCGATCTCAATTCCTCGAATGCCGTCGAGTTTCTCCGCAGTCTCAACGCACTCCTCGCCGAATTCGAGTCATATCAACAAGCACACCCTCCAGATGGCTCTTCGGGATCCCTCTCACGAGGACGACTGCCGCAGATGTTCAAGCGTGCCGCGAGCTCGACAAATTCCAAGGGCAGACGAACAAGCTCGGCTGCAGATATCGGCTTGCCTATGGGCAGCGAGACGGACTTGAAGTCGCTTGCCGGTGGCATGTCAACCACCGGCATCGTCGCGGCGTCGTTTCCCGCGAGCGAGAACGATTTACTTCCCGGCGAAGAGTACGCCTTACTTCTTACGCCCTCGCTACCCTTCGAACCAGATTTCTACGAGACGTTTGCAACTCTATGTGATGTCTTGATCGACTGTTACACGAGACTTATGAGCCTGCTAGCTACACCGAGGGACTGTAATACGCTTATAGCTGATATGTTCTCCAAGGCTGATGGCAGAGTTAGGAAGATCATTGTCCAGGGCGTGGTGAAGGAGTTTGAGGACAGCTGCAGGGTTGGCGCAAAGAGCGAGGTTGCGAGCATTGGAAAGGTCGTTTTGGGGGGTTTGATGTGATGCATATCAATGACTACTGTTGGGATACTAGGCGGCGTACTGGGCGCATCTCATTGATTGGGGTCATGAGAAGGAGCATTGGCATCACGGTTCATGACGGAGTTGTGAGTGTGGTTAAAACATGGGGTCTTGGAGGAGGTATTTTGGTTAATGTTTGTTTAATTATGTATTGTGGGGCCCAGCATTTCCAAAAAAGATATGATTGAAATATACTCTAAATAGTAGTAATCTAAAGCAAAAAGAACGTCCCAAAGACAAGAGTTTTTATCAGATACCATAACGCATTGTGTGTCAACAACGGAAGTCCCGCTTTTTACACGGTCTCCCTCAGTGCTTGACTCTATTTGGTAATCATCATATAAAACCCTCTCTTGAAGTGAATCCGGCTCCTTTGACAGAGCATCTGAGCTGTTTCAACTGCATCCCCACTAGGCATAGGCACTGCCCATGACAGACAGGAGGCCCAGAGTGTTGCGCCCGGTGGTTCAGTAGTTTGATCCAGCTCCGCTTTCCATAAGCTACAGATCCAAAAGATGTTGAACTCCTCGTCTCAAGAATAAGCCCCATCGAGTTACCCCCCAGATCAACCGTGAGGCTGACCAGAAGGGCAATCGCATAACTATCACTCTCGACGAAAGCCTCCCCCCTCCCATGAGCCCCAACCCAGACCGAGTGTACTTCCCCGCCTCCCCGCAGTCCTTTCAAGTGCTCTGCCGCAACTGAGATCAGAGGAGCTCGGACTCATATCTTCATCCATATGGTCTCCCCCTCACCCAGAAGCAGCAATCAAACGTCCAGAAAGCGAGTACAAGCAGCGGACAAAGGTCGGCCTGGGTATAGGAAGGAAAGGAGAAATTTAAAGAAGCCGCAGTGCTTCTATGGCGGCGCGTTTCCGCGTTCCTTTGTTACACGAGGTAAAAAGGTCGTCCGGGGACTTTCTCCCAAAGCTTTAATTAGCCCATGAAGAGCTGAGAGACACAAGGTCTGCTCCGTTTGTGTGCTTCGACTGCGATCCTTTGAACGAGGAGTTGGAGAGAGGAAGACGGTTGGTGTGCAGGAAAGTTTATTTTTTTGTAGTCTGCGGGTTCGCGCTAGTGCGGGAGTTGTGGCCCCAGGCAGGCACAGGCAGGCTGTGTGTGGGCTTAGCGAGCTTGTTGGGCTGGCGCGTGTTGGTAAAGTGCTATCGAGAGATACCCGCTGCCTTTTTTAAAGACAAGCTCTCTCTCGCTGCCGTGAAGAAGAGCCAAAAACCAACAGCGTACAGTTTACACAAATCGAGAGGTGAATTCTTCGATTTTCAAGCAGGTCGAAGGCTCCGCGAAGACAACTCTTTGGGATAGCCAAATAGGCAGCTACAGGTAGCTTCACGAAGGCGCACCGCAACACAAAATGGCTGGGTTATTCGGATCGGGGTCCGCGAGCGCGGCGAATACGCTGGGCGATTTGTCGAAGGATATTCAGCTGAATAATGGGCCGGAAGATTCTATCTCACACATTTCTTTCTCCCCGCAATCCGATCATCTGGCTGTGGCGTCATGGGATAAGAAGGTTCGGATCTATGAGGTCAACGCGCAGGGAGGAGAAGGAAAGGCTCTGTTTGAGCATGAGGGACCGGTCCTTAGCTGCGACTGGTCAAAGGTATGTAGTTATTGTGAATTGCAATATTTGCTCAAGCTAACCTCTGGCAGGATGGTACAAAAGTTTGTGGTGGTGGAGCGGACAAGGCTGCGCGTATGCTCGACTTGGGATCTGGTGGAACAACTGCCACACAGGTTGCTGTCCACGATGCACCCATCAGGTGTGTGAGGTTCTTCGATGCGCCGGGCTCGGCAGCTCCTATGTTGGTGACAGGTTCGTGGGATAAGACGGTGAAATACTGGGATCTACGAACGGCGAACGCGGTTGCCACGATCAACTGCCAGGAGAGAGTTTACACAATGGATGTCAAAGATAACCTGCTTGTCATTGGCACAGCAGACCGCTATATCAATGTCGTCAACCTCACCAAGCCGACGGAGTTCTACAAGACGCTGCAGAGTCCGCTCAAGTGGCAGACAAGGGTTGTGGCTTGTTTCAAGGATGCCCAGGGCTTTGGGGTTGGCAGTATTGAGGGAAGGTGTGCTATGCAATATGTCGAGGAGAAGGATGCCAGGTCTGTCATACCCCTCATTCTGGTTTTGTTGCCTACTAACAAATTTATAGCCTCAACTTCTCGTTCAAGTGCCACCGTGACCCACCACAGGGGAACATGACCAATGTATACGCCGTCAACGCTATCTCATTCCACCCCATCCACGGCACCTTTAGCACAGCTGGCTCCGACGGCACGTTCCACTTCTGGGACAAGGACGCCAAGCACCGTCTCAAGGGTTACCCCACCACCGGTGGCTCCATCACCACCACCGGCTTCAACCACACTGGCACTGTCTTCGCCTACGCCGTCAGCTACGACTGGAGCAAGGGCTACTCGCAGAACACGCCCCAGTACCCGAACAAGGTCATGATGCACCAGATTGTCAACGACGAATGCAAGCCACGGCCGACCATCAAGAAGAGGTAAATGCTCATAAAAAACGCGACGGAGAGACTTAGCGTATTCTTTTTTTTCTGGAAATAGATCAAGACGCAAGAGCTAATGGAGGACAAGTAACCGCAGATAAGGATGAAAACATGAGGGAGGGATCTGGGTAGGAGGGGAGGGGCTGTATGTGTTGTTAAAGGGTATGAGTAGGCGTTCTGGAGAGGGAAATTAGGGTTTAGTTTAGCGGCAGATACCAGCATGGAATGGAAATATTATTTAGAAGCTGCGGTGCTGTTGGTCGGGTATGATAATATGGCGTTCAGATGTGAAACTGGTGATACTTATGACCAATGAAAACTAATTCCGTATGATGTATGGACTGCAAGGAATAGGGCTTCAAGCCAGGGTCGACATCAGTACCTTGCATGATATTTTAGTATGTGATGACCTCGACAGGTGCTGCATTTAAACTATATATAGAAAGGATATTTCAAAGTTAAAATTTATCGTTACTATCGTATTATTGTTGTATCCAACTGGAATGTCCTTGTAAGCCCACCCTTTCACCCCACCCATAAACGTACCTCGGTGAGTGAACATCGCCCACACCGGTGCCGGTGCGCAAGGGCAAATTTACTACCCCGGATACTTAACATAAACGTATCATGGATTGGCTTACCTTATTATAAAAGTCCGATCGCTTAAAAGTCGGTTACCAAGGCATGCAACCTGTTTCGTCCAGGCTGGTCGGGAGTATTTAAGGTATTTTAGTTCGTGTTAGCTCCACGAATACACGACTAACCAACTCGAAAGCGTCACCTTTTCTCACTCGTACAAACCTACCTTTACCCTGCTGCCCACATCACAATTTAATTTTACGGCCTTACAAATACACATCCACCCCGACCTCTGGGTCTCCCAAACTTCACTGCTACAACCCCTTCAAAGCCCTCGTTCTATACTGCATTTCCATACCCTCAAAAAACTTGGCAACCAACGTCACAACTCCCTGATCATGGCTGCTCAACGTCTGTTGAACATGGTCCAAGACGCCCCAAACCAGTCTTAGAACTCGGCCCCTTCTACAGCAGCGGCCTGCGGCACGCTGCAATCCGAGACCTGCAGACACTGTTGTAGGGGGATATTTGACCTAGGACGAGATCTAGAGTGGACAAGAAGATGGCGGACGGAAAGAACGGCATGAATATGGTTGCGCGCCGGAGTACGCGGGTCTTTGAGAATGATATCGACGTAAGGCAGATCGAGGACTCCGTGATGGATGGCGGAATTTCGTATAGTAGGAAGGGAGATGAAAAGTCCCAGGAAAGGGACAGCACCAGGCTCGAGATGCTGGTACACACACGAACTTCGTCGATGTCCAGCATGGCGGCCGCGCCGGTGGATGGTGAAATCATTACTACATTTCAAAGAGTGTCAAGGAGTGACTCTGAAGAAGGTTAGTCACTATCTGCCAGCCTTGTATATATCCCAAATCAGGAAAAGCTGACATATTCTCCAGTTTTCGGCTCGGTGAAGAGCGAGGTTACGGAGAATCCCAAGCTGTATGGTCGCCCTCGCAATTTTGGAACCATTCTCCCCGGAGTCTACAGGAGTGGCTATCCAGAGGCGGAAGACTATGACTTCTTGAGAGATTTAAGCTTGAGAACTATTGTGTGGGTGCAACCGTCTAAGCTGTTTCTGGGCCCATCTGACCAAATGATAGTACCTTGGTGGACAAAGATTACCCAGAAGGCTACCAGACATTCATGCAGTCAAGTGGAATCAACCATGTGGTCATCAAGATGGAAGGCACTAAGAAAGTTGAGATTCCTCGGTCTGTTATGAATTCGATCCTGGAAGTTGTCATGGATCGCCAGAATCACCCACTTCTTCTGCACTGCAACCAAGGCAGGGTAAGTCATATTCTTTGGTAACATATATGACCAGGAATATATTAACATGCCCAAGCATCGAACTGGCTGTGCAGTTGCAGTTATCCGCAAAGTTCTCGGTTGGTCTGTCGAATCCACGGTCAACGAGTACACTTCATACG
Organism: Pseudogymnoascus pannorum; assembly: GCA_001630605.1. Lineage (NCBI taxonomy): Eukaryota > Fungi > Ascomycota > Leotiomycetes > Thelebolales > Thelebolaceae > Pseudogymnoascus > Pseudogymnoascus pannorum. The sequence goes on from LNAS01000178.1 coordinate 531,217, forward strand.
CCCACCCAAAAGTTCGGCAAGTTGATGTCAACTACATCCGCCAATTCGAGATTGCAAGCTTGGTTGGAATTATCGATCAAAAACCTACTAGGGCCGCCAGCTTCAGCAAGCCTCGATCCATCTCCCGCTCGCATAAACCCTTCCGGTTTGCGGCGTTCACGGCCTTCGTCTTCATCCTATGTACTTTGACGGTTTTGAGATATCGCATAGCATGATTCTATAGCAAGGGGTAGCAAGGGGCATAGAATAGAGCGGCATTGCTTGGAGTGTAAGAAAAGACATGGCTTCGGGTTGGGAAGATTCATAGGGGAAACTGGTAATGCAGAGCGCAAAGGCCATATTTGTTTACGGGCGTTTTGAGGATATTTTAGTCAATGAAGTCATGACTGGACTCTGTACTTGAATACTGTAAAATTAGACATTTTTGAACAGCCTAAACTCCCATGTGATCTACCGTACTGCCTCATGGCCCCAATAATCTGCCAGTTGCAGATAGAAGTGATTCTGGTAATTAGATTGCCAGCGCTACGCCATTGTTTGCTTTCGTCACACACCTATAATACATATGTACAAGTGCTGGTCCCCCTATTCCTCTTCTTTTTCGTTCCGACCCAACGCATAAGTTGCTCCACAGGCAGCTAGATTGACCGCCGCAAGTCCCATGGCACTTCCCCTAACAAGGCCCCTTGCTCCAAACCGACTGATAAACTTGGCAGACTTCCTCCTGTTGGCGAGCACGAGGTAAAGCCCGGACCATGCAGCGGTAATACCGGCGGCATCTTTGGCGTAATCATTGAGGTTAAGGTAGGTGGAAAAAAGTAGGACTGCGGGCACAGTCATAGGCAGCATCTGAAAAGGCCGAGCATGGACAGCTGTGACGAGCGTAGCCAGTCCCATTGGAGGGAGAGGGGAGTCTGAGTGTATTTTAGCTTCAGATTCAACAGGGAGTTTGCCTCCAGGTGATTTAAGATACTCACTGCCCCATGCTTTGGCGAATTGCCATGCACCTTGCTTGGCACCCTTTACGTCTTTATCTTTAACAGACATTATGTCGTGTGCTTTTTTTATATATGGGGAAAGTCATTGGAGCCTCATCCGTCATTGAAATATATTGTCACGTGCTTATCAACGCCCCTGCATACTTAGCGCCAAAGTCAACAAATCGATGCCCAGGCTTACGGAAAGACCACCTATTACGGAGATCCTAGAAATTCGAATCCCGCGAATTCGTCAGATCGCCCCTTCGGAAGCAGATATATCGAATAGGTCGTCCTTGCCCGTGCCGCATCCGAGCAACGTTTTGCGCGAACGGCGGACATGTCCGCTAAAGCAACAGCCTCTGGGGCAGACAAGGGCAGTGGAGCGAAGTCGCGGGATCACAACCAGGGGAATCAGGACAGGAAATGCACGGTTGAGCAGAAGGCGGCGGTGATACGGGTGCGGAGATGTTCACCCACGGCGTTCTACGAAATTTTGGACCTGGAGAGCGTCAAGACGACTGTTACCGAGGGCGAAATCAAGAAGGCATATAGGAAGCTGAGTTTGCTCACGCATCCGGATAAGAATGGACATGAACACGCGGATGAGGCTTTTAAGATGGTTAGTCGCGCGTTTGGTGTCCTGGGTGATAAGGAGAAGAGGGACAAGTATGATCGCTTTGGAGGCGATCCGGATAGCAGATTTGGTGGTGGCGGCGGAGGCGGTGCGCCGCAGTCGAATCCATTCAGTGGCTTTGGAGGGAGAGCGCCCTCTGGAGGCGGCCCAGGTGCTGCGAGAGGCGGTTGGGACGATGAAATAAGTCCGGAGGAAATGTTTAATAGGTTCTTTGGAGGTGGTATGGGAGGTGGCTTTGGTGGTGGTTTTGGAGGTACTGGTTGCCAACTTAACATATATGCAGAGATCATTGCTAACTATTCTAGGCGGAGGCATGTTCGATGCAGGACCCCAGTTCGTTTTCAATTTGGGGGGAGGCCCTGGTATACGCGTACACCAATTCGGCGGTGGAAGACCGCGGAGGAGACCTCGAGAAGCTGGCGCCGCAGAAGCTCCTGAACAAACTTTACGATCCACCATCGCTGGTCTACTACCCATACTGATACTGTTTATTGTACCACTACTCAGTTCGCTATTCTCTGGAGGCGAAAGTGTGCCCGCCGGACCGCAAGTGCGCTTCACGAATCCCGATCCACCATATACGTTACACCGTCAAAGCAAGAACCTTAATGTCGACTATTACGTCAATCCGTTAGAGGTGGCGGATTTTACGCCCAAGAAATTCTCACAGCTGGACCAGAGAGCCGAACAAACTTATACGAAGGCTCTGAGGATAGAATGTGAGCACGAAGTCGACAGGAGGCAGCGAGTTGTGAACGAGGCACAGGGTTGGCTCTTCCAGGATCCTGATAAGATGAAGCAGGCCCGGGGTATGGAGATGAAGGCATGTAGGAAATTAGAGGCGATGGGACAAGTACCCAAAGGGTCATTTTAATAAGTGCTGTTTTTGATGCAAAGCGCGGCGTTCCGGATATGGGAGGAAAGGCCTTTTACATATCATCATGTTGTTTATAGAGAATAGTAAAGTTTATTGGATTATTGTCCAGTAGGACCGTAAAGTGGATTTCCAAAATGGTATTTGTTAAAATGTAAGATCTTACAAGAGAGTATCAGGTGCACTTTCAGGTACGGTTTCAAGGTCATCTTCCATCATTTTGCTGAGTAAATACCCCGCGCCCACTCTTTGTACTGCACCTACCATCTTCCATTTGAAAAAATCCAGAAGATTCCCTTGCTTTAGGTGCTTCGTCAGCATCGGTGTGTTTTGGCAGATTAAGTTAGAGGCGACATCCAAACCGCGCAATGACATCGGCAAACCGGGGTCTAGGCTGATAGTAAGACTCCGCCGACCACACGTACCGCAACGACATCCAACCCCCACCAGCACTCTACTACGTTATTGTTAAGATAACACGGAGTAAAGATGGATGACAACAGGCCCCCGCAACCGGGACCTCCGAATACCCCTGATGCCCCGGACAAGGAGGCTATGGACCAGGTCAGGAAGCTCCAATATCAACAGAATCACCTCACTAACTCGTTATCGTACTGTTAGATTCGACGACGACGTCTCGAAAAGCTAGGAGGATCAACGACTCCAGATAGAAACGCCTCTCCAGGAGCTGGCCCCTCAAGATCAAATTCCCAGTCAGCTACAGGAACACCTACACAGCAGTCGCAAGCACCAGCACCCAAGGTTGCGAAGCCACATATCGCCACGCCACCACCCAGCTCCCAGGGTCCTCTCGACAAGTCGAAAGACAAGTCAGCCAACTCAAATCCACCTACAACTATTAGAATAACTCCCGCAGATTCGGCGGGAAAGAGGCCGAGAGAAGCATCGGGAGGGATGTCAGGTCCGCCAACTCGCAAAGCGACGCCGCAAGCAATCGACGAATCCCCGCAAGACTTTGAGAACAGGGCACTTAGCACCATATTTCGCGTCACGGTGGACGGAGAGAACAAAACAGATTCATCAGGTCACAAACTCACATTTCTTCCAGATGTGAGGCAAGAGCTGGAGGATAACGGAGAGCATGTCGGACTATCCGTCGCTGGACTCGATTCCATATTGATGGAAGTATGCTCTAAGATTCCCCACAACAAGCCCATACTGGAATACTTGCTTCCATGCTGGAAACGAATTATAAGGTCGAACAGGAACCTGAGAGGACCAGCCCGGCAAAAGGATGCGGTCTTGAAAGAAGCCAAGAGGTTATGCATGAGTAGCTGCATTTTTGCCCTGACTATGCCAGAGTTATACGGGCGCGATGAGACGTCTTACAAGGACTCCTTGACATATCATCTATTGTTGGATCCTGAGGATGAGAAAGGCTTGTGCCCCGAATTCCTAGCGGAAGCCGTTTCCCGGGTCGATGATGATGATTCCGTTACACCAATGTTTACGAGCGCTGTTATCAAACTCAGCACTCAACTGTCGCGAATGACAATGAACGACAACTACAAACCATACGTTCAGGCTCTCAAGAACTTGACTCGCTTCCCGGTCATCACAACGGCCATCGCAGAAGACCCCGTGTTTTTGATGGCCACCTCCGCCCATGGCATAGAACAGCATACCATTCTTGGCCCCTTCTTCCGAATTTCAGTTTTGCAGACGGAAGTCACCAAATCTTACTTCGCATCACCAAAGACTATGGACAAGTCCCTCGTTGTCACCTCGCAAAATGCCTTGCGAATGACGCTTAACAACCATCAGAAAGACCTCTCTGACATAATAAACCAGTTTGTGCGCGCAAGCACATCTTCGCGAAACCGAACTTTAGACTGGTTTGCTTGGATTGTTAACGCAAACCACAAGCGCAGAGCACTTAGGGTCGATGAGAGACAGGTTTCATCTGATGGTTTCATGATGAATGTCACCGTGGTATTAGACGGGCTTTGCGAGCCATTCATGGACTCGACATTTTCCAAGATTTCCAAAATCGATCCGGACTATTTCAGGCGTAGCCCAAGAATTGACATCAAGGACGAGACGAAGCTGAACTCAGACCAAAAGACATCGGATAAGTTCTACGAGGAGAAACTAGAAGGCACACCGAACTTCATTACGGAAGTCTTTTTCTTGACAGTGGCTGCTCATCATTATGGCAGCGAGGCCGCTAATTCCAAGTTGAAATCTTTGGATAGGGACATCTCAAGTCTTCAGAAGCAATTAGCAATATATGAGCTGGAGCGGCCGAGATTCTTATCTGTAAGTCTTTAAGTTATATGACCGAGATAAATCATTGACAGACAGTAGGACCCGAGGCAGCTTGCTATGATTGAACTAAACGTGAAGAGATATAATGATATTCTAGAGAAATCGATGCGGCTAAAGCATGCGATCCAGGGGGTTCTATTCGATGATGTGATGCAAGCACGGTCCTTGCAATTTATGAGATACCTTATTGTGTTTATGTTGCGAACCGCTTCAGGCTCCGACTACGTTCCGGGGAAACCATTCGCGTATGTGCTTTGTATGGCCAATGGACCACTAGGAATATGCTGACAGATTCCAGATTGCCGTTGCCAGAAACCCAATCCGAAGTCTTCAAGAACTATCCAGAGTATATGCTTGATGATATTGTCAGCAACTTCGAGTTTATCTTCAAGTAGGTTAACCATTTTCCCGGATAAGACAGTTCTGGCGAGCTAACATCCATCACAGCTACCTCTCACAAGTCATCATCTCCACGCAAACAGATGAGATTATTGTGCTCTGTATCAGCTTTCTCCGCAATTCTGAATACATTAAGAACCCATCGCTCAAATCAGGACTGGTATCGCTGCTTTATCATGGCATAATACCCGTGTACCATCGACAAAAGGGTGTCCTTGGAGATGCTTTGACGACGGACAAATTTGCGAATGACAATTTACTCCACTCTCTTATCAAGTTCTACATCGAGTCTGAACATGCAGATGCCAACGCATTTTACAACAAATTCAGCATCCGATATGAGATTTTCCAGATCTTCAAATGCATTTGGAGTAATAGTGTATACCAGGAGCGCCTCACGCAAGAAAGCAAGGTCAACACCGAGTTCTTCGTTCGCTACGTCAATCTTCTCATCTACGATGCGACGTACCTCCTGGACGAGTGTTTAACCAAGTTTCCCAAGATCCATGATCTGCAGGTTGCTTTGAGCCCTAATGCAGCAGCTTCGCTGTCCGAAGAAGACCGTAAATCCAAATCCGAGGAATTGAGTGAACTTGAACAGAGGGCAAAGTCATACATGCAGCTGGCAAATGAGACGATCTCCATGATGAAGCTTTTCACTGGTACTTTGAGCGACGCTTTTGCAATGCCTGAAATTGTTCAGCGTTTAGCTGATATGCTGGACTACAACCTGGACACTCTCGTGGGACCGAAATCCGCCAATCTCAAGGTGGAAGATCCGTCAAAATACTTCTTTACCCCAAAGTCGCTTCTTGCAGAGTTTATCGACATCTACTTGAACCTGAGCCACCAGAAGCGGTTCGTGGAGGCCGTGGCTAGAGATGAACGGTCCTACAAGCCAGCAAATTTTGACAGCGCAACACGGATTCTAGAGCGGTGGTCTCTGAAATCCAAGGGTGAGCTAGCTGCATGGATCAAGCTAATAGCTAAATTTAAGGCTGCGAAGGAGATTGAAGAGCAGGCGGACGTAGACCTTGGCGAGATCCCCGACGAGTTCTTGGATCCACTGATGGCCACGTTGATGGAAGAGCCGGTTATCTTGCCCATAAGCAGAATGACTGTAAATATGAGTACGGTTCGAAGTCTCATGCTGAGTGATGGCATCGATCCATTCAATAGGCAGCCGATTAATATCGATGACGTGGCACCTGACGAGGAGATGAAAGAGAAAATTAGGGTATTTAAGGAGGAGCGGAGGGCAGCGGCAAAGCAGCAAACAATTGAGGATGTCATGGATACGTCGGAGCCGTAAGTCATGAATCTGGGAAAGATGGGTCAGGGGCGCACATAGAGGCGTAAAAGAGGCTTGTTGATTAAGAGCTACCGAGGTATATCAACCTCCCAATGGCACGAAGACCAGCATATAGGAATTAGACTCCCATCACAACATCAAATATATACAATAATCCGCCCATTCAAACGCATGCCTGACTCCATGCGCCGTACTATCGAAACAAACTAGCCCCCAGGATATAATCTTCGCATTCTAACCCACAAAAGCTGCCAGCAGAATGATAGTGAGAATCACTGCTAAAATCAAGAGAAGCATGCACATCTTCGACCGTGCATTCTTCTGATACCTCGCTGCGCTTCTAAGCTCCAAATCAGCTCCTCTTGTATCGCTCCTCGTATTCTCCACATTGGCGGCAATTGTATCGAGTTGCTCGCCTTGTTCGCCGACAATGTGCGCCACATCCCTGAATAGTTCGTTCAGCTCGCTCACACCCTGCTCGATATTCCTGATTTCCGTCTCGCGCTCCACGATCAGTGAATCCTGGAAGTCGACTTCATCCTGCGAGGCGAGCCGTAGCTGTTCCTGAGATTGCTGTTGTTGCCCGAAGCTGGGGCTGCCGCCTTCCGCGGATGGGGAGGTAGCTTCCTCGAGCGCCGCGCGGGCTGCGGTGGCTGTTGCGCGCTCCTTCTCGAGTGCTCGGCGCTGGATGTTTTGAAACTCGGTGAGGGTGGCTTGGAACTCGCGGGAGAGCTTTTGTTGGGTGTATTTTTGCGATGGCTATGTAGAGTTAGTGAATGTACTTGCTGATAGCCGTGTTTGAGGTAATATCATACGCTGACATCCTCCCAAGACTGGACCCTCTTCACACCCTCTCCAATGCTCTTAAAGTCTTCTGTTGTCTCCTCTAATAGATCGTGTACTCGCTCCCGTACCCGCTCGGTGTCCCTCTTTGTGCCTAGCAATGCAACTTGATTCGAAAGACGAGAGATATTGCCAGTGAGTGTGAAGAGCTTGTTCATCAGGTCCTGGGATAGCTTGGAGAACTCGGGATCGTCGGTATATGCATCGCCGGATCGCATGGTTGTTGGCTGCGACTCCAGCGATGATAGCTGATCGAACGACATGTTTACTACGCAGATAGCTGCGATGTATGTGGCGGAAAGGTACAGTTGTTGAGCTGTTTCTATATGCTGTGAAGCCTTGATGTGAGTGAAGGAAGCGCTGTGGTCGTCATCGCCATGACCTTGATGGCGATAACAGGCGCCCGCCAAGCTATGCTATAGCGCCGTCGCAGGTCCCGTGGCTGGAACATCCCGGTCTCCAAGCGGCCGCATTTATCCGTCGCGAACCAACTATTTGTTTAGAGCTTCCATATCAACACAGCAACGCAAATGCAAGGCACACTCCAGTTTTAATATCTGCCACTTCTTTGGTGACGGCGCGTTCACATCGACTATGGCAGCGACAGCTAGGATCCGTCCATATAAGGTATGTTAAATCGGTGCATATCTGCAACGTAAATGCCAAGCTGACATTGGTCTGTAGGACTTTCTTACGCCCGCCCTCCATAGACGCTTCACCAGAGCAGCTGCCACATTACTGGCGGTGTGCTATGCAGAATCACTCCTTTTGGGCGAATGGAACTCATGTTAGTATATAATACTTCAAGCCCATGAATTAAATCTAATTGTGCCTAGTTATATGGTCCTGGTTCCCTCTGGGACGAGCTGGCTTTCGAACAGGACTGCTTTTCATCAGCGCATTCTCCATCTTCGTTTTACGAGTCGCCCAGCTACACGTTGGCCAAAGGACATCAAACTCAGGGATAGCGACTTTTAGAGCATACGCCTTCAGATACCAAACCATACAAACGACGGGATGGTACCTATTCTCGGCTTGGATCTTCAGCGAGGTATTCATTTACTCCGCACCGAAGACCGCCAGCATTACGTGGATCACCGAGGGAAAAAACAATGAGCGGCCACGGTTGAACGAAAGGCCAATATATATTATGGCTTTCTTTCTCGTTCTCGCTGTTGTGCAATCCGCAGCCCACCTTGCGTACGACTATGATCGTGTGGACTTGCCTGCCATAAAGACCTCAAAGAAAGACAGTGCAGCTAAGCCAGAACAGGGCTCCACCGAGTCCGTTGGCCCATCTACAAAGATCCGAGATTCATTGCCGGGAATAGTAGCCAAATCCTTCGGTCGTGTCTTAGTTATGACAATTCTGATGCCGTTCCTGTACTCAATATTCATTAGGAACACCGCTTGGAAATACACACTTGGCTTCGCGAAGCTTTTCTGGAACCTACCAAAGACGACTTCACTTCCAATTACCAGTCCTTTCCACTGGACAGTCTTGGGCAGGACATTATATGGCGGGGTTCTGCTTGTACTCCTGTGGGAAATAGGAAACAGAGTGTTTTCTACCTATGTGGCCGAGGGGCCGCTCAAGAACGAGAGACCTATCACATATGAGTCAAAAGATCCTAATGGAAGTCTCTTGACTGGCCTAAAGGGGAAGAAGCTGCAAACCAGGGTGAGATATATGCTAGTATCCAATTTGAGGCGGCTTGCTAACACATAACCAGGCCTTTGCATTCTGGGAGCTTGTCCTAATTGCCGAGCGTTATCAGGGACGGAGAAAGGTCATATTTGAAGATATCGACCGAAAAGGAGGTTCGACTTGGTCACAGATACTAGCTTCATGTACCGAGACCATAACATCAATGGATACTCGTGTGCAGACCCTTGATCCGGCGTCAAGCCCCACCGAACATGTCGAAGTTAAACCCAGCCGGACTCCTCAAATTGTGAGTATGCTCAATGGTAGCGATAAACCTGCGAAGCCGGAGGAGCCAATCCCGACGCTTCCCAGACTCACTGGCGATATACAAAAGGAGAACATCTGGAATGCCCCGCCGCAACCAAAAACCACAGCAGAGCGTATTGCGAAAGGTTCGGCTGCTTTGGCGTCGGAGTACGGCAATACGCCTACAGCACCTATTAGTGTGGACGGGCGCAGGTTGCTTACGCAGGCAACATCTAAGGTCTTAACACCCGAGCAGCAACAGGCCTTAACCCCACAGGGCATCTGGGTAGCTTTGTCACCATACGTAACTCAGTTCCTACAGAGCCCCTTTGGCTGGCCATTCCGTCAAGAGTTTAGGCGCCGCATTGCGGCGGTTGTACTTGGGCAGCCCTACGGAGATGTGGGGATCATTCTGGATTCAGTAGAATCGCTGAGTCTCTTCGCCGTTGCCAGTTTGAAGGAAGATATTTACGGGAACGTGCAAAAGGACGTCCCAGATATTATCAGGATGCTCACGAAGAGCATTGTGTCGCTAGAAGCGATGAGGAAGAGCTTTGGTGTCCATTGGACGGATGTCTCTGGGGATATCGAGAGCCCGGAAGTGGATCTCATTGTAGGAGGGCTGAGGAGGGCGCTACAAGACATTATCGGGGCGTTTGGAGAGTATTTTGATGACATGAAGATGAACAGAGCGGATGTGCGGGCCGCGAAGGAGGCGGCAAAAGCTCCAGAGCCATCAAGGCCAGCGGAGATGCAAGAGACCAGGAAAAGGAAGTAGTTCGGGAATGGAACTGATGAAACATGTATAACATAACATAACATAACATGGCTTGTATGTTTAAGGAAGATATGCCAGTAGCTTGGCTCTACATAATAGCACTCATGGTATCAAAAGTAATTGCTATCGCCCTCTATCCTTCATGGCGGATCTTATTTTAGTCCCTCCCATAACATCTCCCTATCAGTCAATCAGGTATATGCTTCCCCCCACATCACACAATACTCTATAAATTCCCATCCCTAGGCGGCGGCGCACCCATCCCCGGTGGCATCCTCATCCCTGGTGGCATCCGTACTCCAGCCGCCACCGCGCCTCTCCCCCTCTCCACCGCCGGACTCAACAGATCCACTCGTCCTTTTTGCACTGCGAATGCCGGTGTAACCCATACCCCACAACTGCACTTCAACCCTTTCCAGTTCCACCTCCCCACCAGCGCCTCGCACTTCAGATTCGGACACAGCAGCCGGCCTTCCAGCTCGCCCGTCTCAAGAGCGGGACGCATCCATGATAGAGCTTGCAGGAAGTAGTGACCGCACGCCACGCTGCTCGAGGATGCTGCAGCGGCGTCGGGGTTTGGGAGTGGGAGGGGCGCAGTGGAGGAATTGCTATCTTCTGTGCGGGGTGCCTTTGGGTCGTGATCAACGACGTACTCCTCTTTCGCGAGCAAAGTCCTGCATCTCCTGCAACGCATCGCCTTCGTCGCGTCTGCGGGGTCTGTGCATTCCAATCCAGCTTTAACCTTTTCCTCGTCCTCGAAGCGCAGGCGGTCTGGCGCGCGGCCTATAGCTGTGCTCAGCTCAACTTCGGTGGCGTAGAGCCAGCGCTGGTAGAGGGGGCTGGATTCCAGGTCGGGAGTGCAGCCGCAGCGCCTCCAGAGATCGAGTTGAGTCATAAATCCGGTGTTAGGTTCGGCGAGAGGGCGAGTTTGGCGGATTAGGGAGAGTGCTGTGAAGGGGGTTAGGGAGGGACGAGTGGCGAGGAGGTAGGCGATGGCGAGGGTAACGGAGCGGGATTTTCCCATTGCGCTGGGGAGTGTCAGATGGGGTTTAAACACTACACTAGCCGCCTTGATGGCTGGCTCTCTCTAATGAGAGTATTTAAATAAAGAAGTGAAATAATGGCTTACCAGTGGATCAAAACACCGCCTCCTCCTCCAAGCGCCAATTTGATAAACTGGACAACCCTCGGGAAATGCTCTATGATGTTCTCGTCGTCCATATCATCGATTTGGACATTGCAATGCGTGTAGTTCTCCCATCCTTTTGTCTCCTTGTAATTAAAACGCAGTGCGGAGACAATGTGTGTTACGCCCGCTTCTCTGAGTGCTTGAGGCCGCCGCAAGGCAAATACTCTTTTGTCGGGTCAGCAGAAATTCCACAAATCTAGCCCTTCGTGCGTGAATACGAGAAAAGAGAGAGCAAAAGAGACAGGAGAGCAGGCAATAACCACGTGAGAAGTAAGCACAACAGTAAAGGGGCGGGGCTGTTGACTGAAAATGGACATATGAAAAAGGACCACCTACCCACTGACGTAAAGCTTTTCATCACCAGGAACCTTAGCAACAGACATTTCTAAAACTCTGTCTACCTCCTCTCGTCTTTGTTGCTCTCTGAAGTTAGCGAGCTCTGCATCCCCTATACCTTTCATCTCGTCTATAGATTAGTTGCTGCTCGGGTGTGCCCCTCTCATGCCCCTCCTCTGGCCTCGGACAAAAATATCTGAACCCCTCCATGGCACATGACCAATAGTATTAGGCGTGCACGTGACAATTTGTATTCCACTACTATTTTTGGTAACGATACTGTTCCCAGTCTTTATCAAACGGTCATTATTAAGGACAATAATTCCAACGGTTTTTTAGAAACGATATGAAAATGAATTACTGGCTACATACTTGTCGAAGCCAGTAACCTATCTTACAATTGCCATTTATAAGAACTCACTATTAACAATTAACCATAGAGCTAGTCCCAATGGCGTTCGGTATTTTGTATAGACGGACTTTTGGGCGGCACGACTACTTCCCCGTATGTGCACTCTTCAGCCCCGAAATTGCTATGGATGCCCCGTAGGTGCCTACCTCGGGCCTTGAATTGAACCCCTCACCGTAAGCAACTGCCGGTCCGGTCTTCCACGGCTATAGTTGCTGAAATTATTACGGCACACGATGATTCTTACCGCTCTTGCGCGTATCATTCCGAATCATTCAGGTTTGTGTTCCTTACCATGGCAGAGAAGAAGTGGATAGTGGATAGTGGATAGTGTTCACACCCCCCCCCCCGTCGTTCTAGAAGTCTCATCCCCGCCCGCGCTTAGCCCGCTTTTTACGGCCTGAGGCACTGAATACCAGACCCCGAAAGGAAGTCGAGGCCCTCTCAACTCCTTCGAGACTCTCAACTCATTTCAGCCCGCTTTCAACCCCACATGCTCTAAGTGGGACATTGGATGAGTATGGTAGATTCTTGCACTGAGGCCCGCTCCAGCCTACCAAAGCTGGAATCTGGAAATGGTAAAAGACATATGGAACATTGAAGTCGGACCGGAAAATGACCGCTTGCCCACTATTGGACCCGCCCCCGACCGCCTTTTCCGTCGTCCCCAGGATGTGTTCCTTCACACCGTTGGACAAGCGGTCGGCCCTTTGCGCTGGCATCCTGTACCTGGACCCTGGATCTGCCGCCCCTGTCTTCCCTCAGAGAAGAAGCGAATTAGACATGTAACCATTACTTTGGCTTGTCATTGGGACCCATTCTGCAGGATACGTTGCTACTGTTTCACCTCTCCCGTTGAATTTAAAGACTTCTTCTGCCGTCGCCTCACAGGGCTGCAAGCTTGGTTATAGCGACTACTCTAGCGGCTCCATCCACTACGATCTTGACACTTCATGATGCCTTGTTGATTGACCGGAGCGTCTGCATACGGTAATACTTTTCGGAGGGACGGTTACTACTAATAGCCCCCAGCAGCAATGCAAGATCCTACATATGTATGAGTAGACAGGGTGATATCAGAGCGAAATTGGTTGCGTGGACGGTGAGGAACCAATAGGGTTCCTCTTTTTCCCATCAGTGACGGTGAAGAAACAACTCCTCTGTCCCTCCACAGCCAGCAGGACCAGCAACCATGCGGGCCCAACGCACTTGCGTCGGACAATTGGACCAATGCCGGACGGCCCATGAAATGCGAGGGTTATGCAGGTCGCGGTGGGGTCATTTCGCCACGGACGCGTGGTTTGAAAATGGCAAACTAGGCGGTGTCTGTTGCTGTTGAATTGCTAATTTCTAACTGCTGTCTTCGGACCCGCCAAGACTGCTAGGTTCGGCATGAAGGGGACCGCTACAAGTGCACTGTACTCGTCCTACTTGGGCCTATCTCCGTGAGGTGCCATCGTCTCAAACATCTGCATGGAACGGGCCACAGTGTAAACCCTGGATTTTGTGGCACTCGTATGGTAAGAGTACTCGTAACTGTGCTCTAGAATACTCTAATTAGGGAGGTTGCCTCGAAATAAACGGCTGACACTCTCCTCAGTATCCACAATGGAAAATCATTAATACGGGAAGTTGTGTGGGCGACGGTTGACGGATTCCTTACCATGGCACTGCATTGCAGAGCTATTCCAAGACCAGTACGGTTGCGCTGCAGCCCTGCAGCGGTTAGTTGACCACTGGCTAAATCCGAGCGACGGACCAAGGTGAAGCTACAACCCCCAACCTCGCCTTTGCATCATATGAGCCTATTCGTCCTCTGGCCATAGAGTGCCAGAGCACACCATGAGCCATCAAGAATTTACGACTCCCACAGATTATGCACATGGATTGAATCTTGCTGGTGGGGGTGACGCACCTTCTGAGCGCCATTCATGTTGTTTGACGTCGTGCTTACCACGCCGCGGAGGTGCGGTTGAGCAACGGAGATCCCAGTCCGGTGGCATCGTTAGTGGCCCTACGTGATTTTGAGGGAAGGGATCCTGTAACCTTCCCAGCGATAAAGAGTGCAACGAAAGCAAAGCAGCGATGGAGTACAGTACTCCTCGTCGAACTCCAGATAGTTACAGCATGGAACAAAGTGACAAGATTATTCAGGATTATTCAGTGGCACTGACATGGTTTTGCTTGACTCGAAACTACACGCTGTCCCGCTTTTCTGTTTGATTTTCACATATGGCGAGTCACGTTGTGGGCGTGAACAGTCCACCTACTTGATTCGGTACCCATGGAGAAGCTTCGTCAAGCATTGGCCTCACAACGCGGGAGCCGGGACGGAATGCTGCATCTGCAACTCCACATGCACATCGCCTGATGAGGTTGGTAATGCGAGCAAGGATGCTTTGGAATGACTGACTGACTGGTTCCTCACAGCCGTTTCGACGGGCACAAGTTTATATTAATGTAGGGGATAAGTGATAGAAGAAGGATGGTGATTGACGATCGAAATGTGAGTGATACCAGACGTGTTGACATCTCAAAACCCCAATCTTCATCAGATAAAGACATTACGAACCTTCCGAAAAGCAAGGTTGGGCACGCGGGGGCAATACTTGACGTACATGTTGTGCTTGGACATACATGCCATGTGCATGTCGTGTTCTTGGTGGACATGCGCTGGCAATCTGCAATCCTAGGGCACACCCAGTCTACTCGCTCCGTTTTAAGACCGGTCCGGCCTTCGGAACCGTGTTCTCTGGGGCGTTCTTCGGAGTTGAAAGTTTACGAAGACAGTATGGGCACGGCGAATGGCCAACTTCTAGAATATGAGGCCGTATTGAAATGGATCCTCTCCTGAGCTCGTACCTCGTGACTGCGGGCTGCTTAGTATATAATCATGTCAAATCGGTGCAAATGCTATTGTATGGATCGCCTTCACGCAACTAGCACACAAAGCTTGCGGGGAGGTGAGCTGAAGCAGCTTTGATGATTTTGGCTTTTGGCGTCGTCAAAACCGCGAGTGACGGTTCTCATCCAATGAGTTGTGGATGGCGATACTCCTCAGCTCATCGCTTGCAGCTGAAAACACGCCTTACCGAGCTTGACACGGAAATGGCGAACTACCGGAAATCTGTAAGCTGGTGTATGCGCCAAGTCACACAAGCTGAGAACGATCAGCCTTGTAGAGAGAGGACCGTGACCAGCTGTGAGTAGCTCTCAAGCTTGTTGCACTACCGTAAGTCAAGTGTTGTACACTGTACTGTGTACCCCGTGCACCAGCTCAGATGGGTCCCTCGCCGTGTATTCGCCCATTTCCACGCAGCCCATCTCGAAGGTGTGTGCATAACGCGTAAGGCGCGGCGCAGTAGCGCCGCGAATGCGAGTGGGTGCGCAGAACAAGTGCGATACTGCAGATTACGTGGGACCGCCAAAGGTGGCGCAGCCGGTTTCGCTCATCTCACGATAGTGCCCCCATAGCAAGAACGCGGGGAAATCTGATGAAGGGGTTGCGCTATCCTGAGTAGGGATTCGACGGGAGGGGAGGCGCACGTTGTGGAGTCACATTCCACCCGTCTCCAACGCGTTTTGGAGCAATCATAGTGTACAGTACGCTCATAGGCCATTTCGTCTCCCATTAACATCCTGGTGAACCTGCGGATTACCAGTGGGCATCTTGCCATCCCAGGCGCGTAAGTTGAATCCACAAAGTTACCAGGCGGCGTTTTCTGAGACACGGCAGAGCCCACCCATAAGGTGTGTGTGGCAGCCAAAGCCTGGTTGGCGGCGGCCACACCATCGCCAAGAGAGTAAGCCTGTCGACAAGAAGAGAGGGGCAGCTCAGACGCCTGTCCCACAGCCCTTTGGACGTTGTACCAAACAACAGGCCCGTTTTTAGCAGACACGGCAGAGTTGGGACGGCTGGGTGTCGCTGGATCGACAAAAGGAAGTTGAACTGGAAATTAAACCCAAGCCGCGAAACATGTTGTTCAGGAGTGTGGGGTGATCGGGAATAGAAGCCGTCTCTGTTGAGTCCTGAAGAGGATAAAGGTATAATTATTGTGCGGAAACAGCGGAAATCACTCTATCCGACAGATGGAGTGCCCCACGCGTGCATGTCTGGTGGGTGTGTCCTCGTACCTCTCGCCGGGAGGATACTTATCCCGGACTTTGTATAGGGCCAAGTAGGGCTGAAGGATTTCAAGCCCATCAAAACCATCCGCTTATCATCCGAACCCGCCGCCCGCCTGGCCGTCCGTCCGTCCCGCATGCTATGTAGTCAGCAGCAACCAGCAACGCTTGACCATATCCAATCAATGAATGCAACCGTGCTGTAACGAACAGGAAACGCCCAGGTAGAGGAACGCAACCCTATCCCGCGCTATGCATGGGTCGCTCAGGCGGGAAGGAAAAAAGAAGAAAAAAAGGAAGCACCATGACACCTTGATTGTCATTGTGGAAAATGGGATGAGCAGTGCAATATCCAGAATCAGGTTCAACGGGCTCTATCTGTGGCTGGTATGGTACAGCACCGTTTTACCCAGTACAAGCCACCTCCAAAGGACCCTCTCGTTCAGCCCTTGCCGCGCGCATAAATACACGAGCGAACATCTCGTTTCACTAACAATAGATCTGCCTTCAGCTCTTCCCTTTTGGCCTTCTACTCCGGCGAGCAGTTGGGAGAATTGTGCAGCAAGTGGACGCAAGACAGAAAGACTCAGTGGAAACTGCCGGATGTATCCGTTTTCTTGGCTTGATCTCTTTGGTACCAGACCGAGCCGACCAACCATAGCTACGGCCCCCGCTGACTATTGCTACATAGTACTGTGCAGTGCTGTACATGGTAAGTTACCCTCTTGGTACTGGTACGATTGATCCTCAGGGTATGCAGTCAGCACTCTTCTCACTTTCCACATTGGACCATTTCATGACTTCAGGACGTGGGACTCGGCGAGGGACGATAGCTGGGAGTTGTCAAAACGAACAGCGTAGTCAATATCTGAGTTCAGAAACAGCCTCGGTCAAAACTATCCATAGCGCCCTTTCAAGCTCAGCTCCCTTCTAGGTACTGTATGCTCCTGCTTCTTGCGGACGGACGTGCGAACGGACGGTATCTCATCGAAGGTTTCTATAATGGACCCCGACTATGACAAAGCGCTAGGTCACTTACGTCGGCGTACAATCGTCTTACTTTTGATAGTGGATCACTGATTTGCTTGTAGGGTATGCTTTGTACCAGAGTAGTCGTGTTGTGGGCGCAGGACCACGTACATACTCATGTATGTATGTACAATACATACATACTATGCCAGACGGAGCAAAGGGAAGTTTACATAGTACTGGAGAGGAGAGAGAAGGTAGGGAGAGACATGAGCTGCACTTCATTCCTGCCTCCGAAACCCTTGTCTTGTCTCTACTCTATACGGGAATAACTTCCTAGACAGAATGCTGCAAGTGTACGCTACAGTACTGTACTCCGTAAGTACACCCATACTCCAGAGTACTACTCTACAATACTCTCAGTACAGTACTATTGCCTTGCCAAGCAACGATGGCAGCACTTGGAGAGGACTAATGTAACTATCGTAACTACTATAACTACTATAACTAAACTACTGGAGCTCCTTCATGAAGCCAGTCAGCCCACTACATAGCACTACTGCTACTTTAGCAGTATACTAGTACAGAATACACATAGTGATACTTAGGTTACTACTGATTCAGATTCTACTAATTCTAGTACAAAATACAAAAGGTATGAAGGGACCAGGGGACGCCACCACCACTCACACTACTCCCACTTTACTTACACTACTACGCCCCCAATTCATTGTTGTAGTTATATCCACTTCGCTTCCTTCCCTTTCCCCACCTCTACTTACCTCTCTACTACCCCCCCCTACACCCTCCTAGTACACTCTACACCTCCTCACCTCCTCACCTCCTCCCTCCCTCCCCCTACCCACCCTACCCACCCTTCCCTACCCCCTACCCCCTCCCCTCAC